>OZ024825.1:1292500-1852500 GCA_964016985.1 Anodontia alba | reverse complement strand
ATATGCGGTAGTAAAAACTGTGAAAAATATATTCAGGGACTGAAAATGATGGACGAGATAGCCGAAATGTCAACATAAAAGTAGTTCGACATACGCGAAGCTGAAATACAATAAATACATAGGGAAAATAATCGGGACTTAGAAATCAGTTCGACATAAGTGATAGGATCGAGATAAGAGGGGTTGAGATAACAAGAGTCAACTGTAAATTGTTTCAGTATTACTGTAAATATCCTAAAATTTCGATTACCAAACTTTCTGACAAAATAGCATATGCAAACAGCGCAGACCCAGATCAGATAGTCTGATTTGGGTCTGTGCTGTTTGCCATTCCTCTAAGCATTTAAAGAAACAACTGCATAAAAAGCAAAATTTAGTCTAAAAAATTGTGGAATAAAGTGTTCGTAATTTTAGGACATTTACACTATTACACTGATCATGTGAGTAACATCACTTTTCACTCATGATATCATTAGCATTAGGCTAACGTGATGTAAATCAAAAACTAAATGGTGCCCTACAACATTACAGATGACATTCAAAAATAGTTTGACGGTTTTCTGACTGTCACCGGAAAAGTTTGAAGAAATAGGGGTATATTCAAAATATAGATACATATTTTTTTTTTTGTTTATAAGTGACAAATTTGTTATTGAGAACCACCTACTTTCTGACAGGAAGCTGTAACACGATTCACAAAAAACCAGTGAATTAGACCTCAGATTAATCTGCTTGGCCATCCTTTGTTGTCCGAGCAGAGATTTTGGCATCTGCTTTTACATGTACCATGCTATGAGCAGATTCAGAAGACAAAAAACCGATGATATTTTTCTTAATTTCTTAGAAAATAGGATCTGTCACTTCATGCAAATTGTCTCCTAGAGAGACAATTTGCATAAAGTGTCAGGATCTGTCACTTCATGCAAATTGTCTTCTAGAGAGACAATTTGCATAAAGTGTCAAATCCTATTTTCTAGGAAAAATAAGAAAAATATTTTAAAATGTCATCAGCTGAAATTTTTACCCTGCATGCAATGTCATAAGAGCACTGGGTATACTTGGTGCATATTTCAACATTTTTGTCAAGGGAGACAACTTTTGTGATTTCCTGTTTGCTTTTCTGCACAACAAGCCCCTTCTGAAAAGAGGCCTTTTAGAAAATACCCTTTTTCAGAAGGCAGCAAACTCAATTTCAACAGAGTTGTCTCCCTTGATAGTGTATCGATTCCCCTGGAATTTAATGTATACTGCAGTATCAAACAACAAAAAGCAAAGGCCCTGATTAAACCATGAAAGATGAATGAGCTTACACAGTTCATGAGCACCAAAAATGTTCATTTTTGCGCACAAATAAAAAATTAAAATTGCCATTATAATAAGTACCACCTACACAAATTTTGAGAAAAAATCCAAACGAAGAAATACCATATTTCCAGTAAGTATTCAGACACCTTAATTCTTCGCCATATTTGCTATAAAATTTGAACATATACAATTTACTACCCGACATTGTGTCTAAAAGTTGCTGGATGAGTAGCAAACACTGCAGACCCTGATGAGACGCCGCATTCTGCGGTGTCTCATCTGGGTCTACACTGTTTGCTCAGACCAGTCTGTCCAAATACATATGGTAAATACAGTACTTTTTCTAACCCTTAAAAGGACATTTAAAATTGTAAATACATGTATATATATATATTGTTTACAAGAAAATAAGGCAAAATATTTCTTGTAAAGTGTCTGTTAGAAGATGGAGTCACATAAAATATACAATATATTCAGCTGACTTTCATTACCTCAAACACTGATAACTGAAACTACTGCTTAAGTCAAACTTAATAAAAAGGCAATATTCAATTTGTTTATTACAGGTTCCATACATTTCAATCCCTTTTATTTCAAACTACTATTATCTCAAATCAAAACTGTGGTCCTTGAAGTTTGAGATAAAAAGCTGAGTTGAGTTGGCATTTTATGGCCCAGTCAACACTGTTAAGTTCATTTTAAGCTGGTTAGCTCACCTACTTACACTTTTCTTGGGCAGGATTAGTCCTCTAAGCAGTTAACCAGTGCACGTACTTTTGCAAGTAACTGACAACTGCCCTTCTTGAGTCAGCAGAAGGAGGAGAATGACTGCAGAAATGATTTTGCAATCAATCTCCATGAAAGTTATGTAACCGAGATGGGATTCAAATTCATAACCCCTGGATCTGCAGTCAGACATGCTTATGACTGCACTATGGAGCTTGGCTTGAGATAAAAAGAGTTGACTATAAATATAGGCTGCTGTTGTGACTGTGAATTTTAGGGTTAGTACTACTACAGTAAAATTCTGCCATTAAAACAACTTGAAAATAAGATCACTTCTCTATTAAGACCAGCTTTTTCCAGTCACAAATAGGTTTTTCTTGTTATTCTACATAGCTCCAGATAACAGCGGGTATCGGCATATTTTTCTTATTTCTCCACAAAAATTATGTTGTGGTACTCATTAGAAGTGATTTCTTATTTCTCCATGAAAAAATATGTTGTGATACTCATTAGAAGTGCCTCACTGAGGCACTTCTAATGAGTACCACAAAATATATTTTGTGGAGAAATACAAAGGTCTTGCAAAAAGTTTTGTCACTGGGTTCGGATTCCCTCAGTGCTACGTTTTATCAAACATATTTTAGTATTCCCCCTTTACTGAAACACATTTTTGTAACCTTTTTACCCAGTCGCGAAAAGCAGAGTCTTCTTTTGGTATCTGTTGGAGAAACTGATAAATTGAGCTGCCAAGAGAACTTCTAGATGTATACTTATTTCCAGAAAGCATTTTCCTAAGCCTTGGAAATAAAAAGAAGTCACAGGGACTCAGGTCAGGTGAATAAGGTAGATGGTTTAAAACTTTCACCTTTTCAGAAGCCAAAAAAGACTTAACAACCTCACACTTATGAGAGGAGGTGTTGTCATGTAAAAGGTGGATTCCTGACCATCCTTTGCTTGGTCGTTTCTTATTGTAAAACTCTTTCACTTTCTTCAGTACAGAATTCTTGTAGAATCGGCCAGTGACTGTATGACCAGATGGACAAGGCACTTGAACGACTGGCCCACTTGAATTAAAGAAAACTGCATACAACATCTTTTTCCAACTTACGGTTTTCTTGGCAATACATGGGCATTTTTTATCTTTTCGCTTCCATTGCTTATTATCAGCCCTTCTTTGTGGCTCAAACATGTGCGCCGAGGTTTCATCACCTATTAGCAAGTTAGAAATTGCCCGACTATTACAGCCTTTGTATGTTTTCAAAAGTTCCCGGACACATTTAAGGCGTTGTGTCTTTTGATCCTCAGTGAGCAAATGAGGTACCCACCTAGTGCAAAACTTTCTCAGGTCCAAACGCTTTTTCAGAATTGTTTGCACACTGCATTCTGATATGGTACAACTAGCTATATCTTTGACAATCACACATCCTGTTCGACCACAATCTTTACAGCAGCAATGTTAGCCTTGGTAACAGAGGTTTTAGGCCTTCCAGGACGGGTATCATCTTCAACAGAAAATTTCCCAGCTTTAAAAGCTTTAACCCACCTAAAAACTGTGCGACTGAAATGGTCTGAGGTCCATATATACCACACAATTTATTAAATATCTGCTTTGAATCTATATTAAGCCTAATGCGGCATTTAATATAGCTACGAATTTCAGTCTTCTGGTTCACATTCCAATGTAACAAGTAAATTGGTCAGTGTATATGACTGCATCTATTTCAATTTAAAATAACTCGGTCAGTTGGAAAGCAATTTGCACGAAATAAACGGGTATCATTAGCTATTCAACACACCATTCAAGTGCAGTGAAGCATTTTAAAATATACCTGGGATAAAACTAAGGAAGCCTATTAGTGACAGAACTTTTTGCACGACCCTCGTACGAAAAATATCAGTAACTTTTGTTTGAAGAAAACACCTTACCTGGAGCTATGTTCTATATTCAATAGTAAGACCTCTCAGCTAATAAGACCACTTTAGGCAGTACCAAAGGTGGTCTTAACAGGTGAATTCTACTATATTTTTACCTGAAGATCTATTTGTAAAAGAAGTGCAAGGAGTACAGTAAATGTCCTAAAATATCGTACACAAAAGTTTCTGACAATGATGATGGTTTGGTGTTTTACTTCCCTTTCAACATTATTTAAGTCATATTGAGATGATGGAAGGGTGATAATGAAAGGCTCTGTGCAATGAGGCACCGTACAGTCATGAGCTTGATTCTGCCTTTAGCGGGATTAGAACCTGGGACCTCGAGAAATTGGAGTGCTAACTACTAGGCACCCCTACCAAAGTTTTTGACAAAATGGCATATGCATACATGGCATAATATTATGCAAAGAGTGCAGACCTGAAGGAGAAGTCTGATCAGGTTCTACACTGTTTGCCATTCCACTAAGGATTTTAAGAAAAAACCTGCATACAAAGAAAAAGTTAGGCCAAAAAAGTATGGAATAAAGTGTTTGAAAGTTTAGGACATTTCCCGTAATTGGTTGTGTTTGGCGTGTGCTGGTGACTGCACCACATACCCTGTTTATCCTAAGTATTGGAACACCTTTACTAGAGTCAATCTTCAATGACTTGAACATCTTTGGGACCTGGCCCTGAGGTTATAAAGCTTTTTTCATGCTCAACTCAGCTGAGCATGAAATTTGTCTTGCTGATAAATATCAAATTACTTAACATTGCAATTTCTTTCTTGCTAAACACAGCTGAGCATGAAAAATTCTCTGCTAATAAATATGAAAATGCCAACTTTAGTTGGCATTTTCATATTTATTAGCAGAGAAAATTTCATGCTCAGCTGAGTTGAGCATGAAAAAAGTTCTATAACCTCGGGGCTTGGAAATTTATTCTAGACCTGGGTAGTTCGAGCCACTGAGGGTAAATCATAGCACCAGGCCAGAAGGCTAACGGGAATAATTTAAGGATGTCTTTTCAAGTTTCTATAAAGTAATGGTTTGTTGAGTGTAGTTATTAGAACTGCCTCAATGTGGTAATTCTAATAAGTACATACAACATTCATTTTCATGATAAAATCAGAAAATTTCCCCTAAAATATCCCTAAATATTTGTTTTCTTGCGCTATGGGAAGAATTTCCTCAGCACTCAAAAACGAGTGAATATACAGCCACGGAAAACCAGCCATCGGTGTTTGAAGTCATTGAAGTTTTATTATTCTTACCATACTTGTCCTTAATTTTTGAAGATTCAATCTACTAGCTGTTGATGTGGCTAAAATATTGCTGAATTAATGGCAAACAGTGTAGACCCTGGTCAGATTCTGCATTCTGCAGGGTGACTGGTCTGATCTGGATCTACACTGATTGCACAGGCTTGTCTGCCCCAATACTTAGAGTTATTATGGTAAGCCTTTTTCACCAGAATAGTGAGTATAAAATAATACATACTAGTTTCATCGGAAGATGGTGATCCGACAGATTCCTTCTTCTTATTAGACTTCCGTTTCTTCTTCTTCTTTGATTTACCAGGCTTCTCAACTTCACTAGCTGTGTCCGAGTTGCTCAGCTGCTTGCTAAGTCTGCTGGCTAAATTGGCACTATTGTTACTATTTTTAGCACTACTATTACTCTTAGCACCAGGACTTTGACTTGTTACATTCCTTCTTTTCATGAAAGTGTAACGTCTACGCTTTCTTTGGGTATCACTAGAATGAAATAAAAAAAAACTGTATTGACCTTTTGTATGTTTATTTTAAGGGGAATGAATACACCTGCAAGGGAAATAACTTTGGGGTAATTCATCTTGTATAAATATGATTTAGCCAACTGTGAAGTTTCACGAAGATGTTCCATACGGTTTAGGAGTTATGACCTGGACACAAATTTACAGCATTACACTACATAGATTTTAGGCAGGGTGTCACGTGTACCGGATGCCATTGTAGAAATTATGGTTATATTATCACTCAAAAAATGAAAATGAAGTATATTCATCAGGTAATTACACTCTTTATTTCATCTAAAACTAGTCAATGATACGCATAGCTTCTCGGTATTTGGGATCAAACCATACAAAGTCTTTTCATCTAACTCTTATGAATATACAGTCTAAAATTCAGCTCTAAGCATCGCAGTAAATCACTAAGATATGCACTAAGCAAGGTCTTTTAGTCTATAATGACACTAAGTCAGCACCACTAAGGTAATCACTAAGATTTATCACTAAGATTCAACTGTATATCATAATAAGCGCAATTCCATAAACCTTCAGACAGATCCCAAATAGAATGGCCACCTGAAAACAATGTAAGCACACTAAGCCTGACATCTTTTAGCATTTACAGTCACTTTAGCTGTAATTAAAAACCAAATAAAACTTGCCTAATTGTTCTATTCAGATTGCATAAAACCACTTCTGATTCATTCTGATTATGCATACAAAATTCAACCATCAAACCATACAGAACATCTGCTACCAACCGTACAGTATAAGATCAACACTAACTGTACAGTAAAATCAACACCAACCTTACAGTATTTCAAACAGTCAAAAACAACCAAACCACTCTCTGCCTCAAATCAACCAGCCCATATAGAAAATACTGCCACATGGATCAAACATTCAGCTTATACAAGTATGAAAGTTTCCTCTGAAAATTACAGACCTACTTCAGAAGTTGATATGATAATTATACTGCAAGGTAACTTCTAATTATTTAAAAACAGTCAACCCAGCATTCATTCACAGATGTATATTCAGACTTTTTACTTTTAGCACATAATATTTATAATGAAGTCCACTTCTATAAGTATCAGTCAGAGAAAATATTACTTACAGAAATGACAGCCTTTCTACCACATCCAACTTCAAAATATATCCCCTTTAAAAGAATCTTTAACTTAACCAAAGAATAAATGTCCACTGCATCTTCAGTTAGGCACAGAATAAATCTCATTTACATGTATCAAAAATCAATCACTGAATGAAAATAACAAAACAGTGAATTGCTACTCAAATCAGCTCACCTGTGCAAAATACCTGTTTGACAACATTTACACCTTTACCTGTACAGGAAAATAATATTGACTAACTGACTCACCGTAACTGATCAATAAACAATTACCGTATACTCTCTAAATGTATTACACTGTACTGTACCATAAACTGTCTAAATATACAGGCTCAAATGAAAATAAAAACATGTCATAATTTATTTGACACAGGGGGTGATAATTCAAAAACCAAAGTAGCCTGAGTTGTCTTCCATGTTCACGATACATTGTCTCGATTTATCTGTGAAGAAGCCAACTGATCTGGATTTACACTGTTTGCCAAAGGCAGGGTATATCCAGGTTCAGCAGAACTACCTTTTCCCCCACTTGCTGCAAGTACAGCAAACACTTACTACCAGCCTACCTCCCAATGTTTTCAGGAAAATTCTCTCAAAACACAGCAGTCTAGTTACCACCAGCCTACCTCCAAATGTTTTCAAGAAAATTCTCACAAAACACTACAGCAGTCTACAGTTACCACCAGCCTACCTCCAAATGCTTTAAGGAAAATTCTCTCAAAACACAGCAGCCTACAGTTATCACCAGCCTACCTCCCAATGTTTTCAGGAAAATTCTCTCAAAACACAGCAGCCTACAGTTATCACCAGCCTACCTCCCAATGTGTTCAGGAAAATTCACTCAAAACACAGCAGCCTACCATTATCACCAGCCTACCTCCCAATTTTTTCAGGAAAATTCACTCAAAACACAGCAGCCTACAGTTATCACCAGTCTACCTCCCAATGTTTTCAGGAAAATTCACTCAAAACACAGCAGCCTACAGTTATCACCAGTCTACTTCCCAATGTTTTCAGGAAAATTCACTCAAAACACAGCAGCCTACAGTGACTACAACACTACCTCCCAATGTTTTCAGAAAAATTCTCTCAAAACACAGCAGCCTACAGTTATCACCAGCCTACCTCCCAATATTTTCAGGAAAATTCTCTCAAAACACAGAAGCCTACAATTAGCACCAGCCTATCTCCCGATGTGTTCAGGAAAATTCTCTCAAAACACAACAGTCTATAGTTAGTGCCAGCCTACCCCTGACATTTTCAAAAAAATTCTCTCAAAACACAGCAGCCTACAGTTAGCACCACCCCCCCACCTTCCTATGTTTTCAGGAAAACTTTAGCAGCACCAAACAGTTAGCACCACCCTACCACCCTATATTTTCAGGAAAAAACACAGTAGTCTACAGTTAGCACCAACCCCACATCCCTATGTTTTCAAAAAAATTCTCTCAAAACACAGCAGCCTACAGTTAGCACCACCCTACCACCCTATGTTTTTAGGAAAACTCTCTTAAAACATGGCAGCCTACAGTTAGCACCATCCTATCTCTACCTCCCTATGTTTTCAGGAAAATTCAAAACACAGCAGCCTACAGTTAGCACCAGCCTACAATGATCTAAATATGAACCACAACCTCACATATACCTTCGGATATGTGCACTTAGAGCAGATTCAGATCAGCCTGTGCAGTCATACAGCCTAATCAGAATCTTCAATGGCCGCATTTTGAACAGACGAGGATGCAAATGTCCTTCATGCTTACAAACAAGACTCTGATCAAGCTGTGCAGATGTGCAGGCTGATTTCAGTCTTTGTTAGGTGCACGTCAGACGGTACATTCTCTCACTTTGTGGCTCATATGGGATGCACCATGCAAAAAATTGTCTTCGGATATATGCGGACAGCTAAGGCCCTGATCAGACTGCACATTCGTGCAGTCTGATCAGGGCCTTTGCTGTCCGCTAAAAGTATCATTGGACACAATAAAATGTATCAATGGAGCAAATGCCCAGATGAGACTTTGCGCATGCATGGGATGAATCTGAACCTGTGCATTTTGCACATATTCAACGATACCTTGGAGTGGCCCATATAAGAGTCACTATGTTGATTGGTTGATCCCAGTTTGTGGAGCCAACTACTGGTAATGTGACACTGCAGATATTGGCCGCATCAAATGAAAATGTGTCTTTAAACATGTGCAAAATGTTAACCCTTAAAGTGCCAAGAAAAACTGCATCTGAAAATGTCGTCTGTTTATGTCGTCTGCTGAATATTCTTGCAAACTTTTCAAACCTATTTTGCATACAGGCAAACAGTGTGGACCCAGATCAAACTGCTCCTAAAGGAGCAGTCTGATCTGGGTCCACACTGTTTGCAAAAATGACTTTTAAAATCACAAACAGATGACAAAACAGACGACAATAGTTGTGATTGGCGCTTTAAGGGTTAAGAGTCAGATTACCCTGTGCATGCCTAAAGTATCAGTCAGGCATTTGCTCTCCACTGAAATAATCTTTCGTATCCATTGATTCTGTTTGCAGACAGTGGAAGCCTTGATAAGACTGGGTGGATGCACAGGCTTATCTTGACCTTTGCTGTCCACAAATGCCCAAAGGCATGCCTTTGCATCGTGCAGCCTGTATAATACTGTACAGCATATATACTTACGCATCAGGTGCACCACTGGTGGCATCAGAATTAGGAGGTGCCGGGGCATGTCGACTCTGTGGCTGTGGCAAGGAGGTAGCATTAGCTTTCGGCATCTCCAAGAGTTCTCTCCCTTCCTTCTGTTCACGTGACCTGTACTGAGTGACAGGTGACAAGGGTGTGGATCCCTGCGTTCCAGATGGCAGTTTTGAGGGTTCAGAGGTCAATTTACGCTGCTCACCACTGGTTCTTCTCAAACCTGATGATTTCTGTGGTCGGAGATTTCCTGATGTGGGCAGATTACTGGCAGATAATGTTTTTGGCGGAGGAAGCTCTCCTGGTGGAGGTGACAAGTTGAGGAAATAGCGACCTGTTGGGAGGGGTATACGACTAGTAGGTCCTGACTTCTTGGCGATGGAAATCTGTATGGTATAAAATAAAACTTCTGTACACTCCAGTGTCAAAAATTTTGTTTAAATTCATGAAATTCTGATAGACTTACATGTATTTTGAGTTATGGAAAAACATTTCCTGTGAAGCTTTGACTTAATTATTTTGATAAAAATTCATCAATGGAAAGCTGATTAAAAAAAACAATAAATAGCACATGTATTAAAAAAATTAATTCACTGGCTTAAAAACAATTTAACCTCTACCACTCTCTCAGCTAATTCAGCAGACAACACATTGATGGTATTTTTCTTATTTTGCCCAGAAAACTGAGTTTGAAATTTCATGCAAATTGTCTCCATAGGAGAAAATTTGCAAGAATTGTCAAAACCTGTTTTCTGAGAAAAATAAGAAAAGTATCGTCACTTTGCTATCTGCTGAATTAGCCAAGAGAGTGGTAAAGGTTAACTAGACAAACAAGGGCTAATGTAGACCCTACTAGCAAAGAAGAAATGACCCTAATGGACTGTTATGTGCACACTGGCTTATTTGAGCCTCCGCTGTTCCTATATGTGTTCGGAATCTTCGCATGCAGTGACTCAAATGATAAAATAAAACAAAATGTAGTGGACTTGTTAAAAGAGGAGTACTTTTTTGATAATTGTTAGATAATTTTTCTTATTTTCCATAGAAATGTATGTTTGGGTACTCATTAGATGTGCCTCACAGGGACACTTCTAATAAGTACCCACAACATATGTTTTGATGGAGAACTGGAGAAAATTATCCCTGAAATATCACCAAATACTCCTCTTTAACAAGCAGGGTTTTCCTTCTCCCTTAAAAACACGAGACTTGGCCCATTTTTGACTCAGATGTCCCCTAAACCTTCATCTTAGAGAGACATTGATTTCCCTTTAACTCTGCAATATTTTCTGTAAAATTCAAGCAATTAACCCCTGAAATTACCCCATAGTTCCCCTACAATATGGGTCAATAGACATGTCCCCTTAAATAAATTTCTGAGGGAAAATCCTGACAAGTTCTCTATAAATACCAGATTCATATGTTTCAACTGTTCAACTTTTTCCTCTTCTGCTTGTCTCGATGTACGGCTTATGCTGCTTCCAGCAGAAAATTGCCTTGTCTCCGATTTGTTGTCCTTAGCAACTGTTGTCATACTGAGACTGATAGGGGCCGCTCCATGTGAAGTAGAAGCTTGGGGAGCAGATCTGCTTGCTGGCTGGTTGGTACTAACACCCGGTCTCCGCTTTGGTAGATTCATGCTAGGTCTGTTGGCTGAAAAAGAGTTCTATCATAGAAACAAGATATCCACCAAATGGCTATCTTGTGACTGCTGGTAGTGTTTAAGAAAAGGAGCTAAACGTACAGACTAAACATTGTTCAGCCAAGTGGGAAAAGATGGTCAAGGTTAGTAATTTTTGATGGCAGTGGGCAGGGTGCATCATGGCAGATGTGTGTATCACGTTTCATTAGCCTAGAAGCCTTGGTATTTGAGAAACAGAGCTAAATGCACAGATTTAACACTGTTGTGACTTTTAGAGTGCTAACAAGATTTTCCTTTGATTTTGCCCAGTAACCTAGTTTTTGACCCCAAGTGACCCTGTTTCAAACTTGACCTAGAAATCATCAAGACAAATATTTTGAGCAATATTCATGACAAGTACTTCAAAAAATGTGACTTCTAGAGTGTAAACAAGAATTTCCTTTGATTTAGCCTGGTGACCTAGTTTTTTACCCCAAGTGACCCAGTTTCAAACTTGACCCAGAAACCATAAAGACAAACATTTTGAGCAAGATTCATGATGATTACTTCAAAAATGTGACCTCTAGAGTATTAATAAGATTTTCCTTTGATTTGGCCTGGTGCCCTAATTTCTGACCCTGAGTGACCCTGTTTCGAAACCAACCTACAGAACATCAAAACAAACAATGTGAGCCTAATTCATGATGATAGCTAAAAAAACAATGAGACCACTTAGAGTGTTAACAAGGTTTTCCTTTGATTTGGCCTGGTGACCTAATTTTTGACCCCAAGAGACCCATTTTCAGATTTGACCTAGAAATCATCAAGACAAACATTTTGAACAAGATTCATTATGATTGCATCAAAAATGTGACCTCTACAGTGTTAACAAGGTTTTCCTTTGATTTCACCTGGTAACCTAGTTTTTAATCCCAAGTGACCCATTTTTGAACTTGACCCAGAAATCATAAAGACAAACATTTTGAGCAAGATTCATGAGGATTACTTCAAAAAACGATCTAGATTTCATAGAGGCAAACATTCTGAGCAAGTTTCATTAAGACTGGGTCAAAACTGTGACCCCTAGAGTGTTAACAAACTAATTGTTGATGAGGGACGACAGACGATGGACGACTAGACGACGGACAATGAAGGAAGATGGAAAGAGGGTGATCACAATAGCTTACCCTGAGCTTTCACTCAGGTGAGCTTAAAATCTGGAAATCTGAAATAATGAAATACCACATGGTAAAAATGGAATTATACTCAATGACTGGCCTCTCATAACAAAGTAATAACTACAGTGCAATTATACCACAACTGGCTGTTACAGAGAGGGCCATTTTAGAGAGTTAAAATATATTGTAAAATAGTATTCAGGGAAAGCAGAAAAAAATGGCTGTTAACCCATTGTAGTCTGGAGACCCCTAAAAGGGTAGCTGGCAAACAGTGCAAACCCAGATTAGATGCTGCAGAACATGGCATCTGATCTGGGTCTCCACTGTTTGCAAATAGTTCTATCATTTTACTCTAGGAATAGTTAAATCTCATAGCCTGAAATACCTAAAATTGAAACTGGACTCTTCCAATATAGAATGTGGGGGAGTCTATTCAGTCTATAATGGGTTAGAGAGGAGGCTGTTGTTGAGAGGTGAACTTTTATGGCAGTTCCACTGTAGCGTTATTTTCTCAAACTGATTGCCCAAGACTAGTGCTGGATACATCTCTTGTTCGTCTGTCCTTACTGACAATGACCAATCCTAATCAACTGTGTGATGTGTTATTATTTGTGTGTTCTAAGATGGCTGATGAGACCAATATTAGCTCCAAACTGCCTGTTGCAGATAGAACAAGAGAGGTCTGAGGAAGAAAGCTCTGTTGTTGATGCCTAAGCTCTGGCTTTCCACTGTGCACGTTTCTGCTCGGCTTCGCTGATTCTTTTTGCTTCGTATTCACCAGCTTCCCTTTTTATGAGGCCTCGCCACTTTGTACGATCTTGTGCAATCTGTTCCCATGACTTGGTTGGTATGTTGAAGTCTTTAAGGGAGGCTTTGAGGGTGTCCTTGTATCGCTTCTTCTGACCACCATGGGAGCATTTTCCTACTTGAAGTTCTCCATAGAGGATTTTCTTTGGCAAACGTTCATCAGGCATTCTGGTAACATGGCCTGTCCATCTTAACTGTGCCAATTTCAGTTAAGATATATAATACTGAGGACAAGACTTACCTTCTCGGACAGGTCCTAGTTCCCTTTTGTTCTGGTTTGAGCCTAGATCTTTCTTGTTCTGGTTTATAAAATTTCTGCCATTGTATCTTGTGCCGTTAGTTGCCGAAGTCGAAGCTGTTGAGTCATTTGAATTGTTTCTGCTATACTGTCTGTTGTTGCCACCATTTTCACTTCCCAGCCGACCCTGTCTATTATTGTTCTGATTTCCAGGGCCACTAATACTGAAGAAACATAAAGGGATAGAACTTATTAACCCTGGTCCTGCTGAACTTGGATATGCCCTGCCTTTGCAAACAGTGTAGATCCAGATCAGTTGGCTTCTGAAGAAGCCAACTGATCTGGATCTACACTGTTTGTCATTACGTATGTGAATTTGTAGCAACAACCTGGATCAAGTAATCTGATTGGCTGAAAATTAGAAGTGGGTGTGGCATCTTACCCAAGAAATTTATTCAGCAGGACAAGGGTTAAGAGGTAGCTATTGATACTTCTGAATTCCTATTAATTTTCTAGATTTTTTTTTCTATTTCTCCATAAAATAAATAGAAAGAACTTCATTGAGGTTTATGCACCTGCATACTAAAATGTGACAAGAAGCACTGGAAGAGTGAGAGTTGTCATCCTTATTTAGCTCAGTAAGATAAAACAACCAGTGAAGTGAAACTAACTGTAAAATTCTACAGTTTGTAGACTTCATTTAGGGTGGTCAGTGGCGTTGATACAAGGGTGGACATAATTACATGAAAAAACGAATGGACAGATGGATGGAAACTTGCACGCCTAAGTCACCCATGCTAATGCAGGTGCAACAAAAAATTATGTTGTGCAGACAGTTGAAAAGCCCCTGTGAGGCAGTTCTAGTGAGTACCAACAATTAATGTTTTTAGTGAGAACTGGAGAAAATTATTCCAGAATTATCATCAAATACTCTCTATCAAGTCCTCTGGTATAATATACGAGGGATGTTCGAAATGAATTGCTTATTTCTATCTGGAGACTTCAAATTTCAAGTTAGCTCAAAAGTACTCATTTCATGCCCTCGAAGTACTCCCCGTGGCTAGAAATGCAAAGTTCCAGCCGATGTATCCACTTCTTGAAGGCGTCACGGTACGCTGATTTGGGCACAGTAATAAGGTACTGATGAATGGCAGATCCAAGTGCCTGTCGGGACTGGTATTTCCGCCAAGCAAGGAATGCTTTCCATTTCGGAAACAAAAAGAAATCACATGGGGCAAGGTCTGGGGAAGTGAGGGGTGAGGCAAAACAGTTACTTTTTCTTTCTTCAAAAACGCTGTAAATATTGCGGAGGTATGAGCTGGGGCATTGTCATGTAGAAAACGGACACGTTTAAAACCAGTGGCAGGCGTCGTTTCTGATAATACTTTTTCAGTTTCTTCAGTACTACGTCTTTGTAGTACTTTCCGGTGATGCTTTTGCCCTTTTTCACTGGCACTTTTATTGCTACTCCTTCACCAGAGAAGAAGATTGCATACAAAACCTTCTTTGTACTCAAAGAACGTTTGGCAATTATTGGGCGTTTGCTGTGTTTAGTGGCCCAGATCTTATTGCTAACCTTTCTGACGGGCTCAAAATAATGGACCCAGGTTTCATCACCTGTGACGACATTGGCAAACCGCTTTTTGTCATATTTTGGAAACATTTGAAGCAGCTTTTTGGCCACTTTAACCCGTTGCCTCTTTTGCTCGTCAGTCAACAGATGTGGCACCCATCTAGAAGAAATCTTTCTGACTTTCAAATGCTTCTTCAAAATAAGGTGAACCGTTGATAGTGATATGCCTACCTTTCGTGCAATATCATGAACTGTAAATCTGGCATCTCCTTCAATGATTTCCTTTATTTTGGAAACGATTTCTTTATGAGATGCAGATTTTGGCCTACCTGATTTCGGTGCATTTTTGATGGACTCTACACCAGACTCAAATTTCTTTTTCCACCGCCGAACTGTGTCATAAGACACACAAGAAGGTCCAAAAGCAGTAGAAATTTCAGTCATCAGCTTCTTCAAAGAACAAACAAGTTTTGCTCAAGCTTTGATGTAAGCCCGTATTTCATCTTTTTTGTTGACGCTTCTACCAACCATTTTTACTGCAGTGGTCAATGACTGCGTGTATTCAAATGGCAAATTTTATGTCTTACACTTAGTCTAACATGTACATTTATACACCATTGTGTAGATATTGAATAGCCCTATACAGGTATGTATTGGTTTTTATCGTGCCCCACGTGGATATCGAGCTAGAGGACAATAAGCAATTCATTTCGAACATCCCTCGTAAGGCCAATTTTTTAAAGGATCTTTTAAGCCAACACTATTAAAAATTTACATTAAAAATAACAGATTACATCTGCACTGAGAATTTTTAATGAGATGAACAATTTGATCATGTCAATGCATGCATTGTTAGCCATTCTGGCAGCATGTTTAACCCTTTCAATTCCTCAGACCAGAAAAAAGGTTCTGCAAACAGTGCAGATCCTGATGAGATGGCTCATTATGAGCCATCTCATCAGGATCTACATTGTTTGCAAAACCTTCCTCTATTTTGTCACTACTCTGTTTGCCATTTGTTTTCAACTTTTATCTATATGATGTCCCTTACTGAGATAGTGGACACATTCAAGTTCATAGCTGGAATAGTCCACTTCAGAAACTCAGGGGTGAAAGAGTTAAAACACATCACCAAGTTGTCTAAAAGACATCAACAAATTTAAGTCTATTTCACCATTTATGGGGACAAGCATTGCAGGTTCTTGTGCAAATATCATGAGATTCTCACAAACATTTGTACCACTTATAAACAAAAGAAATAAAAAAAATATATTGTGAATACATACTTTTCTGGCAAAATTCAGAAAATTGCTAAACTATATTTAAATGGCATTTTAATGTTGCAGTGTTACCAGATACCATATTGTTATTTTCAAATACTCCAATGCTGATGATGTCATAAGTGGACACTGACATTATTCAGTGACGGAAATAGTTAGCCCTTGTCCTGCTGAGCCCGGATAGACCTGCTTTTGCAAACAGTGTAGATCCAGATCAGTTGACTTCTGAAGAAGCCAACTGATCTGGATCAGCACTGTTTGCCATTCAGTATATGAACTGATGTAAACAATCTGGATCAAGTAACTTGATTGGCTGAAAATTAGAAATGGACGTGGCATCTTAATTTATTCAGCATGACAAGGGTTAATTAGCATAAAATACACAAACAAATATAGAAACAAGAAAATAATCAACTCTTTTTTTGTAAAAAGTTCCTTATCTGGAGCTATGCACCTATCAGTCTCATCAGGACTTACCGTATTCGACCTAATTACCGAACATACCCCTAAAAGCGCACAGTCAAGCAATTCCATAGCTTTCAGATTACAGCCAGTATACTTTTTGTCTGTATCTTTTCTTTATAAAGACATATGTTGTAGGTACCCATTTGCATTGCATCGACTTATCTTTCCACTGAGTATCCACAAAATATGCTTTTATAAAGAAAATCAGAAGAAAAACCACAAAAACACTGCATAAACACCATTTGATAAGTCCTTTGCTGATCTTTGTTTTAAAGTGTACCCTTAGTATGGGTAGGTACATATTTTACCACAAGTTTCCCAGTAAGTGCACAGTGTAGTAATTAGGTCAAATACGATACATATTATATCATATCAGACATAACTTCCAATACAAAGAGTATGGAGGAAATATTTTTCTTCTTTCTCCACGAAATACTATGTTGTGGGTAATTATTAGAGGTGCTGCATTGCCAAGAGGTCTGTTCTAGAAGAAAAGAATTTGGAATGAAGAGAGCAAATTCTTTCCTTTTGGAGTAGACCCCTTTTCTCCAGTGTTCAGGATAAAGGCAAAAACAATTTGACAGAGTTGCCACCAAGAATATTCATTCCCCTTAAATTATCTTATTCACCTGTTACTCCTGGACACTGGTTTTGTTGGGTTTCTTGGTATCCTGGGACCACCCCGTATACTTCTGAGGAACCTTCTCACACTGTCTCTGACCCCCTGAAGGCTGTTATGTTCTGACAGGACCAGGCGGGACCAGGGGTTGTGATCTATCATATCAATGGCAGCTATAGCAATAGCCCTACCAACCTGAAACAATACATGAGCCAACTAAAAGCTACAGATTAGCACTTTTTCCTAACCCAAACACATTGATATTTTCCTTACTTCTCCACGAAAACATGTTGTGGGTACTCATTTAAAGTGCCTTGTTGTTATCCTGGGAGAAATAAGAACAATATTTACATAACGTTTAGCACTCTGGGTAAAATTTTCAGCAGATGACATACTGAAATATTATTCTTATAAATGCTTATATCTATTACAATATATTGATTTTATCCTAGTGATATGATCAATTTCATATGTTATAATTATTGATTATTAAAAGATGATCCTGGACATGCCCAATTGCGTGGTACATGTACAAATGAGCTGCTAATCGACCTCTAAATGGACAGGTCACAAAAATGTCAGCTGAATGTCAAAGGACCACTGTAATGAACAGCGACATGTGTAATATTTCAGGGTCTGGTTCTGTTTACTTAAGTTTGAGTTGGTGCAATCAGCGTGCCAGATTGATACAGATTGTATCTGGAACTTCACATACACAAAAAAGAGCCTTAGCCAATGTGTAAGCAGTGATGATGTTGCTTTTGCTTTTGATACGCATTGCATAGTTATTAATGCTTAGCATGCTGGGTAAAAATGTCAGCACAAAAATGTTAGCACACAGCATTTTGAAATATTTTTCTTATTTTCACCAGAAAATAGGCTTTGACATTTCATGCAAATTGTCTTTTAAGGAGACAATTTGCATGAATTGTCAAACCTTTTTTCTGTGAAAAATAATAAAAATATCATCAACTTGACGTCTGCCATAAGAAGGGTAACGGTTAAGGATCTCACCTCTTCAAAATGTGCCTGTGTATATTTGGGAGGGAAACCAGCAAGTGGTGGAGGAGTGGCTCTACCATCATCACCATAAGCTGTTGGTACTGGGTTCACCATACGTCCTGTGTTGTAGTTGCATTCTAATGTGTAGCTGAAATAACAAGAAATGTCTATAAGCTGTGCTTATTAGATACCCCCTGCTCAGAAAGGAAAATGTAACTGTTGGATGGATGGACATATGGATGGACAATGTGAAATTAGTATACCCTACACAAACACAGTTTGCAGGGGGTATAAATACACAGATTATCCATCCTGAAACCTAGAAAAAAAATTCAGCTTTAGACAAAGAAGTACATACATGTACACGAAAGCATTTCTCCAGATCAGGGGCTTTTTTCAACTAAAAAGTATTGATATTTTTCTAATATGTCCACAAAGAAACATATGTTGTGGGTAATCATTAGAAGTGCTTCATATGTTTCCAAGGAGAAATAAGGAAAAAAATTAAGTGGCTACTCCTCATTTGGAGCTATGCAAGGCTCATTTTAAGGGGATTTGTTGCCGTTTTTCAAAGGAAAACAACATTTGCAAAACAGGAATTTAGTATCATACTTCTTGAAGCATTTTAAAAAAATGGTGGCTATTTTAAGGAAAGAAATTGCTCCTTCTGAGAGCAAATTCTTTCCTTTAAGAGCAGCCCACTGAGGGACAAGTTTTCTTTTCCTCTGTAATCAAATTCTTATAGAAGCCGCCCCAGTGGGCAAGGCGGTACATATTTTCACGTAAGAGTTGTTTCCTTTGAAAGAGTATCCTCCTTAAAATTAAATGATTGTACAGGGATCCAGATAAACAAGAGATTCAGAGAACAACTTCTCTTTTCTCCACTGATAACAAGTTCTAGAATCCCATCAGAATCACATAGGGGAGTGGGTACACCTGGTTGATGTATGCCATTTTTAACAAGGGAGACAACTGTGAAGGCTTCTCGTTTGCTTTCAAGCATACCAAGCCTCTTCTGAAATAGGGTCTACTCTAAAATGAAGGGAGGCAAGAAGTTCTGACAGTTTCATCTCCCTGAAAGAATATGCAGTTTTATTAATCAGGATGATTCTAATAAGAGACCAGAACATATGTTTCTGTAAATAATGTGTGCCCAGATCAGCATGCATATGGTACAGCCAGTAGGAATTGTAATTTAACTATTGGTCTCTAAATAACTGCTCAGTATGCTAGATAAGAATTTCAAAAGAAATTCTTATCTAGCATACTGAGCAATTATTTAGAGACTAATAGTCTCTAATGCTTTTTCTTGTTTTTTTTTTTTTTTCCCCAGCAAATAGGATTAGAAATAAACAAAACTTTTCTCCTAAGGAGAATATCCACAGTTATGATTACTTTACTTTTGTAAAGTAATCATAACTGTAATTGATTACACTGACTTAAAAAATAATTGTAATCTGTAATCATGAAATTCAAAAGTAACTGTAATTGTAATTGATAACATTTGAAAGTAATCAATCCCAGGTCTGATTTTGTATTAAATAAGTAGCCACTACATGTATATTTTTTTGTTGTGAAATTAAAAAGTCAGTATTTTTTCATAAATAAAACATTTGGTGTTCTAACAAACAATTTAGTAAAGAACATTTCTCATTAAAGTTAAACTTCTTAAAGCTAAGCTCTCTAAGTAAAATTTACAGCAGATGACATTTTGGAATATTTTTCTTATTTTTTCCCCAGAAAACAAGATTTGACATATCATGCAAATTGTCCCCAAGAGTCAATTTGCATGAACTGTCAAATCCTGTTTTCTGTGAAAAATAACAAAAATATCACCAATTTGTCATCTGCTGAATTAGCCCATGAGACTGGTAAAAGTTAATATTCTTACCTGTGAATTATTCCTATAGCTTTATGTATGGCAACTCTCCCACTTCCCTCCTTGGACATACCATCTCTCTTGTCTTTTGTATACATATTCCTCTCTGTGAAGTTACAGCCGGTAAAATCAAAATGGGCAGTGTTGATTGAGATCAGTTTGGGAAACAGCATGTTCTCAACCTGTACACAGTTAAAAAATGATTTCTTCAAAGACAAGAAATTCGCTGAATGGCAATGTCCCACCTGCTGGTGGTGTTCAAGAAACAGAGCTAAACACACAGACTCAACATTGTTCAACCAAGCATAGAAATTAGGTCAAGGTCAGTAACAGTTGATGGTAGTGAGCAGGGTGCATCATGGCCAATGTGTGTAAGAAGTTTCATAGGTCTTGATAAGAGTGGGTATCAGGTAAACATTTTTCTTATTTCTCGATGAAAACATATGAGGCACTTCTAATGAGTATCCACAATATATGTTTTTTTCAAGAAATAAGAAAAATATAGATACTTTTTGGTTGAAAAAAGCGCCTTATCAAGAGCTATGAGTTTCATTAGCCTAGAAGCCTTGGTGTTTAAAAAAACAGAGCTAAACACACAAACTTAACATTGTTGATGCCAATAAAGACGCTAACAAAGACGCCAACGCCGCCAGCGAAAAGTGATCCCTATGTGACTCCTGCTTGCTAAAAAAGTTCAACTAAAAATGTGACAGAAAATAAAGACTCTATTCAGCTAAATATTTTTGTGAAAATTTAAGAAAATCTGTTGTCAAGATCTAGAAAATGCCGTCAAAGAAGCCACCATTTTTGTGAGTAAATGACATCATAACCACCTATATATGCAAAACTTGAATATATCATATTTGAAACAATATTTTATTGCAATATTGTAAATGTTTTCAACTGAATATGGACCGTGACATGCGAAAATGTGTCTTCGGGCATATGCGGACAGAGAAGGCCAAGATCAGCCTGCTTATCTGCACAGTCTGATCAAGGCCGTCACTGTCCACTAACAGATACTACAGAATGTATAAATGGAGAGCAAAGACCAGGGCCCAGTTGTTCAAACCGTCATTAGCTTAACGAGCTCGTTAAGGGTCATTTCCTTAACTGTTTTAGCGGATTCAATATACAATATTCTGATATTTTTTGCTGAAAAAATGTGAGTAGCTTTTGCATTGCAAAAGCTACTCACATTTTTTCAGCAAAAAATTTCAGCATATTTGCGTATCACTTGATGTAAATTTTAACAAATCTTTAACTAACGACGTCATTAGCTTTGAACAACTGGGCCCAGGATAATACTTTGTGCATGCTCAGGATGATCTCAGTCTGCACAGTTTGCTTGACATGGCCCTTATATACTATCAACTCCTGTCAACAAGAAGAGCGTGTCTTTAAAAATATTAATAATAAAAATGGCAGCACCCATGCTCACAGTTTCAAAATAATTTATGCAAATATGAAAAACGGTAAATGTCTTAAAATTTCGTACATCACAGTGTCTATTTGTCGGCCCTAAATTTTGCTTTTTATGCAGTTGTTTCCTAAAATACTTAGTAGAATGGCAAGCAGTGTAGACCCTCAGCAGACTCTTATCTGAATCTGCACTTTTTGCATATGCCATTTGTTAAAAACTTTGCTGTACAAAATTTTAGGAGTTACTGTACTTGTGATTATAGCACTAGACATGTTATACGTACTCACCAGAACTGCTTGCTAAAAAAACTTTCAGTAATGAGTATCATATCTACCTTAACTTATTTGGACAGACATGCCTGAGCAAGCAGCTTAGACCCAGATCAGATGCAGCAGAATGTGGTGTCTGATCAGGGTCTACACCATAGCTACAGATAAGAGGGGTATCCCCATAATATTTTTCTTATTTCTTGACGAAAACATGTTGTGGGTACTCATTAGAAGCGCCTCACTGAGGCGCTTCTAATGAGTACCCACAACATATGTTTTGGTGGAGAAATAAGAAAGATATCAGCATTTTTCGGATGAAAAAAGCGCCTTACCTGTTGCTATGTACACTGTTTACCACTCATTCAGCAATTTCCAGACACATTAATAGCTAGAAAAATGGAAGTGTTCTAATTATAGGACAAAAGGGCAAGTTGGCCCTGTATCGCTCACCCGATTACCAGAAAAGTTTGAGTCAAATGGCCTTTCTGTTCAAGAGAAGAAGTTCAATATAGACTTTCAAGATGGAGGCCATGTTGGATTTCCATTCAGAATGATTTTAGCTACTTTTGAGCTACAAGTCAACTAAATACTTCCAATGAAGTTTCAAGTCAATTGTCCTTATGGTTCAGGAGAAAAAGTTCAAAACAGATTTTCCACAGGACTGCTAGGGTAACCATCTTGAATTTCCAATCAGAACAATTTTTGTTTTTTCTGACCAACAAGTCATCCAGATACTTCCTGTCAAGTTTTGAGTCAATGGGCCTTTCTGTTCAGGAGAAGAGGTTCAAAACAGATTTTCAAGATAGCAATTGTGGCGGCCATACTGTATTTCCGAAAGGAACGATTTTCGCTATTTTTGATCTACAACTCACCCTGATGCTTTCTTACAAAGTTTAGAGTCAACTGGCCTTTTGGTTCAGGAGAAGAAGCGCAAAATAGATTTTCAAGATGGCCACCATGGGGGCCATCTTGGATATCAGACTGGAAAGATTTTAGCTACATTTGATCTAGAAGTAAACCCTGCTGCTTCCTACCAAGTTTCAAGTCAGCTGGCCTTTTGGTTCAGCAGAAGAAACAAAAATTAGAGTTTCAAGATGGTGGCCATTTTGGATCTCCGATCTGAACAGTTTTAGCTATATTTGATCTACAATACAACGCAATGCGTCCTACCAAGATTTAAGTCAATTGGCCTTTCTGTTCAGGAAAGAAGCGAAAAAAAGATGGCCACCATGGCAGCCCCTTAGATTTCTGATCGGAACAATTTTAGCTATTTTTGATCTACCAGTCACCCTGATGCTTCCTACAAAGTTCCAAGTAAATTGGCCTTTCTGTTCAAGAGAAGAAGTGAAAAATAGATTTTCAAGATGGCTGCCATGGCGGCCATCTTGGATTTCTGATCGGAATGATTTTATCTATTTTTTGATCTACAGGTCACCCAGATGCTTTCTACCAAGCTTCAAGTCAATTGGCCTTTGTGTTCAGGAGAAGAAGTGAAAAACAGATTTTCAAGAAGGCTGCCATGGCAGCAATCTTGGATTTCTGATCAGAAGGATTTTAGCTATTTCTGATCTACTGTCACCCTGATGCTTCTTGCCAAGTTTCAAGTCAATTGGCCTTTCAGTTCAGGAGAAGAAGCACAAAAAAATAATAGATTTTCAAGATGGCAGACATGGTGGCCATCTTGGATTTCCGATCGGAATGATTTTAGCTATTTTTGGATCTACAAGTCACCCTAATGCTTCTTACCAAATTTCAAGTCAATTGGCCTTTTGGTCCAGGAAAAGAAGTGAAAAATAGATTTTCACGATGGCAGCCACGGCAGCCATCTTAGATTATCAATCCTGAACAGTTTTAGCTTCTTTTGATCTACCAGTCACCCTGATGCTTCCTACCAAGTTTCAAGTCAACTGGCCTTTCGGTTCAGAAGAAGCCAAAAAAGGATTTTCAAGATGGCCGCCATGGAAGCCATCTTGGATTTCCAATCAGGAGGACTAGTTATTTTTGATCTACAAGTCACCCTGATGCTTCCTGCCAAGTTTCAAGTCAATTGGCCTTTCAGTTTAGGAGAAGAAGGGACAAAAATATTTTCAAGATGGCGACTGTGACAGCCATCTTGATTTCCGATCGAAATAATTTTAGCTATTATTGATCTACAAGTCACCCCGATGCTTCCTACCAAGTTTCAAATTAATTGGCCTTTCAGTTCAGAAGAAGAAGCAAAAAATAAATTTTTAAGATGGCTGCCATGGTGGCCATCTTGGATTTCAAACCAGAATGATTTAGCTAATTTTGATGTATAAGTCACCCCAATGCTTCCTACCAAGTTTCAAGTCAATTGGCCTTTGGGTTCAGAAGAAAAAGGGAAAAATAGATTTTCAAGATGGTGGCCATCTTAGACTTCCGATTGGAACAATTTTAGCTATTTTTGTTTTACAAGTCACCCTGATGCTTCCTACCAAGTTTCAAGTCAACTGGCCCAGAGGTGTAGGAGGAGTAGGCTTTTAAAGCAATTGTTGACGCCGCACAACGGATGCCGAACGACGGACAACGAATGATGGACATTGACTGACCACAATAGCTCACCTTGAGCACTTCGTGCTCAGGTGAGCTAACAAGAGTGGTGTTCAGTTAAGGCATAGTTCTTGATAAGATGCTTTTTTTTAATCCAAAAATATAAGTATTTTTCTTATTTCTCCACGGAAACATATGTTGTGGGTACTCATTAGAAGCGACTCACTGAGGCACTTCTAATGAGTACCCACAACATATGTTTTTGTGGTGAAATAAGAAAAATATTTGTCTGATACCCACTCTTATCTAGACATATGAGTTAAGGTATCTAAATATTTAGTGCAAATAAGGTACCAATGAAATTTTAATGCACTTCTAATGAGTACCCACAATATGTTTTCATTTCGAACTAAGGAAAAAAAAAACTTCATTGAAGTTTGTTTCTCACATACAAAAATGGGAAAACGAGCGCCAAAAGAGTGAGAGTTGTCATCATTGTTTAGCTCAGTGAGATAAAACAATCAGTGAAGTCAAATTAACTGTAAAGTTTTTCAGTTTGTAAATTTATTTGAGGGTGGTCATTAGGGTGGATGCTAGGGTGACGTTTGTACACAGATGAGCCGATTGATGGACATTTGCATGCCTAAGTTGCCCATGCTAATGCAAGTGTGACAACAAGACCTGTCGCCAGACAGGATAGCTCGCCTGATATTGCATATTTTGTTTCTGGAAAATTCTAAGTCCGTGATCTTGATTTTGACATGACCTGTGTGTGTATGTGTGGTGGGGGGAGTGGGGGGGGGTGGGGGGCAGTATCTGTCTTTATACCAAATAGGAACTATATCCATCATGTAGTTTAGAAGTAATGAGATCCTAAAAAACTTTGGCGTAAAATTTTAACATCAAAATTCTAAGTCTGTGACCTTGACCTTGATATGACCTAGGGTGGTGGGGATTGGTACTGCGTAAAAATTTGGACCAATATGTATCAACATACAAAAGATGAATCAAATCTGTGATAAGGTTAGGATTTAATGAAGTCTTAAAAACTTTAACGAAAACTTTAACATTTAAATTCTAAGTCTGTGACCTCGACCTCAAGGGCATGGTCATAAGTGCTGATGGTGCTGATGAAAACGTTTGACCAGTATCATGATACCAAATAGGAACTAAATCCATCATTTAGTTTAGTAGTAATGAGATCCTAAAAACTTTGATGTAAAATTTTAACATGAAAACTCCAAGTCTGTGACCTTGACCTTGACCTAAGTTGGTGGGGATGGTACTGCACAAAATTTTGGCCTACTATGTATCATAATACCAAAGATGAATCAAATCGGTGATAAGGTTGGGAAATAATGAGGTCTTAAAAACTTTAACGAAAACTTTAACATTTAAATTCTAAGTCTGTGACCTTGATCTTGACATTACCTAGAGTAGTGGGTATGGCATTGCGCTAAATTTTGGACCAATATGTATCATCATACCAAAGATAAATCAAATCGGTGATAAGGTGAGGAAATAATGAGGTCTTAAAAACTTTAACGAAAACTTTAGCATTTAAATTCTAAGTCTGTGACCTCAACCTCAAGGTCATGGTCATGAGTGCTGATGGTGCTGATAAAAACTTTTGACCAGTGTCTATCATAATACCAAATAGGAACAAAATTCATCACTTAGTGTAGAAGTAATGAGATCCTAAAAACTTAGACATAAAATTTTAACATGAAAATTCTGTGACCTTGACCTTGACATGACCTAGAGTGGTGGGATGGTACTGCGCAAAATTTTGGACCAATATGTATCATCATACCAAAGATGAATCAAATCGGTGATAAGGTTAGGAAATAATGAGGTCTTAAAAACTTTAACGAAAACTTTAACATTTGTGGACGCCGACGCCAATGCCGACGCCGGGGGTAGTAAAATACATGTAGCTCTTCCAGAACGTTGTTCTGGTGAGCTAAAAAGTATTCACCTGGACCCAGTTGTTCAAAACATCGTTAGCTTAATGAGCTCATTAGTGGTAAAAATGTTAACAGTTCTAGTAAGTACAATATCTAATTCACAGATATTTTTGCTGAAAAAATGTGAAGAGCTTTTGCAAATGCAAAAGCTTCTCACATTTTTCAGCAAAATTGCATATATGCCATATTTAATGATCAAACATGTAACGATACTTTAACTGACGACATTGTTAGTTTTGAACAACTGGGCTCTGAATATCTGTTTACTGGACTACACCACCTCTTTATTGTTTGTGTTGAGGTTTTACGGCCCAGTCAACCCAATGGGGTCATGTTGAGCGCGGTCAGTTTACCTAACCACACGTTTACTGGGCAGGCTTAGTCCTCTAAGCGGTTAACCATATTGTGCACATTCTTTCGCCAGAAACTGACAACTGCCCTTCTTGAATCAGCGGAAGGGAGAGAATGACCGTAGAAAATATTTCATGATCAATCTCCACGAAAGAATGTTGCCGACCTCGGCGGGGGTTGAACCCGACCACCTCTTTATTACACTGTTGCTGGGACCCAAAGCAAAAACAGCATTAGCTAAACAAGCAAGTTTTATCCAAACAAAAATGTATAGATTATATAGAAAAATGACCATAAGTGGTCATTTTTCTATATAATCTATACATTTTTGTTAAAATGACTAGACTACATAGAAAAATGACCATAAATGGTCATTTTACTATATGATCTATACATATGTTTGGATACAATGCTTTTAGGGTCCACATATGAACCGTCTTATAATGAACCATCTTATAATGAACCATCTTATAATGAATCATCTTATAATGAACCATCTTATAATGAACCGTCCTATAATGAACCATCTTATAATGAACCATCTTATAATGAGCCATCTTATAATGAACCATCCTATAATGAACCGTCTTATAATGAACCGTCTTATAATGAACCATCTTATAATGAACTGTCTTATAATGAACCATCTTATAATGAACCATCTTATAATGAACCATCCTATAATGAACTGTCTTATAATGAACTGTCTTATAATGAACCATCTTATAATGAACCATCTTATAGAGAGGATCTAGTGTATGTACCTTTTCAGCTAAAGCTTAGTGTTTACACTCAGCTTACCTGTGTATCCTCATTCTCTATATAATTTCCATACATGAAACAGCCCCTCTTGGAGGCATGGCCATGTAGATCCACATAGAAGGCTATCCCACTATCACTAGGTGGAATCTCTTTCAGGTTTGTCACAGCAAGATGAGGCGAGTTAATACTTGTCATACTTGGACTGTTGTCTCCTTCATCCTCTGATCCCTCATTTCCAAGATGTTCCGTGTTAGGATCTTCGCTGTCCGAATCTATGGCATTCTCGCTCATCATAGTAAATCCCTTTGATAACCTCCCTTTATAATCATCCGACATTGTCAGTTGTGATAAACGTAACCTTAATTCACTGTCCACCCTTTCCTGTTCTGGGTAGATAAAACTACTTGTTGAAGATGTAAGCCGAATAGAATCTCCCAGATTTGATTTTTCAGCTTGTAAACCAGTACCACTACGTGAGGAATCATTTCCGTCCAAATCAGCTAAATTTAAAGGTTCAACTTTAGGTACAGAATGTTTCATATGATTTACAGGCTGCTTCATACTGAATCCTGGTGACATGGGAAATTTTCCCGTGTTGTTGTCATTAAAATCCCTGTATCTGGAAGACAACTTAGGATCATTGTTAGTATATGACAGTAATCCCACACCATTTTGAAAATATTTATTAGGTTTTTCAATGCGGCTAGAATTGCTGGTTTTCTGATCGCGATAGTTAGCACCATGCTCACCACCAAGACCTGACTTGTAGTCTTGATGATGAATATTTGATGTATGATCATCATCTATTTTAATATGTATATTACTCTCATTACTCATTGTACTTCGAGGAGTACGGAAGTGGGACTGGTTATGGCTTTGTCCATGATGACCTTGACCAAGATGACTTGCATTATTATTGCCATGACGATGACCATGCTCATCATAACTGTGATCCAGGTTATCAAGATGTCCATGATGATCATTACCAACATCATAATTATTCTGGTGATAGCGAGCATATCCATTATGATTATTTTGGTTGTCATGGTGACCATCATGGCTCTCATAGTGATGATCCCCGTCATCATGGCGATGCCCTTCCTGATGACTGCTGTGTTCATCATGATGGCCACGATGATGTTCTTCATTATGATGGCCATGATGATGATGATGGTGATGATGATGGTGATGGTGAGTATTTCCATCATTTCTTGCCTGAAGGTTCACACAATCCCGACTAGATAAGATAAAACCTCCAGGAAAGTTCGCACGAATGTTAACATTATCATCATCTTTAACAACTCTGTTCATCACATGGTGGTAAATTAACAAACTTTTAGCAGCATATATAGAAGGATGATATTCTATACTAGGATCTAAATATAGTCTATTTAAATTGACTCCTCTTTGATCAGTTCTATAATGCCCCCTGGAGACACCATCTGGGTTCAACATGGGTATAAGTTTAAATATATAATATCTACGTAATGCTTTGGCACGTGGGTCATTTTCTCTGAGAATAAATTCCAGAAATCCATTGAATACACAGCTGCCTGGAGTTTCACCTGGGTGTACACGACTGCTCAAAAGGAACACCTGAAAGAGATTTTACCTTTATCATTTCTGGGCATATTCAGCAGATGATAAATTCTTATTTTTCAAGAAAACAGGTTTTGACATTTCATGCAAATTGTCTCTACTGGGGACAATTTGCATGAAATTTCAAAGCCTATTGTTTAGAAAAAATAAAAGCACCGCAAGCATAATACCCTACCATAGCAATTATTTGTTTATGTATTAAAGTTATCGTTACGAAAATGTCTGGAAAGAAAATGACGGAGGGACAGATAACAATCCTAAACCAGATCTTGATAATATCAATGGACAGATAACAATCCTAAACCAGATCTTGGTAATATCAATGCATATAGCAAGTTTGGTTAAAAGGCCTTGTTATTTACTCGTTATTGTCCGGAAACAAAAATATTGGCGTGTATCGGGCAGATAACTCTGTAAAAATCTGACGAAATTTGCCCATTAGCAATTCCAAAACAGATCTCCTTAAGGGCAATGCATATAGCAAGTTTGGTTAAAATCCCTTGTTATTTACTCAAGTTATCATCTGGAAACAAAAATATGGGCGTGTCTCGGGCAGATAACTCCGTAAAAATTTGAAAAAATTTGCCCATTAGCAATCCCAAACCAGATCTCCTTAATGTCAATGCATATAGCAAGTTTAGTTAAAATCCCTTGTTATTTACTCAAGTTATCTTCCGGAAATGAAAATATGGGCATGTCTCGGGCAGATAACTCCGTTAAAAAAATTTAAAGAAATTTGCCCATTAGCAATCCCAAATCAGATCTCCAAAATATCAATGCACATACCAAGCTTGGTGAAAATCCATTGATGTTTACTCAAGTTATCATCCGGAAACGAAAAATGGACGGACATATGATGGATAGACGGACGGACACACGGACGTCCAACGTGAAACCATAATACCCCGCCACTATTGTGTGGCGGGTTATAAAATAAGAAAAATATTTCAAAATGTTGTCTGCTGAAAATTTTACCCAGGGTGCTAAGCGTTAAATGAATTCAACACTTTGGATAAACAGGTTATTCGTATCAGAACTTTTCAGATTTCCCCACAAAGCATACATTCTAGAACATCAGCAGAATCAGCTTTATTTAAAGGGAAGGGACACATCTTCAAGGGAAATAACGCTGACATAGAAATAATTACCTCCCTTCTTAATAGGGGCTACTCTTAAACAAATGAATTTGGGAGCAAATTCTTTTCTTTCAGAGTAGCCTACATTTAGGAAAGGATTTAAATACAAGGGGTATAAATTTGATAAATGGCCGAAACAAAATCTCCAAGTGATTCCATTCACACTTATTGTAATGCCATTCAGAATATGTAAGATCATTGAATAAACTCCCACAATAGATTTCAGTGGAAACACTGTAGCCCCAGATAGTGTGACTGTGGTGTAAATTGTTGTTTTGTTCTTATTTCCTCATAGAACATTATGTTTTGGCTGTTTGTTAGAATTGCCTCAGTGATTATAACGAATTTTATCGTTGTATCGAGTGTCAGTGTAAAGAGGGTTGTCTGTATTTGTGCACATGGTGCATACAAGAAACTGCCAACTGTTCTGCCTATGCTATCAACACTAACGCAAACAGAATCTGCACTGAAAACATGTCACTTCCATCTCTGCTGTTTGGGAGTCATAATTAGTATACGACAATGTTTTTTTTTTTTTTCTGTGTTTTAAACAATTCAATGAAATATCAAGACTTTCCCTAGGAATTTCAAGAAAAACTAGTAACAGTGTTTTCAGAGAAAACAGATGTCCATTTTTTCTACTGCTGTGACATTGACAATGAGGTCAAGGTCACCAAAATCTAACCAGTTTTTTGCTACGTCTCAATTATATAACTATGAAAATTTGGTAAGAATCAAACCACTGATTCACAAGAATTTGTGCAGACAGAAAGTGTCACGCCAACACAAATGCCACCCTCATGCCAACACTGACCCCAACCAGAAACAATATGCCCCCCTCCCTCCCCTTTTTGCAAATTGGCAAAATGCCAGCAAATATGAGCATTTTCCATGCCAGTGGTATTTACCAGTAAACCCCAAAAACTGGAATATACTGGCAAATACTGATTGGACCACTGGAATTTATACAATACCCTATACTCAACATTCATAAGGGTAATTTCAAATATACTGGTGAATTGACTTAATATCTATATTGTAGTTTAACAGTAGTATCAACTTATTTATTTAATAACAGTGATTTATTTACCTTTGGATTCTACTGAGTCCAAGGGACTCGCATGTTTGATATTTAATGAGTCCCAGGATAAAATCAAGAGTCCTTTACATATTTTCGAGCAGTTTTCTATTGTATTTTGTGGGTTTAGGGACACACATGTATAAATTTTGTGAGTCCCAGAGACAAGGTTGTGAGTATATGAAGCGGGACTCACAGGTAAAAAAATCACTGATTAATATTTCATTTAATAAATGAAATTTAGGACTTTGTTATAGGAAAAAAAATAAGCTGTTTCATACCTGCAAAAGTACTTATCAGGTGGTAGGAAAAAAAAAAAATAACCTGTTTCATACTGGCAAATGTACCCATCAGGTGGCTTGTGACTACCATTACAGCTTTATTTTTCTTTTCATTATTATTTTTTCTTTTTTTTTTCCAATAATGTTTTCCTTTTTTCTTAAATAAATAAAGAATATACACAGCTTTTAAATAAAACAGGAAATCATTTATGACATTTTATTGTTTCTATTCTTGCCCCTTGCTATCCTGTGCCCCAATGAATAAACATTTTCTCAATACCTGTTGTTCTAATAAATTGAACCATATGATCTTGCTACGAAAATATCACACAATGGTCAGGTGCACAGATGATTTTTTACTTTTTACCTGTAATTTCTTACCTGCATTTTTATGCTAATTGTGTTTAAGTTCAAATAATAAAGATGAATTTTTGAAATCAAAAATACTATATGTATTTTTTAAATAATTTCAAAATTTTAGTCATTAATTCACTTTTTGGCTATTTCAACATGCTTAAATTGTGAAATATTTTATGGTGATAACTTTATATGAAAATTAACTAAAACATCTTAAAGTAATTTAGTTTGATTATATATTATTTTAAGTTGAAGTGGTTGGGATTTCTGCAGTATTTTAATGCAAAAAAGTTCAAACAACCAGTATTTGCCGCTTTACGAGTATTTTCCGCACTGATAAATACCAGTAAATACCACCAAAAGTAAATACTGGGGTGGAATTTACGGCCCAACTTTGCCCCTTGGGTGCGGGGACAAACCTCATTTGCCATCCACTGGTAGCTAACTGCAACAAAATAAAGATGAAACCAAATTTATTTGGCACTAATACTACTTCCATATTTTTTTCTGATTCAGCATGAAGTCTAGGGCAGACTGACTGTAACCACTCTCAGTGCAAATTCAACAGACAACACACTGACAAAAATTTTATTTTTCCCAGAAAATAGGCTTTGACATTTTATGCAAATTATCTCCTGATGAGACAATATGCATGAAATGTCAATTCTATTTACTGGGGACAATTTGCATGATATGTCAAACCTATTTTCTGGGAAAAATAAAAATATTTAAAAATGTTGTCTGCTGAAATTATTACCAAGAATACTAAGTACATTTTGTATTAACCCCTTGTAGACTGAATGAACTCTCCCACACTATATATTGGAAGCTTCTAATTTCGATTTTAGGTACATCAGGCTATGTGATTTAGATATTCCTGGAGAGAAATGATCGAACTATTTGCAAACAGTGGAGACCCTGATCAGATGCCGCATTCTGCGGCACCTGATCTGGGTCTCCACTGTTTGCCAATTACCCCATTAGGGGTCTACAGACTACAATGGGTTAATATAAAGATAAGTACCCTTTTTCCTCTAAATTTTTTACATCTCTCTGCTCTTTCTGGGAAGAGATTTACATCAAAGTGAGGTTCTGGCTCGTCTGAGATTCCATGGCAAGATGATATGGTAATCAGATCTACACGTAGTCTATCTACAGACTGACATATTAGCTCTCGATGGTAGTATATACTGTCTTTAGGGCTGAAAAACGTATCATATTTTCTGTAAACATTGACACATCATACTGGAAAAAACATGATCAAATACTAAACCTATTGGAAAATAAAGAGCCTTAGCACTCTGAGTAAAACTTTCAGCAGACAACATATTTAAATATTTTTCTAATTTTTCCCAGAGCACAGGATTTGATATTCCGCACAAATTGTCTCCAATGAAGACAATTTGTATTTCATGCAAACAGGATTTGACATTTCATGCAAATTGTCTCTCATGGAGACAATTTGCATAAAATGTCAAATCCTGTTTTCTGGGGGAAAAATCATGAATTTGTTGTCCGCTGAATTGGCCCAGAGGCTTATTAAGGTTACAGAACAAAAATAATAATACCTAATTTATGTCTCTTTACCAATGAATGGATAATAATAAATTTCTTTACAAGCTCAATCAATGTGTCCCTCCATACAGAAAATGACCATATGACATATGCAGCTAGCAACATATGCAAACTGTCTGTACATCTATGCATTCCGATCAGTAGTGGTTGAATTTGGCTTAATGTTTTTGGTCGATCATCAGCTTATGCAAGTGACCGATGATCAATTAAACATCAATCAACAAAACTGCTAGAAACATTTACAGTATTGTTTGATATCTCATGGTTTTGGATGAAATAGAACTGGAAGCTTGTAGTGGCAAACTGTTAGGATTATATAGAAAAATTACCATAAATGGTCATTTTTCTATATAATCTACAGATTTTGAAATGGCTATATTTACAGGTTGTCCATAATATAAAAGGAACTTATTGTGTATATTGAGACAAAAGCTTAATTGTTTATGGAAAATCACAATCCATTATGTACTCATTTGCCTGAAATGTGTAATTGAGCAAACTGACTAACTTGCAAACCACTACTGGTCAGAGTCTACACTGAGCACTGTTCGAATATTTCGAATATTTGTCCTAATGCAGTGTTTTACCTTTGTGGTGTGAGATTTTTACAATGCTGGAATCGGACGTCTAGCTCCTTCAGTTGTTCTTGGCTCTCCGTGTATGACCAGGGATAACAAAATGCGAAATATGTGATAGCTCCTCGAAATTCCAAGAACCGGTAAGTAAAACTGAGGATAAATTGACCATCCACATTCTGCAAAAAAAACAACTACAAAAAACAAAGTACATATATATATGTGTGTGATTAAGTAACCTTTATGTACAAGTCATTTGTATGCCCTTCTCCCCACCCCTTCTCCACACACACACTGGGAAGGGAGTGGTGAGGGAAGGCTGAGCTAATGTGTGGGGCTTAGATCTTTTGAATGTCCCCGCAGTGCCTGCAAAGTATGGGGGTTGTGAGTTTGCGCCAAAATAGTGGGGACTATTAAGACTTTACACTTACCCAATTCTTACTTGGCATTGCCCCCTGTGGGTAGGGGAAAAAGAGCTGGGATTTTACTCTCTAGTTGTCCCCTCTATTCCCCATGGGTGGGTGCATTAATACTCTCCATAAAGAAGCAACAGGTGACAAAGTGATAATATATTTCTTTCTCCAGATATTAGATGTTGTCAGACTCTCTTTTTCCCAACTTTCTGGAGTTTGACAGTTCATGCAAACTGAGACAATTTGCATAAAATGTGAAACTCAGTTTTCTGGGGAAAATGATAAAAGTCTTTGAAAATGTCATCAGCTGATTTTTTACCCAGCTTGCTAACTGTTAACCCAAAAACATCAAACAAATTTGCAGCAGACAAAATTCTGACTTTTTATTTATTTTCAAGAGAAAATAAGACTTGACATTTTATGTGACTCATCTGCTTGGCAGACAGTTCACATGAAATGTCAAGTCTTATTGACTTTGAAATCAAACCTTGGGACCTATACCTATTACCATACCAACCATCATATGGTCAGGAAAATATGCCCTGATAAAACCTTTAAGGCAAAACATTGATATAACGGTTCCAAGTCTATGACCTTGACTTAACCCTTGTCCCGCTGAACCCGGATATACCCTGCATTTGCAAACAGTGTAGACCCAGATCAGTTGGCTTCTGAAGAAGCCAACTGATCTGGATCTGCTCTGTTTCCCATTCAGTATGTGAATTTATAGCAATGATCCAGATCAAGTAATCTGATTGGTTAAAAATTAGAAGTGGGCATGGCATCTTAATTAATTCAGCAGGACAAGGGTCACAAGTGTAGGTGAGAGTATTGTTGAACAAAACTCCAGACTAGTATCTATCATCACACCAATTATAAATCAAACCCATCAAAGAGTCTGGAATATACGAGTTGTTGAAACTTTAATGTAAAACTTTGAAATTAAAGGCTCCATATTCCTCAAAAATACACATTTTATTATCCAAGAAAAATTTAAAAAATATTAATACAATCTAAAATGTGGAACCTGACAGCCTGTAAAATTTCAGTTAGTCTCTCATTCTTGAACTGGATAAAAAATGAAATGATTTTTTTATCATATCTCTGAATTAACTTTTGGACTGAAAAAAGCATCTTATCAAGAGCTATGGACCAGCCTGTGCATTAAAATAAATGAATACACACACTGTTTCTAAGGCCTGCAAACTGTACCAAGCAAATGGCACAGATCCTGAACAGAATAAGCTAGTGCAACAGCCAGTCCTGTTCTCAGATGTTCTCATAATTCAATAAAGTATCTTTTTGGTTTAACAATTTCATGTCAGCCTGCACAAGTAAAACAAGAGAACCATGATGGTCCTTAATACTAACCTGAGCCAGTTATGGAATACAAGTTGAAGTTTCATAGCTGAATATAATTCAGATCCAAATCCTCCTTATCTGCAAGTTTTAGGAGAATCTGATCAAAACTGAAGGAGCTATGCTGATAACAAAGTGAAATAGCTTTTTCAGCAATCAAGGGGACGTAAATCTAAGACTAATGATCCAATCTGGCCAGACTTTAAATTCATCCAAGACATCATCCATGTCCACCTTATCTGCAAGTTTCAGGAAGATCCAATCAAAACTAAAGGCGTTATGCTAATGAAGTCAAACACAGGCCTTTTTCATCCATCAACGGGATGTAACTCTAAGACAAATGGTCAGATCTGGCCAGGTTTTGAACCCATCTGAGATTTCATCCATGTCCATCTTATCTGCAAGTTTCAGGATGATCCAATCAAAACTGAACAAGTTATGCTGATGATAAAGCCAAACAGAGGCTTTTTCAGTAATCAAGGAAATGTACGTAACTCTTAAGATTAATGATCCAATTTGTCAAGGTTGCAGAATCACCCAAGATTTCATCCATGTCCAACTTAATCACAAGTTTCAGGAGGATCAAATCAAAACTGAAGGAGTTATGCCAATGACAAAGTAAAATAGAGGCTTTTTTTCAGCAATCAAGGGGACCTAACTCTAAGACAATCCAATCTGGCCAGGTTTCGAACTCATCTGAGATTTCATCTTTGTCCATCCATCTGCAAGTTTCAGGAGGATCCAATCAAAACTGAAAGAGTTGTGCTGATGACAATGTCAAACAGAGGCTTTTTCAGCAATCCAGGGGACAGGACTTAGATTAATGATCTGATCTGGCCAGTTTTCAACCTCGTCCAAGATTTTATCCATGTCCAATTTATCTGCAAGTTTCAGAAAGATCTGATCAAAACTGAACATGTTATGCTGATGACAAAGTCAAACAGAGGCCTTTCAGCAATGAAGGGGATGTAACTAAGACCAACAATCTGATCTGGCCAGTTTTTGAACTTGTTTTGAACTTGAGATTTTATCCATGTCCACCTTATCAGCAAGTTTCAAGAAGATCCACAGCCCCAGATCAACCTGTATTTGTTTTTGGACTCTGCGGAATCAATCTAACAGACTGCACAGATCTTCATTTGACTGCGAGGACGCTTCGGCAGTTGTTCACCTATGCCGCAAGATACTTTTGTTTGTGAAGTAAATGGTGTCCTCTAATGCCACAGAAATTCCAGATGGGTCCATTCCGAGACAAGTAAACTGAACTCATTCTTGACATTAGAAATGTCTGAGCTGATAAAAAATTACCAATGATGAATTCAACCAGTATACTGAGTGGAAAAATGATTGCTTATCCATCATTCATGATGTGATGATCATGTGTTAAGTTTGTTTAAATCGTAGGTCATTTTTACAAAAGTTTATGGTAAATGTCCTAAAATTTCGTACACCAAAGTTTCTAATAAAATGGCATCTGTTAACAGTGCAGACCCAGATCAGACTGCTCCTGAAAGAGCAGTCTGATCAGGGTCTACACTGTTTGCCATTGCACTAAGTATAAGAAACAATTGCATAAAAAGCAAAATTTAGGCCAAAGAAGTATGTAATAAGGTGTTCAAAATTTTAGGACATTTACCGTATTCTGCTTACATGAAATGTGACCATTTACATGTGTAAACATGGAAGCCCTACCGTGTTAGTGGCTTCCCATATAGTTTTTGTTTTGCAGTTTTTTGTTCCTCATCTCTTCTTTTGGTACCTCGGGAGGACGGTGCTTCATGATGGTGGCATGACGTTTTATACAGTCGAAACTCAATGGCTCGAACATCTTTGGGACCGTGGAAATTTGTTCTAGATATGAACAGTTCAAGCCACTGAGGGTTAACCATTAAAGCGCCAAGAAAAACGGCATCTGAAAATGTTGTCTGTTTATGTTGTCTGCTGAATATTCTTGCAAACTTTTCAAACCTATTTTTTGCATAACGGCAAACAGTGTGGACCAAGATCAGACTGCTCCTAAAGGAGCAGTCTGATCTGGGTCCACACTGTTTGCAGAAATGACTTTTAAAATCACAAGCAGATGACAAAGCAGACGACAATTGTTGTGACTGGCGCTTTAAGGGTTAATCATAGCTCCAGGTCAGGAGACAAATGGGAATGATATACGGACATCTTTTTGATCTTTTGTAAAATAATGGAATGTTGAGTGTACTCATCAGCCTCAATGAGGCGATTCTAATGAAAACACAACATACATTTTCACAATAAAAAGGAAAAGTTCCTAAAATATCCCTAAATATTTGTTTCCTTGAGCTGGTGGAAGAATTTTCTAGGGACTCTAAAACAAGTTCAAACTAGCCACGGTGAACGAGTCACCAGTGTTTGAGTCATTGAGTCACTTATATTTTTTTGTACTCTTAAGTGCTTAACCAGTACCTTATGTACATACTTTCACCAGTAACTGACAACTACCATCAGGATAAGGGAGCAAACTCAATTTTTTCAGAGTTGTTTTCCTTGATAGTGTAAAGATTTTCCTTAAAGTCAAACCTGATACCTCAAATGTTGGTCTGTCTCTAATTCTTTCCCATTTCTGTCTCCCTGGTATTGTCCTCGTAAATGGAGCATGACCTTGGCTATACAGCTTTCCCTGTCGGTTCATGTTCACAATATTGATCTTGATTAGTCGGCCAGGGTTCCATCCTCTTATGCCAAAATAAAACCAGGACCTGACAAAATCAAGTACATAAAAGCTGAGTCATGAGAAAATGGTCTAGATCTGGGGCGATATCATAAATGCATTGCTATCTCATGATATTTTTTATGATGCTACTGTATCGTGATACGGATGGTTAGTATCGATACTTCAATGTACCTGCATAATGCACATTTGACATACATAAAAGAATAAAGCTTTTAACCATTACTACACTCTAGGTTTATTCAGCAGACAACAGATTTATGATATTTGTCTTATTTTTACGAGAAAATAGGCTGTAACATTTCATCCAAATTGTTCCTGTGGAGAAAACTTGTATGAGATGTCAAAGCCTATTTTCTGGGGAAAATAAGAAAAAAATATTTCAGATTGTCAGCTGTAGTAATGTTTTACCCAGCATGTTAAACATTAACACAATATATTTTGTGACAAATACAGGAAAACCAACAGGGTTTAAAGTATTATAATATTGTATCATATTGGGTACTTGATATTGTGAGAATATTGTGATACTTTTTCTGGTGATACCAAGCTGTAAAATGGCTTGTATCTCTAATGCAGATAAAGAAATCCCAGATCAGCCTATGCATCAGTGCAGACTGATCCGTGCCTTAAATTAAATTAACAGATAAAGCCCTGATTAGACTGTGCAGATGTTCAAGCTGGCCCCAAGGTTATAAAACTTTTTTCATGCTCAACTCAGCTGAGCATGAAATTTGTCCTGCAAATGAATCTCAAATTGCTAACAATTGCAAATTCTTTCTTGCTAAATATAGCTGAGCACAGAAATTTCTCTGCTAATAAATATGAAAATGCCAACTATTGTTGGCATTTTCATATTTATTAGCAGAGAAATTTTCATGCTCAGCTGAATTGAGCATGAAAAAAGTTTTATAACCTCGGAGCCTGATCTGGACCTTTGCTGTTTGCATATTAAATCATGGGTCTTTTTTTCATCTGTCTTAATATGGCTCATTTAACCCTTAACCTTTACCAGTCTCTGGGCTTATTCAGCAGATGACAAATTTTTGTCACAGAAAACAGGATTTGAAATTTTATGCAAATTGTCTCCATTGGAAAATTCTAAAAATTTTACCCAGAGGGTAAACGTTTAAATGCCAATCACATTTTTATTTATTTATTTTCTTTTTTTTTTTATTACTATTATTTTTCAGAGAAAATATGGCTTGACATTTTAGGTGAATTATCTGCCAGGCAGATAATTCATATGAAATGTCAAGCCTCATTTTCTCTGAAAACAATTTAAATTAGACTGTCATCTGCTAACACTTTGCTTGGTGCCTTAACACAGCAGATGACTTTTTGAAATATTTCTATAATACTTTTTAGAGAAAATATGGCTAGCAGAAAATCAAGAAAAATAGCAATTTGTCACCTGCTGAATTAGCCCAGAGAGAAGTAAAGATTAAAAAGAATATCTCCTTGTCTGTATCAAAGAGACCAATTGCAAAAGATGATTTAACATACACTTTGTTGCATACTTTCTTTCTGCCATACTGAAAGTGATAAAACAAAGTGAAGCAAATGTGAGCTCATACGACTGCACGAACAGGCCCATATGTCTTTGAAAGTGGGCTTTTAAGAGGAATAGAGGCATGAGCCTTACTGAACCATGCTGCAGAAATCATCTGGCGTCTGATTATTTAAGGTACATAAAGTATAGTAAAGGCCTGGGCTGCATTCGGAGGTGAAAATTACTTGTGATTCATACATGTAGGTCTTGATAAAATGCTTTCTTCAATCCAAAAGCCTCAGCGAGGCACTTCTAATGAGTACCAAAAACATATGTTTTCCTGGAGAAATAAAAACAAATATTTACCTGATACCTACTCTTATCTAGACCTATGCGACTGTTTTGCCCTGGGCCCGGCTGCTTAACATCGTCCTTTACCTCTCTGGTGAGAGTTAGGGACTAACTCTTCATATCAGAGGTCCCGGTGAAGGAATGTCATTAGACGTATCACCAGGAAAAATGGTGAAATTTTCTCTGCTAATAAATATGAAAATGCCAACAAAAGTTGGCATTTTCATATTTATTAGCAGAAAAATTTTCATGCTCAGCTATGTTTAACAAGAAAGAATTTGCAATTGTTAGTAATTAGAGATTTATTAGCAAGACAAATTTCATGCTCAGTTGAGTTGAGCATGAAAAAAGTTTTATAACCTCGGGGCCTGATCTGATTCCTGTTGGCACTCATCATTAGGTACTGTGAGGGATCCAAGGCAGGACATTCACTATCACTTTGCATTTCTGAATGCAGCCCTGATTTAGTCTGAACAAAGCTCCAGATAAAAGGGGATATCAACGTAATATTTTTCTTATTTCTCCATGAAAACATATGTTGTGGGTTCCCATTAGAAGTACCACAGCATATGTTTTCTTGGAGAAATAGGAAAAATATCAGATGAAAAAAAGCACCTTGTCTGGAGCTACAACTTGATGGGTTGATGATGATGATTTGGTGTTTTACATCCCTTTCAACATTACTTAAGTCATATTGAGAAAAAGGAAGGATGATAATGAAGAACTCTGTGCAATAAAGCGCCACACAGTCATGAGCTGAATTCTGCCTCCAGCTGGATTTGAACCCCTGACCTTGTGATCCAAAGTTCAGGAGGGCTAACCATTTGGCCATCTGGAAACTTCATGATCTAAAGGGATCCACCTACCTGTTTCCATTCTCAAATTCAGTGCCAGCACAATCAGGCTTTGTCCACACATTGAACTCATAGTCAGGTTTTGGATCTGGAACATAATATTTTCCACCACCTGAAAATCAACAAAATCTGAGATATGTCATACTAGCTTTGTTCTGATGATCAATTACAATCAATCATCAGCCACTTTGCCTCTTGTTACAGACCATCCGTATGAATTTTCGTAGTTGATTAAGTGAAAATTCTATTTTGAGGAACATGTTTCTTCTCCCTTTTTATTTTAACCCTTGTCCTGCTGAATAAATTAAGATGCCATGCCCATTTCCAATTTTCAGCCATCAGATTACTTGATCCAGGTTGTAAATTAAAACACTGAATGGCAAACAGTGCAGATCCAGATCAGTTGGCTTCATCAGAAGCCAACTGATCTGGATCTACATTGTTTGTAAAGATAGGGTATATCCGGGCTCAGCAGGACAAGGGTTAAATAAACAAGTTGTAAATACTGAAATATATTAAGCAGTCTATTTGTGTTACTTCAGAGTTATGGTAAATAAAGGTGAAGAAATCAGATAAAAACAGCCTGAGATAAGCACAGCTCCAGATAAGGCACTTTTTCAACAAAAAGGTACTGATGTTTTTCTTATTTCTCCATGAAAACATTTGTTGTGATACTCATAACAAACATATGTTGTGGTACTCATTAGAAAAGCCTCAATGAAGCACTTCTAATAAGTTCCCACAATATACGTTTTCATGAAGAAATAAGAAAAATATTCTGCAGTAATCTCTCTTATCTGGAGTTATGAATAAGTACCGGGAAGAGGGCTAAGTGAAATAAGAACTACTAACACTGTTTTCAGAGAAAACAGCAGTCCCCACACTTTGAATTTTCAGTCTTTCTACTGTTGTGACCTTGGAAATTGATTGTACTCATTAGAATTGCCTAAATGAGGTGATTCTAATGAGTACATACAACATACATTTCATAATAAGATGAGCTAAAAGAGTTCGCTAAAAGAGTTAAAATTAGCAGTGTTAAACAAGCCATCGCTGTTTGAAACACTGAGGTTTTACTGTATTTGAGCTAAGGCAAAGGAAATGAGCCGTTATGTCATATATGAAGAGCAAATGTTCTGATCAGCATGTGTACCTGTGCAATCTGTTCAGAGCCTCTTCTAGTACATCATAGGTCGAGATAAGGAGGCTATCAGCTATTTAATTTTCTTATTTCTCCACCAAACATATGTTGTGGGTACTAATTAGAAGCATCTTGGCAAAGCACTTCTAATGAGTACCCACAACATATGTTTTCATCGAGAAATAAGAAAATATCAATACTCTTGGATTGAAAAACGCATGTTATAAAGAGCTATGTATGTACATATTATAATATTCAGTGCTTGTAAGCCCGCTTGCATAGCTCCAGATAAGGGAGTATCCACATAACATTTTTCTTATTTTTCCATGAAAAATATTTTGTGTTATTCATTAGAAATACCAACCATGCCTGCACCACCCCCTCCCCCCCTCCCCCCCCCCCCCCCCCCCCCCGGCAAGGTAGGCATACATAATGAGTACACGCACATCCTGTAGAAATAAGAAAAAATATCAAGTTTTTTTTGTTTTTTGGCTGGAAAAAGTGCCTTATCTGAAGCTATGCCCATGGGCACACTGCCCAATGGATATGTAAAGGCTGCATAGCAATCACACAGGCTTCGTATTCTGAATGTGCAGGCTTCTATGGAAAATGGCTAAATGCAGATCAATACCGTAAGCAACAAACAGTTTTTACATTTATCTAGCAATACAAGAAGCTGAAATCTGCCTTAAGGACAAATATATACATGTGCGGCTTCATCTGTATCAAGAAAAAGCTTAAAACAGAACATAGAAAAATAGACCCAAACAAAATTTTGGCCATCAACACAGATTCACCTGATAGTCCAGGGCCTAGTTGTTCAAAGCATGGTTAGCTTAACGAGCTTGTTAAGAGTCATTTCGTTAACTGTTTTAGCAGATTCAATATATAATATTCTGATATTTTTGGCTGAAAAAAATGTGAGTAGCTTTTGCACTGCAAAAGCTACTCACATTTTTTCAGCCAAAAATTTCAGCATATTTGTGTATCACTCGATGTAAATTTTAACGAATCGTTAACTAACGACATCGTTAGCTTTGAACAACTGGGCCCAGATAGTTAGAAATTAAGCATGGACAGAGACTGACAATTGAGCTGAGACATAGAAATCATATGCACCTGAATCCTCCTCATCTTCATCTTTCGACACTTTCTCCACCCTAGCCAAGTTACCAGAATCAAACTTGGATGTAAACAATAAACCTCCACACCTTATCTCCATTGTTAGCTGCTCTCAGTGATACTGAAATAAACAAATACTTCAATATTATGGGACTCATCAAGTGAAAAAGAATCTTTAAAAATACACAAAATCTGTGAATTCATCCTGCACATGGGAATCATCTCTTCTGGGCATTTGGTCATCACTGAAACATTCTTTAGTATCACAATGATTCTGTTGGTGGACAGCGAAGGCCCAGCCCACATGATTATGGTTTGGTGTGAAAATAACAAACAATATCTTCTAATTACGTCCTTAATCCTTTACCACTCTCTGGGCTAATTCAGCAGATGAAGAATTGATGAAAACAGGTTTTGAAAGTTCATGCAAATTGCTCCATTGCATGAAATGTCAAAACCAGTTTTCTAGAAAAAAATAGATAAATATTTTAATATGGTGCCTGCAGGAAATTTTACCCAGAGTGCTAAGCTTTAACTGGAACTATGGTAAAACATGCACACATATTCTGACACACAAGTCTGGTCTTCAATTAGACAGAAAGCCGCAGAGAAATATCTTACAGAATTGTACAATTATTTAATCCTTAAATCACTTGTGAAACTGAATCCAAATTTCAAATGCCCAGCCTTCTCTCCTTATTTTTTTTTCTTTTTTTTTTTTCTTGTTTTAATTATATCTATACTCTTGAATTATTTACAACAATTAAAAAAAAGTTCAAAGCAACCATAACTTGAACGACCTTCCTTGGCGTTTTCTCTGCTGATGGTAAAATTAGCAACCACTCTCTGGGCAAATTCACTTAACCAGAAACAAAAAAGAAGGATTTGACATTTCATGAAAATTGTCTCTGCTTGCACGAAATGTCAAAACCTGTTTGCTGGGAAAATATATATATGTATATATTTCTGTATGTCATCTGCAGAAAATTTTACCCAGAATGCTAAGTGTTAAAGTGCCAGTCACAACTGCATCACACATCTAGATCCAAATTGATTGACCCACTGATGGTATTCATGAAAGATTTTTTTGAAAAAGTTAATTAAAAAAAAAAATCCACAGAGAATGAAAAAAGCATGAAAAATTATCCAGCATGCAAAAAGTTAATTAATACTTACCGTGCCATTAGCAAATACAGCAAAGGAGAAACTTTTGATATTTTCCTTAATTTTCCTAGAAAATAGGATCTGACACTTCATGTAAATTTGCATGAAATGTCAAATCTGAACATGTGGCGTTGTTGGGCAGATGTGAAAATTAATTCACTCTGGCTTTGCCATCATGAATTACCTGTAATACTAAAGCAATCTGTCATTCAACACCAAACATTATTTGTGATAATTCACAGTACAGAAAAATTATTTCTTAAATGTTGTCTGCTGAAATTTTGATCCGGCAGGCAAAGTGTTAACTGTCAACTAATTATCCTAACTCTCTCCTGCAGCAAGCTAACCATTTAACATCAAAGAAAATTAGAAAAAAAAAAACAAAAAAACAATAACAAATTAATCAATGGCCAGTTTCATGCCAAGGTGTGACACTTAGTTCCAGTGTTAACTGATTGAATTTAATTGAGTTGGGATTTAATGACACGTCAACCATTGTGGGTCATTTTGTGTCGTTTCCCAGAGAAGGGAGAAGAGAGACAGCAGAGAGAGTAAAAGAGATGAAAGAGAGGAACAGGGGAGAAAGGAAAATGAATATAAGTGAAGAAACAGCAGAAATAAAAACATTCCTCCTGTACCCTTACCTGCTGCAAAGATAGCAGGACTAACTGACCAACTGTAAGCCAATATCAGTTGGACGCCTGAGTGACGTAAGATACATGACATCTTTGCCTCACCTAACCACCTCAAGTTTCAGTGTGTTAACCTGAATCTGTTTAGATATTATATTATTATTTAAAATACTTGCACATTCAGTTTGTTACCATGGTTATTCATTAAGGGAAGTGGGCAAGGTTTGATTCACATTTAGCATGCCATGGGCAAATTCAGCAGACAACAAAGAGATGATATTTTTCTAAGGAGACAGTTTGCATGAAATGTCATATCTCATTTTTTGGAAAAAATAAGAAAAACATTTCAAAATGGTGTCTGCTGAAATGCTCCAATTTTTAAGATGAATACAGACAATACAGTACAAAGGAAACAAAAAGAATGTTTTGGGTTTTTTTTCCCTTTTTTTTTTTTTTTTTTTGTTGTTTTTTTTTTTTCTTGTACAAACATTAAAGTCCAAATTGAACTCAAACACCTTATGAATATAATGTTTATCACATATTGTATCCACAACTATTACCTCCGATCCTACAGACTCTGTTGGACCTTAATGGCAGACAGTAATGATTAATTGTATAATTGTAATTGTATAACTTGGGGAAGTCCAACAGCAGAAAATCTGAGATTTGAAGGTACATGTATTTACAGAAGTTCCTATAACTACTGGTAGAAAGGTTTTAATCTACAGCAACATTCTCACTGAAATGCCAAGTTTTGTGCTTTATGGAGTAAACCCACTCTCCATATGCATTTGTATCATAATTCAAAGTCCATTATGGCAAGTATCATATCTTCCTTCTTAGCTTAGGCTTCTCTGATGGAGTTGGCAATCCTCAATAAGGTCTGTACTAGGGGTAAGGCTGGCTAATCAGAGCTGAAAAAATAATCGATTATTGGTCCTGCCATTGTGATTGCTAATCGATCAGTAATCACTGAAGATTTGTTCATAATTTTGCTTGTCTGTCTGAGCATGACTCTTACCATATGTTGTACTTTACTGTTTGTATTTGATCTGACAGGCTTGAGCAAATAGTGTAGACACAGATGAGATGCCACATATGCGGTGTCTCATCAGGGTCTACACTGTTTGCCACTCATCCAGCTATTTTAGTCACAACATTGGGTAGTAAGTTGTACTTGTTAAGAACATGTATTATAAGGAGTTGAGGTGTCTGAATACTAAGGGTAAATACGGTAAAGTAAGAGACACAGAAATTAAATGATCGATTATTAGCAAATCTTTAATGATAATCATTTTTGTGGAATTTAACAATCAATTAATCAATTATCCGATTAATTGTGCCGGCCTTAACTAGGGGTGCAACAATATGACAAAATGGGTATTGCAATAAGACAAACCCATATTGCAATATATGCATGCAGCTATGTGTAGGCAAAAATGTAATATGGAACTGACTGAAAAGACATGTCACTACATGTTGAGTTTATCATCATGTTTCAACAACAATGCAACCAGCTGAACTGCAATGTGAAACTGAGACTAAATTAATCTCAGTTGAAAACCTTGGATGTCAAGACTTATGGCATACTTGCTGCCAAATTACCCTAAAATAAATGATGGCCTGACTTGAAACTACATTTACTTCACTCTACCTCTAGATTTTCGGGCAGACAAGTCAGTTGCAGATATGACTTGTTTAGTGACCACTGTGAAGTTATCTCACCTACTTGCATACTATCATCTACATGTAGTCAGATTCCATACAACATTTGTTTTCTTTTTGTTCTTTTCAAACTAAATTTCTATTCTATTCTGTTCAAAAGTTGTAAGGCTATGGGGATATTGTGAAGGCCTCCATTTGTCAGTCAAACTATCTCCTCTTAAACCACTGGACGGAATTTAACAAAACTTGCTATATGACTTCCCCGCGTGGTAAGGGTGTGAGAGAGCAACATTATTTTTCTGTCCATGCATCCATCTGTCTGTCAGTCACACTATCTCCTCCTGAGAAACCACTGGGCGGAATTTAGCCAAACTTGCTGCATGAATTCCCCAAGTGGTAAGGGTGTGTGAAAGCAACATTATTTTTCTGTCTGTCTGTCATGCTATTAGAAACATTAGCACTGAGAGTGGGGATTTTGTGATGACATCCCACTGACTGCGCAATCTAGTTGTTTGCAGAAGTAGGAGGCAAAAATCCTTAAGTACAGAGCACTTACAAAAGTTCCATTTGAAAAAGGCTTGACCCTATAAGCACCAAGCAAAATTTGTAACTGACGACATTCTGTGATTGACACTTTCAGGGTTAAACGTAGAATGCCATGCTTGTAGAGTAGGAGGCAATTTAGCCTCCTGCTAATGAAAAGGCTGAATATGTGAATATATATTAATATGCATTTTATACAGCAATAATGCAAGCATGTGAAAAATATATACATTCCATGAAACATAATAATAAGTATTTCTAACAGCAGTCACATAATTGACATTTACCGCTCATTCGAGTCTCCCATTAGAACGGATAGAAAGTTTAACCTCAACACCACAAACTGCGACAATAACAACAAGACACTGCACAGCAGAGCGATATAAGAATGTTTACCATTTTACAAGCGTCATACATGCCATACCTCACACTGTGAGACAAAATCTTCTGGACCCCATTTCCCATAAGATTTTCAAATCTCACAAAATTTTCTTACTATTTAATAAGCTATTTTTTGAAGAGCTAGAAATAAATCACACATTAACATGGCTATCCCAAGCTTAATTCATTAAAATAATGGCTTTTAACTTACTTATGTAAGTTTGAAAGTGATTTTCATAAAAATCTCACAGAGTTTCATCAAATCTCCCCTAAAAATTTGCAAAATCTCACAGATTTCTGCCAACATCTAATGGCATGTATGACAAGTGTACCCCATCTATATAGCTGGACAAAGGCATAAAATATGTGGACTTTTACAAATGTACACTTGTTATATTGCCATTGTTATCAGCCATGGTGTGAAGAAGGATGGTCTGAAAAAAATAGTCAACTGAAAGTAACTCAAAAACTGAGAGAGGGCGAGCTATCTTTTTTGTAGGAGACAGACTGTCTTCACCTCATACACATTGCTATAAAGTTTCATAAAAATATTCCATATAACTATCTAGTTATGACACGCATACAGATAGTGTGGGAAAAAAAACTAATCAAAGAGAGGTAACTCAGAAACTGAGAAAGAGAGAGCAATCTTTTTTTGTATGCCCCACACTGTCTTGATCTCGTACACATTGCTATAAAGTTTCATCAAGATATTCTATATGGTTACCTAGTTATGGCACGCATAAGGATAGTGTGAAAAAAATATTATCAAAGGGAAGAAATTCAGAAACTGAGAAAGATAGCAATCTTTTTTTGTATGCCCCACACTGTCTTGATCTCGTACACATTGCTATAAAGTTTCATCAAGATATTCCATATTGTTACCTAGTTATGGCATGCATAAGGATAGTGTGAAAAAAATATTATCAAAGGGAAGAAATTCAGAAACTGTGAAAGAGAGAGCAATCTTTTTTTGTATGCCCCACACTGTCTTGATCTCGTACACATTGCTATAAAGTTTCATCAAGATATTCTATATGGTTACCTAGTTATGGCATGCATAAGGATAGTGTGAAAAAAATATTATCAAAGGGAAGAAATTCAGAAACTGAGAAAGAGAGAGCAATCTTTTTTTGTATGCCCCACACTGTCTTGATCTCGTACACATTGCTATAAAGTTTCATCAAGATATTCCATATTGTTACCTAGTTATGGCATGCATAAGGATAGTGTGAAAAAAATATTATCAAAGGGAAGAAATTCAGAAACTGTGAAAGAGAGAGCAATCTTTTTTTGTACGCCACACACTGTCTTGATCTCGTACACATTGCTATAAAGTTTCATCAAGATATTCCATATTGTTACCTAGTTATGGCATGCATAAGGATAGTGTGAAAAAAAACAAAAAAACTTTAATATGGTTACCTTGTTAAGAATACTGTATGAAAAAGAAAAAAAAAAAAACTAATCAAAGTGAAGTAACTCGGGAACAAAGAAAGTGATACCAATCTTTTTTGTATGCAGCATACCGTCTTAACCTAATACACATTGCTATAAAGTTTCATGAAGATATTCCTTATGGTTTCCTATTTATATACCTAAAAGGTCAGTCAAAAATTTCATCCAAGGGAAGAAACAGAAATTTAGAAAGTGAGTGCATTTGATTTTGTATGCAACACACCCTCTGAACCTCATACATATTGCTATAAAGTTTCATCAAGATATTCTATAAGGTAACCAATTAATGGTACTCATAAGGTCAGTCAAAAATTTATAAAGTAACTCAGAAAGTAAGAAAGGGAAAGCCATCATTTTTGCATCTGACAGGCCGTCTTGACCTCATATACATTGCTATAAGTTTCTAATATATTCCATACCATTACTGCATTCTGGTGTGCACAAGGATAGTCTAAAAAAACTAATCAAAGGGATGTAACTCAGAAACTAAGATAGGGAGAGCAATCACTTTTGTATGTAACACACTGTCTTAACCTCATACACATTGCTATAAAGTTTCATCAAAATATTCCACACAGTTACCTACTTATGGTACCCACAAGGTCAGTCAAAAATTTCATCAAAGGGAAGTAGCTCAAAAACTGAGAAAGGGAGAGCAATCTTTTTTGTATGCAACACTCACTCTTAACCTCAAAAGTATTGTTATAACCATCCATCAAGATATTCCATACAGTAACCTACTTATGGTAGGCACAAGGTAAGCCAAAAATTAATCAAAGTAACTCAGAAAGTAAGAAAGAAGAATAGTCATTTTTGCATGCAGCATGACGTCTTGACCTCATACACATTGCAATAAAGTTTCACCAAGATATTCCATATTGTTACCTAGTTATGGCATGCATAAGGATAGTGTGAAAAACAATAACAAATATTTTAATATCAAACGAAGTAATTCAGAAAGGGACAGTAAGCTTTTTAGTATGTGACACACTGTCTTAACTGCATACATATTGCAATAAAGGTTCATTAAGATATTCTATACAGTTACTTACTTATGATATGCACAAGGTCAGTTTAAAATTTCATCAAAGGGAAGTAACTCAGACATTGAGAAAGGGAGAGCATACTTTTTTGTATGTGACACACTGTCTTAAACACTGTCTTAACCTCATATGCATTGCTATGAAGGTTTCATCAAGATATTCCATATGGTTAGTCATGGCATGCACAAGGATACTATGGAAAAGATCTTATCAAAGGGAAGTAACTCAGAAAGAAAGGGAGAGCAATCATTTTTGCACGTGACATGCTTTCTAAGCCTCATACACATTGCTATGAAGTTTCATTCAGATATTCCATATGGTAAACGGAGTTAAGATGCGCATAAGGATAGTCTGTAAAAACAATATCAAAGGGCAGTAACTCAGAAACTAAGAAAGGGAGAGCAACCATTTTTGTAAGCGACAAGCCATCTTGACCTCATACACATTAGTTTCATCAAAATATTCCTGATGGTTACATAGTTATGGTGCACACAAAAACTGTTTACACCAGATGGTCGGACAATGCCATAACATAGTATGTCCGTTTTATACGGGCGTATAACAATGATCTACCCATTACTGGACATTTTTAAGGAATAATTATAAGCTGAAAAATCGGTTCTGTGAAAATCTAAGCACAGTATATTTTTGTTGTTAGAAACGCTGTATATAGGTATATCAGTAAACTATTTCAGCACTAGTCTAGCATGATTTTTGCTTTCTATACTAGGCATTCTGTGTATGAGCTATTACCTCCTCCACTTCTAGCTTCCATATCGATTTGCGTGTCACAACTTTCTCAATAGTACTTTTTCTACGACACTTTCTCCGGCAGTATTATAGTTTGATTTGCCTGGTTTAGGGAGCATTATATTTGCATCAGTGAAAAATGCACCAGGCAATACTGCCTTAGACCAAAACCTGGAATAAACAGTGAAGACCTTCTACCACTGAATCTCCTCCTTTTTTAAGCATTAAAGTAAATATTTGCTCTCCAGGAGTTGGCACACTATTAGACAACCAATCAACAATGGACTGGACTTCCTCAACCACTAAATCCCTGTTTTCATTGCTGCAATTCTCCAGGTATCTAACCTAGCTCCCTAATGATGTTTGATTCAGATTCTGCCATAACTTACATCCTTTTAGATATAATTACAAGATTTTTATCTCCTCAAATAGACTTGGAGGTGAGAGATCCTGTATCAGACCTAGATTCCAACACTACTGTGCTTTCAACATCTTTCAGAAAGATATTTTTTGCTTGGCGCTTTACACAAAAGAAGTAAATTTGCAAACTTTTGTCATAATTTAATGCAAAACCATTTGTCGTAACTACCTGTGCACAAAAAGTTTTATTCTATTTATTGGATTTTAAAAAATCAAATATTTTCACATTTTCCTATAGTAAAAATGAATGCGAATTTTGCTGAAATCTGTAGGGTAGGTAACTTCGAGGCAGATTTTCAACAAGATCCGCTTGTTCAATTTTTCTGAAATTTTCACAATATTGTTGTGAAACATCAATAATTTAAATTCAGCAAAGAAAAGTAAAAAATATTTTCTTAGACAAAAACTCGACAAAATCACTTTACTGTAGAAACTGCATAGGTCAGACCAATTTTTGGCTGTAAATTTCATTTTACTGTAAATATTTGAAAACAAAAAAACTGAAACAGAAAAGACAAATGGTTTCTGATTAGATATGGTCGAACAGAACAAAGTATTTTCATTCAACATAAAACGCCAAGCAAAAAACATCTTTCCGGGAGATGTCGAAAGGACAGTAGGTACCAGATCTCTAGCCACTTCCTTTCTACAATCTTAAGAAACAATGAGACAAAACTATGGTAATCTTCATTTATGTCATCAGAATAGCTTCTCTCAGAATGCTATGTATCAGTTGAATCTGTACAAGCCTTTTTGCATTTTATCCAGTCAGTATTTTTGAAATCTAATCTCCCCTGGGCATCCTCTCTCTGCATCCCCTCTCAAAATTAATGAAAATATAGGAGTGATCTGTACTGGTTGACCTTGCTGCACTGAAAATTCTGATTTTTTTTATTTATTTTTTTTTTTTGGTTAAAATTGTACTCGCAATTGTCAGATCAATTATTTTCTTCTTTCTTCAAAAAAGACAGAAACTTGTAAATAAAGAACACATGACAATGAAATGAATGATTGTCAATAAATATTTTTAAATTTAAATCAACCTTACTCGATTAGTAAAACATCTCATCGCATAAGGCATATAATCTGACATCATCAGATACGCTGAAACGACGACAGATGATAAACAATCAAGAACATAGCTAGATAACGACAAATTCTAACTTTTTCACTTCTTCTTTGATGGCAGCCATTTTGTAAACTACAGTGGTTGCTGACCATGTGATTCAATACGCCACTTTCGATTGGACAAATCAATTTCGGCCATGGTAAGACTATCCATTCAACGGTCGTGGCTGGATGTGACTGAAACGGTGACTTTTTCCTGCAGAACTTAGTGCTGACTGCTGGCCAGATTAAATGCTGACCAAAGTGACTAAAACGCTGAGCATATGTCAAGCTGACCAGACAAAACATCTGGTCTTTTTAATTCAGATTTTTATTGGTGTTAATAATTGGTGATAATTACCCAGCAAACATGTATATATGGGACCCATATGGGCAGAATCTGGGCATTTATCCCATTCGGGTCCTGCATGGGCCCCATATAGGCTTTTTTGCCCATATAAGACCTATATAGGTTCCATAGTGGTAAACTTTGACCAGCAAACACGTATATATGGGAACCATATGGGCAGATTCGGGGCATTTATCCCATTTGGGTCCTACTTGGGCCCCATCCCAGCTAGCATTCTACGTAAATCTACATCGGGCCGTCATCGGCCCGTCAGCTACCCTGACGGGCCGATGACGGCCCGATATAGATTTACGTAGAATGCTGACTGGTATATAGGCTTTTTTGCCCATATAAAATCCTTATAGGTCCCATATTGGTAAAATTTGATAACTATAAAAATACATTCTAATATATGGGACCCCCGAGATAAAATTGAAATAATCCTGGAAAAGTGATATTTTCTAGATACATAATTGGGGCCCAAATGGCTCCCATGTGATACAGATATTGGACCTCTTTGGTTCCAATGTTGACCTCCCATTATTGTATGGGACCCACATGGGTTCAATATGGGTATTAAGGGGAACAACTCTATCACTATTTAAACATAATATCAAAAAATAGTAAATTTCCTGATATAAATGCAAATAATAATGATAATAATAAAATAAAAATAATAGTTTGTTCATTACAAAATGAAAGTATCTATTAAATTATCTTAACTATTTTCCCGACATGGACGTCGATTCATGGTCATATTTTTATTTTAACTCGTATGTCCCTATTATTTTTAAAATTGAGAAGTATATATAAATACGCATGATGCCAACATTTCCAACTGTTAAAAAAGACGCCTATATCTTTAAGGGCAATAACGCACACGTACATAGGTCTCTATCGGTTGGGACCTTCCATCAAATAGGATGGGACTGGGGACTGATAATCATTTGTGTAAAAATGTGTAAAAATTGTTTTTCTGGAAGATAAATGTGGGTTGATTTTTCCCATACTGGACCCATATAGTACCCACATGGCTTTGCCCATGTGGGTCCAACATGGAACCCTGTTGCAAATCCCTCATGAGTCCCTTATGGGTTGCCCATGTAGGACCCATATAAATACCTATTTAGGGCCAATGTGGGTCCGATATTTTTTGCTTGCTGGGTAGTATCAATTATTAGATATAAATATGATCAGGCGAGGGTGAATATTGTTCAAATCAGAGGTACTGAATATATAAGACTATAGAAAAACAAACTTGCAAATATTTTATTTTTAAAGGAAAAAAAATCCCTAAATATTTTAAAATTTTCAAAAAGAACTTTAATATTCATGCACACGTTAAAAACCAAGTTGCATCTTAGCAAACTAAATTTTAGATCCAGACAAGTCATCCATATTTAAACATTGAGTTTCATGCAAAATATCACCAAAAGTTTGACTGTCCTCTAAACGCATGTTCTGTTCAGAGTCTTCGCTGTCCACTGAAGCACTTTTGCGTCCTTAGTTACCAACTGGGCACAAAGCAAAGATTCTGATCAGATTGGGTGGCTGATCTGGGCGAGCACGTGCCATTTTGTTGGTTGTCATGTTCTGACTCAATATTGTGATCCCGCACACGTGCAGTGTTGATCATCCTTCATAGTGGGCATGTCAACCAACATGTATTTAATGTCATATTTAAGTAATGGACAAATTGATGTTATCCTGGTCGATTTTTTCGAAAGCCTTTGATAAAGTGCCTCATCAGCGCTTACTACACAAACTCGTTTTACAACTCAGAAGCAGCCTACATACATATCAGCAGCTTTCTACTGTCATTTCGATCAGCAGCTTTCTACTGTCATTTCGACATCAAACGGAAAGAGGTTTTTGCTTGGCGTTTTATTTTGAATGAAAATATTTTGTTCTGACTGACCATATCTTATCACATCCTCGGTAACCCAGGTGTGACCCATTACGTTACACTCCATTCATCACGAATGGAGTGTAACGTAATGGGTCACACCTGGGTTACCGAGGATGATCTTATCAGAAACCACTTGTCTTTTCTGTTTGTATGTTTTGTTCTCGAAAATTTCCCCTAAAATTAAATTTACGGCCAAAAATTGGTCTGACCTATGCAATTTCTATAGTAAAGTGCTTTTTTTTTTTTTTTTTTTTTTAATTTTTGTATAAGGCAATATTTTTTACCTTTCTTTGCTGAATTTGAATTACTAGTGTTTCACAATATTATTGAGAAAATTTTAGAAAAATTGAACCAGCAGAACTTGTTGAAAAAATGCCTCCAAGTTATCTACCCTACAGATCTCTGCATAAGTTGCATTCGGTTTTGATATGGGGAAAAGTGAAACTGTTTAATTAACACCCCCCACCCCACCCCTCCACAAAAAAAAAAAAAAAAAAAAAAAAAAAAAAACTACTTGTGCATAGATAGTTACGACAAATGGTTTTGCATTAAATCATGACAGAAAGTTGTAAATTCACTTCTGTGTAAAGCGTCAGGCAAACAAAAAAAAAAAAAACAAAAAAAAAAACAAAAAAAACCCGACTTCCTGAAGGATGTTGAAAGCACAGCACAGTAGGGGATAGATCACAGCAAGTCCTACTAGAGGGAGCCGCCTCATCATCAGCTTCAGTACAGTCAGGGGTCCATAGGGCAGTGTGCTAGGTCCTTTGCTTTTCCCTCTGCCAGAGTACATATCACCAGATTCGACAGCCAGATCATTTGCAGCTGACTGTGTATTATAAACGACCATAGAGACTGAGTCTGATGCCCGAGATCTTCAGCATGACCTGGACAGACTTAAACAGTGGAGAAAGATTGGCTCATGGAATTCTATCCCCAGAAATGCCAAGTTCTCCACATTACCACTAAACGCAAAGCAGTTAAATTGGCATACACTGTTCATGGCCTGACTCTATAAGAAGTAGACAGGGCCAAATACCTAGGAGTGACTCTCCAGAACAATCTAAGATTGAACAAGCACATAGACTCTACAGCTAAAAGCTAATAATACACGAGTATTTCTTCAGAGGAACCTCCAACGGTATTCAAGGGCAACCAAAGAGCTCTGTTACAGGACCGTAGTGCGGCCTATCCTAGATTAATCCAGTGCAATCTGGTCCCGAAGTCATAAAACTTTTTTCATGCTCAACTCAGCTGAGCATGACAATTTCTCTGCTAATAAATATGAAAATGCCAACTTTAGTTGGCATTTTCATATTTATTAGCAGAGAAATTTTCATGCTTAGCTATATTTAGCAAGAAAGAATTTAGAATTTTTAGTAACTTGAGATTTATTAAGAGGACAAATTTCATGCTCAGCTGAGTTGAGCATGAAAAAAGTTTTATAACCTTGTAATCTGGGATCCTTTCAATCATTTCACTGAAGACAACATTCAGACACTGGGGATAGTGCAGCGTAGAGCGGCTCGTATGGTCTGTTCCGACTACAGACTCACAAGCAGCGTCTTGCCCATGTTACAACAACTCCAGTGGCCAACTAACTATCCAGGAGCGCAGAGCTCAAGCCAAGATCTTCATGATGTACCGCATTGTCTTTAACCTTGTGGACATCCCAGTTAGCTACTTGACGCCCACCATATCAGTGAGAAACCACAATATGAGGTTACTGGAGAACACTGCTCTATCAGAGATCCTTCTTCCAGACATCATCAGACTATGGAACAACCTTCCTCAACCAGTGGTCAGCTGCCCGATCCTCAGGGGTGGGGGAGGGGGGGGGGGTGGGTTGAAGAGCATCGGCCTACGTTAGACTCGCACTGGATGATTTTTAACTGCACTGTACATACATGTAGTTGTTTTAGCCCTCATCTTCACATTAAATGTTCCTGCAGTACGAGAATACACCTCTCCGAGGTGTCTGTATTTTATTGGAAGAGAAGAAGAAGAACGCATGGGGCCGTTTCTATTTTTACATGCACTAGAAAATATCACTCACTGGTTACCATTATTTTCCTAAATTTTTGGACAGACAGGTCTGAACAGCAGTGCAGACACAGGTCTGATTAGCAATCTGATCAGGGTTTACACTGTTTGCCATGCCCTCAACATATTTTTCAACCAATTTAGTGTAATTTTATGCAAGTTTGTCTAAATTGTGTGGTTTCTTTCACAGAATGGTCATTAAACTGTTTCCAGTTAAACCTGGATAATAATAATAATAATAATAATAATAATAATAAAAACTAACAAACAAACAAACAAACATGTTTTGTCTGGTCAGCATAGCATCTGATCAGCGTTTTAGTAATTTTGGTCAGTTTTTCGTCTGGTCAGTAGTTATGCAGGAAAATAGTCGTGCCTATGAGATGCCGTCAACTGACTCCTCCGCTGAGCGTCCTGTACCATGCTCACATATGTAGCTGCTAATTTTTCATTAGATAAATATTACAACTTTACCTTTTAATATACAGGTGAAAATCAGTATGCAACGTTTGTTTAACCTTTATTGTTAAATATAACACGTACATACCTACACACATGTTGCACAGATGCCTGGCCGGCTGACAGCCTGCGTGCCAATTGTCCTCCCACCCGTCTGCCTACGTACGCACGTACATGCCTGCCTGTCTATATTTACATGTACAGACCTATATACCTACATACGAACGGACAATAGACCACCTACCTAGCTGGGATTACCATATTTATATATGTTATTAAAGACGGTGTTCTGCGTACAAAATATAGGCCACTGCGAACTATCATTTGACACATGGCTTATTTGTTTTACAAAAATATATTATCCGATGCATATCTTCCATTATATATGACTTATGCTTAAGGACGGACCATTTGATCTTCTGATGTGAGTGTGTGTGTGTGTGTGTGTTGGGGGGGGCGGGGGGGGTGGAGGGGGGGGGCGGGCGGGAGGGCGGGGGGGGGTGGAGGGGGGGCTGCATTTTTTTTGTAAAAAAAATACAGTTCTGATTATGCTAGAAAAAATAATCTGGCTTCCAGCTTCGTGGGGGGAAAATGGTCTTTGGTCATTGATAAAACAATAATCTGTGCTTGCACCGGAATCCTACTGTTGGTTTTCGTTTGCTTCAGCATTTCAGTTATTTCTTGCCATCGAGTCCTCATCGTTGTTTCACCTCTGTATTCGTTTGATTTTTTTTATGTTCTTGGAGCACTGATGAGTTAGTGTTCCTTCACGCGGACTGAACAAGTGTCTTGTGTATACCATGGTAGAACTAAAGGCGAGGGTTGTGGCCACCTCAAATCGATTTAATTTAAGCTTGATTTTAAGTCTTCACACCATTGGAAAATTGGAGCTTGCTTTGGTCTCTGTGGGGCTCCAGGCTGCGGCTTCAGACTGAGGCTTCAGGTGGGCTCTGCCACCAAGGTTCTCAATAACCACATATATTTGAAAGCATCTCTTACTCGCTTTTGTACAGTTGTAGTATTTCTGGGTGATTTTCTGCTAATTTATAATAATATATCGTTCGTCTGTCATTACTGACAATGACCAATCCTAATCAAATGTGTGGTGTTATTATTTGTGTGTTCTAAGATGGCTGAAGAGACCAATCTTAGCTCTAAACTGCCTGTTGCAGATAAAACAAGAGAGGTCTGAGGAAGAAAGCTCTGTTGGTGATGCCTTAGTTCTGGCTTTCCGCTGTGCACGTTTCTGCTCGGCTTCGCTGATTCTTTTTGCTTCGTATTCACCAGCTCCCCTTCTTATGAGGCCTCGCCACTTTATTCGATCCTGTGCAATCTGTTCCCACGACTCTGTTGGTATGTTGAAGTCTTTAAGGGAGGCTTTGAGGGTGCCCTTGTATCACTTCTTCTAACCACCATGGGAGCGTTTTCCAACTTGTAGTTCTCCGTAGAGAATTTTCTTTAGCAAGCGTTCATCAGGCATTCTGGTAACATGACCTGTCCACCTTAATTGTGCCAATTTCAGAAGAGTATGTACACTCTGCATCCCTGCCCTTTTCAGGACTTCTGTTTCTGGAATCCTGTCTTGCCACTTGATCTTTAGAAGTTTTCTAAGACAGCTTGTATGGAAGTGGTTCAGGTTTTTGGCATGTCGTTGGTAAACTGTCCAAGTTTCGCATGCGTATAATAGTGTTGGCAGCACCACCGATCTGTATACTTTCAGCTTTGTGTCAAGTCTGATTCCACTTCGGTCCCAAATACTTCCACGTAGCAAGCCAAATGTTGCACTAGCTTTGGCAATCCTGGCATTGACTTCATCATCAATGTGCACAACTCTAGACAATGTACTTCCAAGATAAGTGAACTTGTCTACCACTTGCAGTCGTTGACCTTTCACTGTGATGGTAGGCTCCTTGTAAGGCTTTCCAGGTGCTTGCTGATATACTACCTCAGTCTTTTGATGCTGATTGTGAGATCATAGGTGTCACATGAATCAGATAATTGATATACACCTTTTTGCATTTTCTCTTCTGTTGGAGCACCCTTTGCCATGTCATCAGCAAAGAGGAACTCATCTAGCACGTCTGTCTGCACCTTGGATTTAGCTTGCAACCTTCTTAGGTTGAAAAGTTTCCCATCAAAGCGATACCTAATAGATATACCATTGTCACCATCCTGGAAAGCATCTGTAGGCATGGCAGGAACATCATGCTGAACAGTGTTGAAGCTAGTGCACAGCCTTGCTTAACTCCATTTGTCACAGGGAATGGATCAGAAAACTTGCCATCATTTTGGACCCTTGCAAGCATACCATCATGGAGCTGCCGCACCATTGCTATGAATTTGGCAGGACAGCCAAACTTTGCCATAATTTTTCAAAGTCCCTCACGACTGACTGTGTCAAACGCTTTGGTAAGGTCAACAAAGGTCATGTAGAGGTCCACATTCTGTTCCTGGCATTTTTCTTGAAGCTGTCGTGCTGTAAAGATCATGTCTATTGTTCCTCTGTCTTTCCTGAATCCACGCTGGCTTTCTGGTAGAAGTCCTGATTGTTCAAGGTGTTCATTCAACCGATTCAGTAGGACCCTAGCAAGGATCTTCCCAGCAATTGACAATAAAGAGATGCCTCGATGATTGTCACAGACTTGAGGATTACCTTTCCTTTTGAATAGGGTGGATAATTGTTGCATCCTTGAATTCTTGAGGGATAGCTTCTTTTCTCCGCATAATGTGAAATAACTCTGCCAGTTTCTCTGCAACTGGAGGACCTCCTGCTTTGTAGATCTCTGCAGGTATTGCATCTGACCCTGGAGCCTTGCCAGATGACAGGAGTTTTATTGCTTTCACTGTTTCAGAGACGGTCGGGAGCTCATCAAGCAGCGGATTACATTCAACCTATTGTAGTCTGTTGATAGCTTCATCATTGATAGATGATGGCCGATTAAGGACACCATCAAAGTGTTCAGCACATCTTTTCAAGATAGCTTCTTTGTCAGTCAGAAGACTAGTTCCATCTGCACTAAGGATTGGGATGGTTCCTGAGTTCTGGGGACCATATATTGTCTTGAGTGCATCAAAGAACTTCTTCATATCCTTTCTGTCTGCAAAGGACTGGATTTCATCAGCCTTTTTGCTCAGCCAGGAGTCTTGCATGTCTCTGAGCCTAGTCAGTACTGTTTGCATATGTTTGAATAGGCAGTCTTACTAGATACTGAGCTGGTATTTCTGAGCTAAGCCTTGTGTTTTTTGGTGTTTCTCTTCAAGGAGTCCCTGGATTTCTTTGTCATTCTCATCAAACCAATCTTGGTATTTGCGAGATACTGGTCCTAATGAATCCATTGCTGAAGAGTGAACGGTGTCTCTGAAGACTGTCCAGCTCTCATCTACATCTTCTGAACTGTGTTCCAGTGCATCTAAACGGCTGCAGAGATCGTCGATGAATGCTAGCCTCTTGCTGTCTTGTTTCAGCTTGGAGACATCTAATTTCTTTGGCACCTTCTTGCCTTGTTGTCGTCGTACAGGTTGAAAGCTCAGGTTGAGTTTGCTGACAACAAGCCTGTGATCTGTCCAACAGTCTGCACCACACTTAGTCTTTGTCATTCTGACATCCTGTCTGTCCTTCCTTCGAACTATGACATAGTCAATAAGATGCCAGTGTTTGGAGCGAGGGTGCATCCATGATGTCTTTCTGCGAGTTAGTAGACGGAAGACTGTGTTGGTGATCAGTAATTCATGCTCTGCACACTTCCTTAAAAGGAGGAGTCCATTGCTGTTGCACTTCCCTACACCTTCAGATCCAGTTACTCCTTCCCAGGTTTGGTGGTCTGTGCCCACTCTGGCATTGAAGTCCCCGAGGAGGATGAGTTTGTCTGTCCGGGGTGCTGCAGAAATCACAGAATCCAGATCATCATAGAACTTGTCTTTAACCTCATCTGGGTTGGTCATTGTGGGTGCTTAGGACTGCTAACTTATGCTTGGTATATGAAAGTAGTTGCGGTCATGGTACCAAAGCTGTAATCCAAACTCATAAATCCATAAACGAATGACGAATCAGAAAGCCAGATGCAGGATATAGTTTGTGTGCAAAAAGTGACTTGATTGAAACAAGTAAATTTCTTAATTCGTACCTAATATCCCTTGAAAATAACCATGATTGATGTTTATTTCTTAATAGAATTAGACCTAGTTTTTTTTCTCGCAAAATTGGACTTGAAAGCCTGCTCGTTTGATTTAATAATTGTTAGAAAAACATTAATGTCTTTGATTTTGTGAAAAAAATGTGTCTCTGGTCATGTGAAAAAAAATGTTTTTTTTTTCTAAGTCAGTGAAAACAAATTCTGGCCAAAGAATACTTAGGAGTCCAACCTATAAAAAAGAGTAACCGCACCACGCGAAGTGGATTAAATTAAAGACAAAAATGAACATACACGGTAAATTTTATGACATTCTTTGTCGCTTATATGCTAAAAATAGTTTGTGTATCAGAATAGGCGAGTACTACACTGATTTCTTTGAAGCTAAAGTAGGTGTTCGCCAGGGTGATGTACTTAACCCAGATTTGTTCAAAATGTTTATTAAGGATTTGCCCGAATACCTGACTGATTCCAGTTTATATTAACGATTTACCTTTACATTTTCTCGTGTTGCTCTCAATTTAATCTACTGGGTTACAAGAATCAACCTCTGACAGCATTGGTGGGTCGATTGTCTCTAAGTGTAGGCTGGAAAAATTGCCCTGAACGGGGACTTAAGTCTGTTTCATTTAATCCCCAACTTTCTGTAATGTAAGCAAACAGTGCAGACTCAGATTAACGCCGCGATCTGGGTCTGCACTGTTTGCGAATGTCCCAAAAGCCCAGTCCAGGTTTTACATATATAAACCCTCTTAACACAGCACTGACGTCACCCGTCACAGCGACAAGAATTGGGACTATCGGAAGATGGCAGAATTATAAATATAAACCGTTACCTGGATTTCGTACAAACACAATTTGCGTGGATTTAACTTTATATTTCTCAGTCACGTGGACAACAGCAATATAACTCAGATTCTTACGTAACTTTGTGGGGATTGATAAACAATCGACCCATAAACGTTCAGTTTGGGAATAGAATTCGATTCGGAGACAACAGGTTGTGAGTTTCATATCGTGAACAATAGGTTGGTCCGTCTAACGAGCGGTTTGATAGCATCGGTCAATGATAATCACGTGGACAACAACTTTAATGAAATTTCGGTGCATATATACTTTGGGTCGATTGTACACACACAGAGACGTGCGTGCACACACACGGAGGACACACGCACACGCATACACATAAAGCAGTACCTCATGCCATTCTTTCAGTGACAGTCAAAATACAAAAGGCAAGGGTTCAATGATGCTGATGCTGATGATGATAGCCCACCTCACGTATCGCGCTGAAATCGGGTAGAGGTGACATGGGGCGGGTGAGGTGGAGATGACACTGCTGCACGAGTCTAGTCTCGCGATCTAGTCCGGGTGACGGGTATGATAAACATTGAAAGCACAGATCTAAAAAGTAACTGGGAGTTCGATCTGGGTTTATACTATTCATTTAGACATATATGTCCGAACATACTCTGCATATTTACCCTGTAAAAGTATTCGAACTCTTTAACTCCTCGATATACTTCTAAATTTTGAACAAGTCAATTTGACTACCTGTTGATGTGTACAAAACAGCTGGATAAGTGGCGAACGGCGTATATCGTGATCTGTAGTCGCATTCTGTGGCGTTCGATCTGGGTCTAGACTCTTTGCTCAGGTCCGTTTGTCCGAAACCTCGGCAGGGGCGGATTCAGAGGGGATTCGTTCAGTCGAACCGTCTTTCACTGAAAATATCATTTTCATGAGAATCTTCGGATAAATTTGGAATATTGTATTTACCATAAATATTCACATCCTTTACTCTTTACCTTATATTTTTCTTCAACAAGTCCATTTACCTGTGAATGAGTGAAAACCTAAACTGATTGCTGGATGATTGGCAAACAGTGTAAAAGAGCCTGATCAGACGCCGCAGAACAGCGGTGTCTGATCTGAGTCTACAGTGTTTGCTCAGACCTGTCCTCCCGAATACTTAGGGTAAGTACGGTAATTTCATCAAATCGAATGCCTCAGAAATCATCCTGGATCCGCCCCTGTCAGGGAAAATACTGTATTAACAATCCTATTTTAGAAGCTATACTTGTTAGAAGCTAATCACCGCATAGCTTGCTTCCCTTAGATAGTTTGCACTATTAAATTGTATTGATTCTTTTAAATAAATCAAAAAATCACTTTTGTTTTCATTTTAAATGATACAATTTGTTACCTTTGTCTAACAGAAATTATGATTTTGTTGTATTGTTTGGTTCAGCACAATATTAAAAAAATAAGAAGAAAAATAACACTTTGTGGGAGAATGCAAATTAATTCGTTTTTCGTATTTAATTCTTCATTTTATCAAAATAGATTCGCGCTCTGATTACATTGGTTAATGATAATCACGTATTGGATGTGCATATGTATGTATGCACTACAACGTCGGGTACCTGGATTCCGACAAAGACGCTTCCACTGAAACTCTGTGGTGAGTGCAACCATTTTTTAAGTGCTCAGAAATGAGCAAACTGTCCTACGAAACAAAAACCTCAAGGTTGGTTCATCGGTAATCCCTTCGACAACAACCTTTATTAACTTTTGGTGTATGCTTTGTGTCGACTGAAAACAACTAATCCACCCAAAAGCACTGCAATCCGAAAAATGGATCCTCATGGCAAACGTAACCAGCAAACCCGAATTTCCGCTTTCTGTACATATATCATGTACATTATCCAATGATGTTTTTAGAGTGCTCTTTATCAGATTTGGGCAAATGTGCAAGTGGACCTGGTCCTTCATTTCACGTACAGTCGAACTTCAATGGCCCGAATATCTTTGGGACCATAGAAAATTGTTCGAGACATGGGTAGTTCGAGTCACTGAGGGTTAATCATGGTGCCAGATCAGGAATCAAATAGCGATTCTTTCGATTTTCTACACAATAACTGTAAGTTGAGTGAAAATCCTTGATTTGTTTTCTTGAGCTATCGGAAGAATTTTGTGGGACTCAAAAATGAGTTCGAATTAGCCGTGGTAAACGAGCCATCGGTGTTCGAGCTATTGAGGTTCGACTGTATATGAAATAAAGGCTTAATTTTTATCACCCCCCACTTCCACACCCACCCCGCCCTACCCCAAGCAGCTTTTCTTTCTAATAAGCGTAACATCGGACACGATATAAGGCCGAATAAAACCCCTACCCTACCTAATTATATTAAACCACTACCCTACCTAACTTTCCTGGTGAAACCTAGCATTTTTTTCATGTGTTTTATTAAAAAAAAAAAAAAAAAAAAAAAAGTGGTACTGGGCTAAAAATATTTATGCTAAATATTCAGATAAATATATAGGTCTGAGCAAACAGTGTTAATCCAGATATAGGAGCAGTTTGATCGGGGTCTACACTGTTTGCTATTCTAACAGTACTTTTTAGACACATTTAAGGATAATCAAACTGATTTGGTTATTTTTTATGTGAATTATGTGTGAAAATTTAAGTCCAAATATATTTGGTAGTTATGGTATAATTCTACATAAAAAAAGTAAAAAAAAAAAAAAAAAAAAAAAAAAAAAATGCCTGCCCACCCAACCTATTTTTTTCTAACGTACCTGCTGTCTAAAACGCATTTATTTTTTTATTTGGCGTTATGGTAAAGGGAAGTTTTTATTCTTCCCATTGAGCTCCACTAGTAATATCCACTCTTTTTGGTGTGAAGTGGTAAGTGTGCTTTTCTTTAAACCAGAGAACTATGAAAGTTGTTATTGACAGCTCCTTCTCCGAGTTAGAACTCCTAAGATTTGGTGTCTCTCAGGGTTCCTGTGCGCGGCCGGTGATATTTACAATGTACATTGCTGCTCTAAATACAATCTTGAACTTTATAGATATGCTGACGATCATACAATGGCTTTTAGAATTCAAAAATAAGGAAACTGTTATTCAGCAAGTCAGCGAATGTCTTAAGGACATTATTTCTTATATGACTCAGAGAAAAGGTTAATAATAATAATAATAATAATAATAATCGACCTTATTTATAGAGGGTAACACATTTAGTACTCTAGTACTAATCTTCCATGTGGCCCTCTTTTTTCCTGGGTAGAAACCAGTACTAAGCAATGTGGATAAAGTCTCTTGCTAAAGGAAACAACGCTTGCTGTTAGTGGGGATCGAACCCGGTACCTATCGATCTCGAGTCCGACGCTTTACCACTGCACCACAGCGCTCCACAAAAAATGAATAATTCCAAAAACTGTAATCATTTTGTATGGAATTAAGCACCAGCTTGCAAAAGTTAATATCAAGTATAAACGTGGGCGGAACTGAAGTAAATAATTATTGTGTTGATCATGTGAGATACCTCGGGGTATTAATGGAAAACATTAACAAAACTCCTGGCTGGTTAACCGCGATCAGCGGGAATCCCACTTAAACAAGAAAAAAGAAGATGAAGGTGATACCTCTAACCATCGGCGCTTGGAATGTGCGCACCCTAATGGACAGTTCTAGTTCTGACAGACCTGAACGAAGAACAGCTCTAGTTGGTAGATAACTTGACCGACACAAAGTCGAGATTGCAGCTCTGAATAAGACCCGCCTTGCAGAAGAAGGGCTTTTAAAAGAAGTTGGTGCTGGCTACACTTTCTTCTGGAGCGGACGCAAGAAAGAAGAGCGGCGTGAAGCAGTAGGATTCGCCATCGTCAGCAAGCTCTCAGGACTTCCCAAAGGCATAAATGATCGCCTGATGACGCTGAGACTTCCCTTATCTGGCAAGAGGCATGCAACAATTGTAAGTGCCTATGCACCCACAATGACCAACCCAGATGAGGTTAAAGACAAGTTGTATGATGATTTGGATTCTGTGATTTCTGCAGCACCCCGGACAGACAAACTCATCCTCCTCGGGGACTTCAATGCCAGAGTGGGCACAGACCACCAAACCTGGAAAGGAGTGATTGGATCTGAAGGTGTAGGGAAGTGCAACAGCAATGGACTCCTCCTTTTAAGGAAGTGTGCAGAGCATGAATTACTGATCACCAACAGTCTTCTGTCTACCAACTCGCAGAAAGACAACATGGATGCACCCTCGCTCCAAACACTGGCATCTCATTGACTATGTCATAGTGCGAAGGAAGGACAGACAGGATGTCAGAATGACTAAAACTATGTATGGTGCAAACTGTTGGACAGATCACAGGCTTGTTGTCAGCACTCAACCTGCGCATTCAGCCTGTACAACGACCACAAGGCAAGAAGGTGCCAAAGAAATTAGATGTCTCCAAGCTGAAACAAGACAGTAAGAGGCAAGCATTCGTCAACGATCTCTGCAGCCGTTTAGATGCACCGGAACACAGTTCAGAAGATGTAGATGAGAGCTGGACAGTCTTCTGAGACCGTTCACTCTTCAACAATGGATTCCCTAGGACCAGCATCTCGCAAACACCAAGATTGGTTTGATAAGAATGACAAAGAAATTCAGGGACTCCTTGAAGAGAAACACCAAAAACACAAGGCTTACCTCAGAAATACCAGCTCAGTATCTAGTAAGACTGCCTATTCAAACATATGCAAGACAGTTTAGACGAGGCTCACAGACATGCAAGACTCCTGGCTGAGAAAAAAGGCTGATGAAATCTAGTCCTTTGCAGACAGAAAGGACATGAAAAAGTTCTTTGATGCACTCAAGACATTATATGGTCCCCATAACTCAGGAACCACCCCACTCCTTAGTGCAGATGGTACTAGTCTTCTGACTCACAAGGAAGCTATCTTGAAAAGATGGGCTGAACATTTTGATGGTGTCCTTAATCGGCCATCATCTATTAATGATGAAGCTATCAACAGACTACCACAGGTGGAATGTAATCCGCTGCTTGATGAGCTCCCAAATTATCAAATCTTATCAAATCAAATTATCAAATCGGACAAATTATATTAACGGACAAGCATAAAATCTCAGGCAAGTTCGATTTTGACAAAGTTTCTTTTTGCATGAGAGTTATTATTTGCATGAGAGTTACCCGCCCTTTAGGGCCCGATAGACTTCGGAAAAGGTTGTTCTGACGATAGCGATGTATGTTTTGATTGAATCTTCATCAGACTCGCAGGTAATGAAGACAGCCATAAAATCTTGGACGAGTTCGATTTTGGATCAGATCGGACTATTCACATGAGAGTTACTCGCCATTTAGTCTCCCTTAGACATATAATGGGAAAATGTTGTCCGGGCGACAGCAACTTCATCTTTGATCACATCTTCTTCAAACTTGCAGATAACGAGGACATGCATAAAAGCTGGGACGTTTGATGTTTGCCAAGTTTCGACTATTGGCAGGAGTGTTTCCCGCCCTTGAGGGTCTCAAAGACTGAGGAAATATTGTCCAGACGATAGCGATTTCAGTTTTGATCAATTCATCAGACTTGCAGGTAATGAGGACATCCATAAAACCTTGAGCGAATTTGATTTTGGGTCAGATAGGACCATTCACAAGAGACTTACTTGCCATTTAGTCTCCGTTAGACATATAATGGGGAAAATGTTGTCCAGATGATAGTGACCGGATTTTGATTGGATCTTCATCAAACTTGCAGATAACAGGGACAGACATCCAATCTTGGACAAGTTTTATTTTGCCCCAGTTTCGACTATTGGCATGATAGTTATCTGCCCTTGAGTGTCCCTTAGACTCAGAAAATGTTGTGCTGATGTAGGCAACTTCGTTTTTTATTACGATATAGTCATCAGACTTGCGGGTAATGAGGACAGCCATAGAATCTTTGACAAGTTCTATTTTGTGCTGGACTGGACTATTCACACGCGTTACTTGCCCTTTAGTCTCCCAGACATATAATGGGGAAATGTTGTCCGGATGACAGCAACTTAATTTTAATTGAATTTTCATCAAAGTTGCAGATAACGATGAAGGCTCACAGGGTGAGCTTATAGTATAGCAAGGCTTCGTTGTCCATCTGCCCATCGTTCCGATCGTGCGTCCACTCTTTCGAACAAGAATATCTCCAAGGCCAAATGGCCAGTCTTGATCAAATTTCACAGGTACCATCAACGGGGTGGGGGATTGGCTGTATTAGGTTTTGGGGCAGATCTGGTCAGAACTTTGGTTTCCATGGCAACCAAAAACGTCCCACAGGCAAGTAATGGGGAAAATGTTGGAGCGACTATTTTTGAGCCGATCTTCTTCAAACTTGCTGATAATGCAGATGGGTATAAAATCTTAGACTAAGTTGATTCAGGATCAGATCCAACTATTCGCATGAGCTATCTGCCCTTTCAGGCTCTCATTGATATAAAAAGGGGAAAATGTTGTCTGTCTGATAGAGACCATTTCTGATTAGATCTTCATCAAACTTGCAGATAACGAGGACATACATAAAATATTGGACAAATTCATTTTGGCTCAATTTCGATTATTGGCATGAAAGTAGCTGCCATTGAGGACCAATAAACTTAGGAAAACGTTGTCCAGACAATAGCGACTTCGTTTTTGATCAAATCTTCATCAGACTTGCAGATAATGTGGACAGCCATAACATCTTGGATGAGTTTGATTTTGGGACAGATCAGGCTATTCACAAGTTACTTGCCCTGGATAGTCGCACATAAACGTATAATGAGGAAAATGTTGTCCGGACGATAGCGACTTCATTTTTGACTTAGTTTTCATCAAACTTGCAGATCCCGAGAACAGGCATAAACACTCGGAAAAGTTCGATTTTTGGCCCAGTTTCAACTATTGGCACGAGTGCTACCCGTCTTTGAGGACCCCATATTTGGAAAAGTTTCTCCAGACGATAGCGATTTATTTTTTTATTAAATCTTCATCAGATTACGAAAACAAGCCTATACAAATATACTGAAAATTTTACCACCAAAAAATATAAATTTTTAGATAAAAATGTTTGAGATTTTTCATATTTCTGTTCAAAAACATAGCTTGTGGGTACTCGTTAGAACCGCCTCGACGAGGCGGTTCTAACGAGTACCCACAATCTATGTTTTGAGCAGGAATAAGAAAAATAATGTATACCCCTGTAAACCCCAGTTTTACTATATAAAAGTGGGGTTTAAGGGGGTCAAAATTATATAGGCATGTTTTCGTGATGAGAGTTGCAAGAAATGGGGATAGCCATAAAATTCTGGAAGAGTTCGAGTTTGTGTCAGATCGGACTATTCACGTGAGTTACTTACCATTTAGTGACAGACATATAATGGGGAAATGTTGTCCGGATGATAGCGACTTCATTTTTAATTTGATCTTCATCAAACTTGCATATGGCGGGGACAGACAAAAAATCTTGGACATGTTGGATTTAACGCGGTTTGGACTATTGGCGTGATAGTTACCCACCCTTGTGTCTCTCACAGACTCGGAAAATATTGTGCTGAAGATAGTTATTTCACTTTAATAGAAACAAAAATGGTGTCTCCATGATAGCATGTTCATTTTTGATAAAATCAGCATCAAAGTTGCTGGTAATCCGGACAGGCGTAAAAGCTCGGAAAAGTTTGATTTTGGACCTCTAGTTTCCATGGCCCAACTTACTCTCCTAAGGTGTTTTAGACGACATATATTCCTAATCAATTAGGGACATTTGAAATAAAAACTTCAAACAAAGGACACATTTGTGTTAGCTATGTATGCATCGAATGAAGCTTACAGCCAAAAACAACTGTGATGGTTGCTTGGAGTTTCCAATTATATTAATGCCATCAGCTAACTGTTCCTCAGGTCAGCAATTGTTGCCCTCTTGGACTACTTGTTTGTTATGTACCAAATATTTATCAATGAAAATTTGGTAAGATCCATCCGCTGGTTCACGAGATATTGTGCAGACAAGAAAGTGTGACATGGACGCGGGTGGACTCCGCACCAAAATCAATATGTCCTTCCCCGTAGGTGGGGGACATAATAATGGTACGCTGAGTGTGCTCTTACATGCCGTTCTAATGGGTACACACAACATACATTTCCATGATAAAGTCAGAAAAAATCCCTAATATCCCTAAATATTTGTTTCTTGGGAATTTCCTAAGGACTCAAAAATGACTTCGAATCAGCCACTGTTAATCAGCCATCAGTGTACTAGCGGTATTAGGGAATACCGAAATCCAATATTTACCGGAATCTACCGAAATCGAATATTTACCGGAATCTACCGAAATCTAATATTAATTACCGAAATCCAACTATATTATCAAGTTTACCACGATTCGTGTAAGTTTTGACATATCCACTGTTAAATAATATATAAACAGATCATATGACCAAGTCTGGAAGAATATTTTGGAATAACAACGATTTTATTAACGTCTTTACAATTTTCATAGATGGAGTTACTTCCCTTCGTAGTTTAGCTCTGTGACGGGTACATAGAAATACGGAACACAGCGGAACATTTTTCATATTCTTCCCAGAAATAATGATTTGATTTTTCCTGCAAATTGTCTCCATTAGAGACGATAGCAAGCATGAAATGTCAAGATATAAAGCATAGTATCGGTTTTGTTTTGCATATAACTGCATGTAAAGTAGTAAGTAGCTTTACAATTGTAAAAAGTCTCCCACACACACTTCATTCAAATGATTTGCCCAAACTTGAACTTTACCACTTTCTGGGCTAATTCAGCAGATGACAAACTGATGATTTGTTCTTATTTTTCCAGAAAACAGTAATTGAGACAATTTTCATGCACTGTCAAAACTTTTTTCTGAAAAAAAAAAAAAAAAGTGAAAGAACCCTATTTCAAAATGTCGTCTACTGAATTTATATTCCACAAAGTGTATTTTGACAACCCGTGTAGACTTAGATCGGAAGTCACAGAACACAGCGTCTGATTAGGGTCTGTATTTTTTTTTTGCACTGAGTTGCATAGAAACTAAAAACTCTCCCACACAAATTAAATAGATTTGTCCAATCTTAACCATTGCTAATTCGACAGACGACAAATTGTTATTTTCTTATTTTTCCCCAGAAAGGGGATTTGAAATTTCATGCAATTTGTCTCTTGTTGGAGAAAACTTGCATGTAATGTGAACACCTGTTTTCTGCGGGAAAAAAAAATAAAAATAAAAAAAATAATATATTTCAGAATGTCGTCTGCTTATAAATAAACCTTCAGGCGCTGGTAATCTCAACTGCAGCAGACGACATTTCCAAACATCCTTTTTAATATACCTTACAGAAAATAAGTCTTTTTAACTTTAATTGGCAGTCATGTGAAATCTTTTGCCAAGCAGAAGAATTCACATGGAATGTCGTTTATTTTTTTACTTTGAAAATCTAAACCAAATGAAAATCGTCTGCTACATATTTTGCTTTGCGCTTTATCAACATCCAGAAGATGACATTTTGAAATATTTTCCCCCAGACAACGGTTTTGACATTTCATGTTTATATCTTGACAGTGCATGCTTGATATCGTCTCCAGTAGAGACAATGTGCAGGAAAATCATTTTTTTTTATTTCTGGGAAGAATATGAAAAATGCTCTGCTGTGTTCCGTATTTCTATGTACCCGTCACAGAGCTTAAGTACGAAGGGAAGTAGTCATCTATGAAAATTATAGAAACGTAAATAAAATCGTAATTATTCCAAAATATTCTTCCAATCTTGGACATACTATCTCTTTATATATTAATTAACAGTGTAGATCTATATGTCTAAACTTACGCAAATCGTGGTAAACTTGATATATATGTAAACTGGGGATTCTGAGTCAAAATTTTTTTTAACGGCCGTTTTTTAATTCCCCAGGGGCTACAGAGGTAATTCTGCGGTAAACTTTTTTTTAACGACCGTTTTTAATTTCCCAGGGGGCTACAGAGGGGATTTGTTGGCTAAAAAAATGTATTAAATAAAGAATATATTTTATTTGTATAAAAAATGAGTTTGGAGTATATGGAGTATCTAATGCGCCTGCAGAGTAGGGCATGTATAGCGTATCTAATACATCTTCACCGTAGAGGTGCTATTTCTAATGCCAACCTACAGGAAGGTATAAGGGCATTTTCTAAGGTTATGCAACAGGCTTCACCTTCGCCGCCATCTGCACCTCCTAAACCACCTATGCCTGCACCACCCGTGTCATCAGTTGATCCAGAAAAGCGCATCAAGCGCAACAAAAAGAAAAAAGAAAAACGCCACAAACAAAATTATGCGCATTTGAAGCAACTGAGATTAGAGAAATCACAACAGCAGAATATTTAATCTATATTTATATTTCTCAACCTCTGGCATTCAACACTATACATATACCGGTGCTTTAGTCTGATTTTACTAGCGCCACAATCTACACACACTCTATATCTTGCATAAGTGCCTCTGTTGCAATTAATACAAGGCACAACTTTACTTTTTTTCATTAAATAATTATGCAGTTTACAGTATATAGATCTTTTTGTAGGCTTTGCCTGGCATGCCTTATGATTAGCAACTTTCAAAAAAGCACATTCCATTTTTTTCTGTTGTTATATACTTAATTTTTTTATATTAAAAAGAAAAAAATAAAATATAAAAGTAAAAATATATTTGCAATGAGTGGCGTAGACTTCTTGTTAAAACTTCATAGGGAAGGGAGAATTGATGCCAGTGATATAAAAAAAAGCTTTGGATGAATTACAGCCAACAACTAAAACTGTTGAGTCAGTTCAACCAAGTGCATTAGAAAAACAACAGAGACAGAAATATAAACAGCTGCAAAAGGTTGTTATTGATGAACTGAAGCAGGTTTTATCACAAAGAAAGTCTGTTTCAGAATTAAATCTGGTTGATAAACCAAAATGTGGGTATTTTAAGGCATATGAAATATTTACAGATAAATACAAAGATCCCAATAAGTTGTTTCATGACAAGAAATCAGCCATCACCCAACAAATCGTTAAAGAGTTAAAAGAGTTGGGTGGATTAAAATTCCAGCTGGCCCTTACCATAAATTTTTATAAAGATGACGGTGCAGAGAAAAAAATCGTAACAGGTGTGTTACATGGTGATCAAATGGCCATCTTAACACCCGACAAAATAGATGAGTTTTACAATAATTCGTTTGCTCAGATTCAAACAGGCATTGAAAAATTTACAAACACAGCCTCAGGATTAGAAATTGATCATTGTACTAGAATCTACTTAAATATTGCAAAGTATGAACCGCTTAAGGGCTCATTAAAAATTTCTTTACCTAAAGCACTGTTTGACAAAAAAGCAATAATCAATCTACCAAACAAAGACAACAGATGTTTTGAATGGGCCTTGTTGTCTATTTTATATTACAATAAGAATCACCCAAGCAAGTTATCAAGCTACAGAAAATACCTAGGCACAATAAATTTAAAAGGCATTGATATTCCCATTCCAATTTCCCAAATACCAAAAGTGGAAAAACAAAATTCTTGGTTTGCGATCAATGTGTACGGCTGCACAGTATCGCCAAAGAAGCAAAAGATAAATGTATTTCCATACTATATTTCTGTTCTACCACCAGAAATCCGCCGAGTCAATTTACTTTTGGTAGAAGTTGATTGCAGCAATAATGACGTTCCTGAAGATGAGGGTATAATAGATGAAGACTATATTCCTGAAGATGATATAATAGATGAATCATATGATCCTGCAGATTATGAATATGAACCAGAGCCCCAGGAAAAAGAAACAAGGTATCACTACTGTGGGATTACAAGGTTTGATAGATTACTTCATGGCCAAAATAACAAACATAGAGAGAAGACACACTTCTGTGACCGCTGCTTATACGGTTTCACACGCGAAAACTTGCTTAACAAACACAAAGAAGACTGCTACGGCATCAACAAAAACTCAACAAGAATAGATATGCCACTAGAAGGCAGTTACATCAGGTTCAAAAACCATCAAAACCAAATGCCTGTTCCATATGTCATCTATGCTGACTTTGAAAGTATAATCAAACCAAAAACAGAAACAGCAGGTGATAAATCTGAAATCAATAGTGAATATGAAGCGTGTGGGTTTGGGTACCAAGTGGTCAGATATGATGGCCAAACCAAACACCCTGTAATCTACAGAGGCAAAGACGTTGTTGAAAGATTTTTGGCCCACTTAGAATGTGAGGTTAGCAATATCAATAACATCTTTGCTCACCCAAAACTATTAATTATGACAGAGCAAAACATCAAAGACTATGAGAATGCCACGCATTGTTGGATATGCGGACAAGAAATAACAGAAAACAAAGTAAGAGACAACCTACAAGTTATTGGTTGGCTGATTATTTTTTTACTACCAGATCATATGCATAGTATTTGTTTGCTGGGTTGTTTTTGCATGGTTTCAAACCCTGGGGTCTTATATAAAATGGATAAATATTTTGCTCTATAACTCTCTTTTTGAGATGTCCAGGTGCCCATATTGCACCATTATTTTTTAAAGTAAGAACCATTGATTCCCCTTTTTGAGTAGTCACCACACCTGTAACTTTGACTATATATATTTTTCCAATTTCTAGGTCACTCCATTTTTTGTATTGTGGTGTTTGCTCTTCAAGTAGTTTGTTGAATTCGGCATCTGTGATTTCTTGAATCTCGACCATTTTTTTGTTTTACTATATTAATGACTTTTCTTAAATATAAGTAAAAAATATTATGGTAAATATAAAAAAAAGCAATCCTCAGGCTTCCAAGACAAATACAAATATAGATTAATTTTTTTAGCCAACAAATCCTCTCTGTAGCCCCAGGGGAATTAAAAAACGGCCGTTAAAAAAATTTTACCGCAGAATCGCCTCTGTAGTCCCTGGGGAATTAAAAAATGGCCGTTAAAAAAAATTTTTGACCCAGAATCCCCAGTTTACATATATATACTTGATTTCGGTAATTAATATTAGATTTCGGTAGATTCCGGTAAATATTGGATTTTGGTAATCCCAAATACCCGTGTACTAGTCACTGATGGTTTACTGCAGCTGGTTTGCTAAAGAAAGGTAAGACTCAATAAAAGAGTGCAGTTTTAATTCCTCTCCATGACTAATTTCCCACAAAACTAATATGTCTTCACAAAACAGAGATCAAGTCCAAACGAAAAGACTGGTGATGATGATTTGGTGTTTTACATCCATTTCAACAGTACTGAAGTAATGCATTATGTAAACACGTCTATTCAAATATATAGAAAAGTTCACCTCCAAAAACTGAAAATTTTCAGATTAAAAACTCTGATATTTTTCATATTTCTGCTCAAAACATAGATTGTGGGTACTCGTTAGCACCTATAGAAAAGTTCACCTCCAAAAACTGAAAATTTTCAGATAAAAAACTCTGATATTTTTCATATTTCTGCTCAAAACATAGATTGTGGGTACTCGTTAGAACCTATAGAAAAGTTCACCTCCAAAAACTGAAAATTTTCAGATAAAAAACTCTGATATTTTTCATATTTCTGCTCAAAACATAGATTGTGGGTACTCGTAAGAACCGCCTCGCCGAGGCGGTTCTAACGAGTACCCACAATCTCTGTTTTTGAGCAGAAATAAGAAAAATAATGCATACCCCTGTAAACCCCAGTTTTACCATATAAAAGTGGTGTTTAAGGAGGTCAAAATTATATAGGCGTGTTTTCGTGATGAAAATGATGCAATGAAGCACTGTAGTCATGAGCTGAATTCCGCCTCCAGGGGGATTCAAACCCGGGACCTTGTGATCTAAAAGGACCTCATGATCTGAAGCCGGGAGCGCTAACCACTCATAGGACTTGTGAAAGAGTAGTATTTGATACAGTTAACCTTCTTTATACCGACACTCGATACAACGACAAATTTCTTTCTAATGATAACCCTTATGAAAAAGATTCTGTGCCATAATGTCGCCAGAAGGCAGCGGCATGGTTACAGCAAAGAAAAACTGTGCCGCTAAACTTTGCCGATCATTGCCGCTAATGGCAATGCTCTGGCAAAGTACCTTACCAGCAGGGGGGAGTTTGCCAGAACTTTGCCAAAAGATACTGGGGATCAAGGAGCTTGCCAAAAGTTTGCCAGAAAGTTTTCTTTTTTGAGGTAGTTTGCCAGAGATTTGCCATTATCTCTGAATCTGATGATTACTAGAGGTTATTTCATTCCACTCATTTGTTTATTTGGAATTTCAAAATTTATTAGACAAAGATAATTATACTCTAAGCAGCAGACCACCCCAATATTGATAATTATATTCAAATAAAAAACATTCTGAAATGGGGTTAAAGAAAAGTTGCTACATCAATAATTTTCACCATACATTTAAAGGTTTTTTATAACAGCTGAATGTTAACAACATAGATCACTGTGACAGTGATAATATAAAACAACCAAAACTGGGTCTTCAATGGGGAAAAAAACAACAGTCTGCTGACATGATCCATATCAACTCTTTTTTCTGGTCAGACACTTTGAAAATTTTAAGCTGTTAAGTTCAGTGCAGAAGTGAATTTTTATAACATTATGGCAAGCTTATGGTCAACTTTGCAAGAACATTGCCAAAAAATAATTGTAATTATGCAAAACAGGTTTAGGTAAATATTTATGGCCCTGTTGCCATGACACCAATGTGCTTTTAATTAAGATATCATAAAAGTGGTCAGATAGTTTGCTTTTTAACCAAAAAGTGCAGTCATTTATAGGATAGCACTGAATGAGTAACAAGTTAGAAAGTAAAGGATCTGATAGTGATTTTCTTGTTTTATTGTAGAATATATGTAATTTTGTGTTTCGCTATATCAGTGTGAATTAATTTTCATTGGAATACTGTTATCTATATGGATTCTTAAATTTAATTTAAAAGGTTATTGAAAATGGTAAGTTTATTTTCTTTGCAATTAAAACCCAAAACTTTTCTCATTGACTAATTCCATTTACATTTTACTCAGGATCATAAAGAATCATGCATAGAAATTTAGAAACATAAACCATGAGTCTCATTTTCAATGAACTAAAGATGCATAGAGACTTGATAAGATTCTGCATGGAAACCAGTTATCTAAATGTGCTGAATTAAATAGCAAGCCAAATGAGCATGCTTACTCATATCTGAAATTGTTGTTATCAAATCTCTTCAATTATGGACACCTTTAAAAGAAATGTTAGAACCTCTAAACTGGGATCTGCTAGTAAAGGTTATGAGGCCCAGGGAGGGTGGATGGGGCTCTGAGGAGGGATATCCTATGCAGATGCATATTAAAAGGGACTGTGTCATAGAACGTTAACCTTATACATAAAACATTACTATCAAATGCTCAAGTATCTGTCCAAGTCTCCAAGATAAAAAAAAATATCTGAGCAGAAATCTTACATAGAGTATGTTTTCAGGTGTCTTAAGTGTTCAGGGTGTCTGCATTTTAGAACAACAACATCCCTGAGGGCCTGCGTATGCATATTTTTAGCTTTGTAAAGTCCCTTTTCCCCTAGTACAGTCAAATGTTTGCCTCAATTTTGCAATAGGTCTGCGGCAACCTTATGGCAAACTTCATTTGCATGATAAAAACACACTGCAGCAACCTTGCGGCAATATTGCTGCATCATTGCGACAACTTGTTCATAGCTCTGCAGCAGACCTTGCCACAGGCCCATTTTTTTCATAAGGGAATTCGACTGGCACAAAACCTTCGCTCATGAGGTGACAACTGATCAGAAATTATGCAAAACATTGGATTTAATACTTCAAGAACATATTATGTTTTGGATATGTTAGAATCGCCTCGCTGAGGCCATTCTAACATATATCCAAAACTTATGTTCTATCATTCTGCTCATTAAGGATTCTTTACAACTGCAAATTCATTTTAATGGCGACATCTTTGGAAACAAATGTTGTCGTTGTAATGAGGGTTCACTGTAATTCTGAGATAATGTTTCTTATTTCTCCATGAAACATATGTTGTGGGTATTCATCAGTAGTGCCTTGGAGAGGCACGTCTAAGAGTACCAACAACACATTTTTTTTTATTTTTTTACTTCCCCATAAAAACATTTCTGTATGCATTAGAAGTGCCTTAGAGAGGAAAAAAATATCCCAGAATTATCACCAAATTCTCTTTCTTAACAATTGACTTGTACAAAGATAGTTTTGGAAATATTTTGTTACTTTGCACCAAAACATAAATATAGGTTCTCATTATCTACTGTGTGGTTCTTTAAGAAGAAATTGAAAAAAAGTTCAGAATAGGACTGCTAGGTTTGTAACTAGTCATTATTGTTTTCAAACTGGGAGTATGACTGGAATATCTGAGAAATAATTAAGATGGGAGTCTCTCAAGAAAAAGAGGAGAGACAGTAGACTCTTGTATAAAGGTTTAATGGGTGCTGCCAGCAGAATAGATGGCCTTATACTCCACAATCAGGCACTGTAGAAATCATCAGTCATTGACTTTTCAGACTCCCACTTCAAGAACTGACAGTTACAGGGGCTCATTCTTCCCTCAAACCAGTAGAGACTGGAATACCCTTCCAGTTTTGGTTATTTGCTCCACTAAGTTTAACTCTTTGGTGAGAGCTAGGGACTAATTTCCCATACCATAGATCCTGGTGAATGAATGTCATTGATGTATGACCAGTAAAAATTTCTGATTCTGGAATAACCTCTCAGCCAGTTCTGATGAGTACCACAATATATGTTTAGATGGAAAAATAACGATGTCATCTTCAGAAAGCTCCCTTTATTTGAAGTCAGGGCTGTGGAAATACCATGTCCAACTGTCCATCTTGACCCATTTCCCCTAGGGCAAATAAGAAATTTCAATTTACTTGTCCTGGGACAATGACATAGCTCTAGCTAAGTATTTAAATTATGAGACACATATTTTTCTTATTTCTCAAGGAAGCACCTCACTGACTGATTGATTGATTGTTGAGGTTTTACAGCCCAGTCAACCCATTAGGGTCATGTTGAGACAGTCAGTTTATCTAACTAAATTTTTCCTGGGCAGGCTTAGTCCTCTAAGTATTTTACCAGTATTTGTGCCCATTTTTTTGCCAAAAACTGACAACTGCCCTTCTCAAATCAGCAGAAAGGAGAGAATGGGCATGGACAATATTTCATGATCAATCTCTATGAAAGAATGTTGCGGGACCAGTTGGGGATCGAACCGGCGACCTCCTGATCATCAGAAGTATGCATAGCGCCTCACGGAAGTGCTTCTAATGAGTACCCAAAACAAATGTTTTCTTAGAGAATAAAAAAAATTCAGCAAATAAATCTTGGTTGGACAAGTGGATTTTGACCATTTTATAATACATATCTGTGGACAAATATTAAAATTTTGTACTTCTACAACCCTGTCTCAAGCTGTGCAAGGAACTGTAGAATTTAGATGAACAGTGGCATTCAATTCACACTTCAGACTTAGCTTGTAAAGGTCTAGATCTGTAAAGCTAGGTATATAAAACTAGTTTTAATTTTCAAATCAGGATTTTGGTTCATAAAGTAAAACATAAAGTGATTTTATCTAAAAATTACCAATACAATATAGAAAACCACCTAAAACAAGAGCCCCACTTGATGACGATTTGGTATTTTACCTGTATTTCAGCATTGTTTAAGTCATATTGAAATGATGAAATGCGGCATAGCTCTTGATAAGGTGCTTTTTCCAACCCAAAGGTATCAATATTTTTCTTATTTCTCCACAAAAACATATGTTGTGGGTACTCATTAGAAGCGCCTCACTGAGGTGCTTCTAATGAGTACCCACAACATATGTTTTCGTGGAGAAATAAGAAAAATAAATGTATTTACCTTATACCCACTCTTATCTAGACCTATGAATGGTGATGATAAAAGACTCTGTGCAATGAAGCACCACACAGCCAAGGGAGCTGAATTCTGCCTCTAGCAGAATTTGAACGTGGGACAACGTGATCTGTTCCAGAGCACTAACCTCTCGGCCATGTGGATGCTCGTCCCGTTTGATCATCCTAAAATGACCGAAAAAGCACAACAAAATATTTATCCTATCACATTTACCACCTTTTACAGTATAGTGCCAGAAGGCATTTTTTTCAATGGAAAGCTATCAAAATTTTTCTTACTTTTCTGTGAAAATATATGTTGTGGTTACTCATTAGAAGTGCCTCATCTAGGCTCTTCTAATGAGTACTTACAATGTTTTCGTGGAGAAATAAGGAAAATATTATGTGGATACCCTCTCTTATCTGCGGCTATGTTAATCACCAAAAAGTTCTATATACATTAACAACTCCAGCTCTCAAAAAAACATTTTTTTTTCAAGTAAAAATAAGACATTTTTCTTATTCTTAGTTATCCGCAAAAATGTGTGTTTATGATTTCGTTTGTTTGTTTGTGTTGAAGTTTTATGGCCCAGTCAACCCATTAGGATCATGTGAGAGCAGTCAGTTTAACTAACCACAGACTTAGTCCTCTATGCGGTTAACCAGTATTTGTGCACATTCTTTTGCCAGAAACTGATAACCTCCCTTTCTTGAAAATATTTCATGATCAATCTCCACTAAAGACTGTTGCAAGACCCAGCCTTTGTTTGTTTGTTTGTGTTGAGGTTTTACGGCCCAGTCAACCCAATGGGGTCATGCTGAGTGTGGTCAGTTTACCTAACCACACACTTACTGGGCAGGCTTAGTCCTCTAAGCAGTTAACCAGTACTGTGCACATTCTTTCGCCGAAAAACTGACAACTGCCCTTCTTGGATCAGCACAAGGGAGAGAATGACCGTAGAAAATATTTCATGATCAATCTCCACGAAAGAATGTTGCCAACCTTGGCGGGGGCTGAACCCGCAACCTCCTGGTCTCCAGTCGGACGGTGCATCCAACTGAGCCACCGAGGCCGGCAGACCCAGCGTAGGTCAAACCTGTGACCTCCTATCACCTGTAGGACATATATTTATGGTACGCTTAACTACCAAACCAAGATGATTCCAAGGAGTACCAGCAACATGTTTACAGGGAGAAATAAAAGAAATATTTGGACACCCAATTAGGTCAACAAAAAAAAAATGTGTGTTTAGGTGAACCCTACCCTACCTAATTTTCCTGGTTGAACTATTAGTTTTCTTTTTTTTGTTGTTGTTGTTGTTTTTTTTTAAATCTCAAAAAAAATTCTCCTAAAAAAATAGGTATTACAGGTATTACTGGGATAAAATAATTATACTACCATGTTTGTGCTAAATATCAGACAAGTAGGTCTGAGCAAACAGTGTAGACCCAGATCAAACTGCTCCTACAGGAGCAGTTTGATCAGGGTCTGCACTGTTTGCCATTCTATCAGTTCTTTTTTTTTTTTTTTTGGACACACCAAAGGGTAGTCAAACAGACTTGGTAATATTTTAGGTGAATAATGGGTGGTCCAAATATATTAGGTAATCATGGTTTAATTTCATATAAAAAATGAAAAAAAAAAAAAAAATCCCTCTCAACCCTTCCTTTATTTCTAACATGTTACCTTAAACACACATTTTATTTTGGCCATGTGTACAGCTATGGGTTCGATATCTACATCTGCACTAAAACCCATTTTTGTGGAATACCAGAATGACTGTAACAAAATCTTTGTAGTAATGTTTAGCAAGCTGTAAGGTATATTATGCTTAAAAAACTATTTTGGTAAGCCAGAATTTTTTTATTTTCTGGTTTTCGGGAAAATTCTGGCTGGACATAGGGTATATATTCCTATCATAATCGGATTTTTGATTAAGGAGGAGGAGGAGATAAAAATAAAAATAAAATGGCCAAAATCCTCCAGTCAGAATAAAAAAAATAAAAGTCTGAAAACTTCCAACTTTTTTTGTTTTCAAATGCCAAAAGAAATCCCTTGCAATAGATTAGTTATGCATCTTTGAGTTGTGGACACATACGTAACACAATGCATATACTATACTTGCCCTGTGTTTTCAAAAATGAAAATAACAATTTTGCAATGTCAGCTAGATCGCAAAAAAACATTGTGTAAACTGCATACTAGCAGATGAATATTTGACTAGAAAAACACTCATAAACTAGAACAGTGTTTTCGGAGGAAAACGTATGTCCCCCCACCAGTTTGAACAGACATATTGTTAAAATAGATTGTATCTATAATAAACTCAAGGTCACAATATACCTATATGTAAGTTTGGTCAAAATTCACCCATTCCTCATTTGTTTGTGTTGAGGTTTTACGGCCCAGTCAACCCAATGGGGTCATGTCGAGCACAGTCAGTTTACCTAACCACACGTTTACTGGGCAGGCTTAGTCCTCTAAGCAGTTAACTAGTATTGTGCACATTCTTTCGCCAGAAACTGACAACTGCCCTTCTTGAATCAGCGGAAGGGAGAGAATGACCGTAGAATATATTTTATGATTCAATCTCCACGAAAGAATGTTGCCAACCTAGGCGGGGGTTGAACCTGCGACCTCCTGGTCTCCAGTCGGATGGCGCATCCATTCCTCAATGAGATAGGGTGCTGACTAGTCATTTTCTAAAATCATAGTCCTTGTGTAACCTTGAAAATGAGATCAAGGTCACAAAAAATCTAATCAGTTCTTGTCTCTGTCTCAACAATATAGCTGTGCAAGTTTGGTCAAAATCCATCTATTCATTCAGCAGATAGCGTGCAGACAAGCCATTATGAAAGATTGCAAATTCTATGAAAGAGTGTTTGAAACATTTTCCTTAGTGTTTTGAGTGCTTTTAATATTCATAACAATGTTTATTGAATGAATAATTAAACGCTTTCTAGGAAAGATCGGAAGTCACAAAAACTAATGACAATAAGATTCTGGCAATAAATACATTGTTTTTGTTGATAACAGTAATTAAAAACTTGCCTAAAGTACTCATGCAGCAGTACAACTATCCTAAATTGATCTGAGTTAATCAAAATATTTCTTTTGCATGCAGTAATTACCAATCTAATTGGCAGCTTATTGACAACTGTTTATTTACACTTGAGTGAACTGAATTGAAATTTGGAGAGAAAGGATAGTGAACATAATCCTGACCTCTGAACCGTGAAGCACTGTAATTTAGGTGTATTGTTTCACCTCTACTCTTTTCCAAAGAATACACAGCGATCTTGAAATAAGCAGTGCTAACCGCCATGCTTGAATATCTGGCTGAAACGCTTGTTGGTTGAAGTAGTTTCTATCGAACAAATTCACCGCCAAGGGTCGGGATGATATCCGGTGCATGAGTAAATCGACAAGGCAATGTAAAGGTTAAGAAAATGCTCCATGAAACGTGTGGTGTATTATTTTGTACGGGGATGAAAATGTACCATCGTCGGAAATAAAAAAAAAAAATAAAACTAGGTGAAGGTACTTTTATTTTTATTTTAGTTTTCGAAAAAATTGGGTCAGCGCTCCCGAGAACCAGAAAATAAAAAAAATTCTGGCCTAATAAACAAGGTACACAACAAATATATCACAAACACCCTTTATTTACTAGCCATAACTCCAACGAAATGTCACATTCGACAAAACATTATATTCGTATTTCTTTTTTCAGGAAAACATCCTAAATCAATGTGTTATTTTTTTTTTAATTTTGACAAAAACAGACTGTACAAGTTTAATTTGTATTGTCTGGTAATGGTTTGGATAGTTTTAAATGAAAAATCAAAACAAAAAATCACATATCTGGAATTAAGGAATAAAAATAATAAATTCATTTCTTCGGATATAAACAAAATCATTTTTTTATAATGTCAAACAACAGCCAGCTTTTGTGTCAAGAAAAATTATTTTCAAAGAAATAACTGTGGTTCAAGGTAATATAAAATATTAACATTTATATAAGCAGGCAGGGCACAGGCGAAACCACAATATGGCATATATATGTAAGCCTTCCAAATCCACGTCTTCACTGTACACACATCCAAGGGGACATTACCTCATGTTGCAGCTTATATAAAACCTCACTGAATCCTGACCAGGGTATGCAGGCTGGTCTGCCTTTTATCTGCACAGATGCAAAATTTCTGATACTTTTTTCAGTCAAAAACTGCTGACATCTCACTTATTTCTCCACAAAAACATGTTGTGGTTATTCATTAGAAGTGTTTCAGTGAGGCACTTCTAATGAGTGCCCACAACATATGTGGGTACTTATTTCTCTTACCTTTTTTTTCAGTCAAAATCTTCTGATATTTCTCTTACTCCTCTACAGAAATATAGCGAGGGTTGATCGCAAGTCTGTAGCAAGTCAGATGGTTGTTTTTCCCAATACTTAATCTCCTCACCATGAAGGCGTTATGAAGATTACAACATTTCTTTCTGTAAACAATGGAAATTTAGGTGCCATTGCTTGTATGAGCAATGGCACCTAAATTTGCATTGTTTACAAAGGAGTCAAAGTTGCCCCTAAACAAGGGTTTCAAAAATATGTTTGAGTTACTACAGTCTTGCGCTCAACCCTCGATATGTTGTGAATACTCATTAGAAGAACCTCGGCAAGGCACTTCTAATGAGTACCTACAACATATGTTTATGTTGTGAAATAAGAGGTGTTTATGTGGATACCTGGAATTATGATATAATGCAGGTTTTACCATGCCCTGTCTCATATTTACAAGTAAAAAACATGTTATTTCAGAAGCAAAGACTTACATTACGAAAACACGCCTATTCAAATATGTTGAAAATTTCACCACCAAAAACTGAAAATTTTCAGACAAAAATTCTCATATTTTTCACATTTCTCCTCAAAACGTAGACTGTAGGCACTCATTAGAACTGCCTCTGCGAGGTGGTTCTAACGAGTACCTACAATCTATGCTTTTGAGCAGAAATAAGAAAAATAATGTATACCCCTGTAAACCCCAGTTTTACTGTATAAAAGTGGGGTTTAAGGGGGTCAATATTATATAGGCATGTTTTCGTGATGTTTAGCAACTAAATGAATAAAAAAGGTCACCAACAAAATCCAGCCAATCCTTCATGGTCCCATCAGAAAAAAACATGAACAATGTTAATATCGTCTGCCAAAATCCAAATGAAATGCAGTTGGGTAAAAAAAAACAAAAAACAATAAGAGCTGTTGCAGGACAGCATAGCTCACCTGAGTCATGCTTTGCCTCTAAGAACTTTAACATAAATATTTTCTAAATCCGTGACCTTGACCTCAAGGTCACTCAAGTGGGTCTGAGTGGTACAGCACAGAACTTCAGACCAGTATTTAACATCGCTTCAAGTATTAACTACTTCCATCCAGCAGTTCAGGAGATAAAGCTTTCACAATCTGTAACCAAAACCTTAAATCAATGCTGACTCCGACACTGCTATGCTATAGCTCTACACATACTTTCGTATGGGTGAGCTAAAAAAAACAAAACAAAAAAAACAAAAAACGATTGAATTAATGAAACAAACACCATAAAGATTTTAATCCTTAAAGTGCCAATCACAACTGAAGCAGAAGACATCTTGATTTTTTATATTTTTCATTTTTCAGAGACAATAAGGCACACATCATCATCATCGGATTTTGGATTAACATGCAGGTATAGGGGCAACATCCACATCTGACATGACCCCCCTTCCAGCTGGCTTGCTGCAGGCATGGCAGATCTCACACCAGATCTCCAGGTATGTCTGTCATGAGGGTCCATAGCCAAGAGTTTCCACTCTCTGCAATCCCTCTCTGTCAGCTGCTTCCATGTCATCTTGGGCCTCCCAGACCCACCCTTTCAATCAAACTGTAGGTCAATGGCTGTCTTTACTGCACCATTGGAGCGTTCTGCATGTCCATACCAGCGAAGCCTTCTCTGCTTCAGAATTCACAACTCTCATTCACATGAAATACAAAGTCTTATTTCTCTAAAGAATAATGAAAACAATAAAACTACACTGTGTCCATGGTACACAAATGCCCCTGTCCTTTGGTCTTTGCCCATATGGCAACAACATCAAGATGCCTAAAATTTCAACAACTATTTTCCAAATGCTCAATCTGATCCGTTATACATTTTGATCCCAGCTCCTCCCTAGCACATGATCCAGGGGCAATTCCAGGACAGAGTTGAAGATTTAGGTTTAGGTAAGTAATATACCAAATTTCCACTACCTAGCATAAAAGGCTTCCAAGTTATAACCACCAAGAGAAACACAGACGTAAATGTCAATGTGAATTTGAATGTTAACTTAAATATTTGTTTGATATGGTTATGAACTTGACATGCACATGTACAGACATAACATCATGGCCAAATGCTACATGCCTCATTGAAGCCTTTGGCAGGCAGGGGGCATAAAAAATTAGAATGTCCTCTCCTACAATTTTGCTTAGCACTTTAAAGGTTAACATTATCAACAAAGAAAGGTGTAAGATTATATACATGTAAGAACACAAAAATGAAAAGGATTTCCAGTTTTGCCTCTGAAATAAGACATCTTCATTTGCCCCATGTTTAAGCAGTGTAGGGTGGAGGAGCGGGCTCGTTCTTTTTCATCCTCATCGCCTCTTCATATTTAGGTGGCAGCAGCATCTGTAAGGAAAACAATTGAGTCGCAATGTTGGAATACGTACCATTGGGCAAAATAATGTTCCCAGTGCAGATTCTGATCAGCCTGCACATTTGCCCAGTCTAATAAGAATCGTCACTTGGCACATTTTGGATTGCCAAGGATGCAAAGTTTCTTCATGAAAGAAGACTCTCGTTAACTGCACGGACGCATAGGCTGATATAAGTCTTTTTGGGTGCATATAAACAGGACCTTTTTCTCACGTTGTGGCTTAATTAAACAAGAGGCCCACGGGCCACAGCTCGCTCACCTGAAACGGCCACTGCAGATATGCACCCAGTAAGCATTCTACATAAATCTATAGCGGGCCGTTATCGGCCCGTCAGGGTAGCTGACGGGCCGATAACGGCCTGCTGTAGATTTATAAAGAATGCTAGCTGGGCTGAGATGCTATGCAACATTTTTCCAATCCTGTCATTACAACTAATGAATGGATCATCATTTAAGCAGTTCTTGGATTTGAAGAAGAAAAAAAAATAAATTTTTTACCATATATGAAAATGTCAGTCGATGGAGAGTGACCATTTAAACAAACTCGCCATCCCATTTCAACATGAAATTTGGTGTAAACTGGCCAAAAGTTTTCTGAAGAGAAGTTGTTTAACAATATCATGATTTTATACATGTGTACAGCATAGTGGCAGGGAAGGGTAACTCTCACAGCTTTTGCTACTTCAATCAGATATTGTGAGTTTTAGGCACTTCAGCTATTTTTGTCTTTGTGTGTGTGTGTGTGTTCATTGCTCTCAAAGGTCATTCTTTTTTAAATCTATTATCTTCACAAGAACATAGGGATTTGCCAAGCTCTCATGTTCATTGAATAAATTAAGAAATAATGGGAGAAGCGGTATTTCAATTACATGTTGACACTCCCACCTATGCTACATGCCCTATGTCTCTTTACCAGATCAGATAAGAGACAAACATGGTATTCTTTCCCAGCTAGCGCTTAACATGGTCTTCTTTCCCTGCTGGTGCTTAACATGGTCTTTTTTCCTTGCTGGTGCTTAACATGGTCTTTTTCCTTGCTGGTGTTTAACATGGTCTTTTTTCCCTGCTGGTGCTTTATAAATTTCTTTTTTTTTATACATTTTGCCATGGCAGTTAAACAAAATGGTCACTGGTCATAAAACACTAGACAAAGTGCCCAGTGGGGCACATATACCCCCCGACCAGCGCTACCGCCAGTTTTTAACGAGCATAAAATATGTAGCTTTGACTCTGGAGATGGCAGGATGGATGAATTCCATGCTGATAGCTATATCCCCTAAACCTCTCGGTAGGAGAATAATGAAATTCAACAAAAGTCTTGATGGTATAGCTATATAAACTTAGATGCAATTTTTTTTTACTTTTATATGAAATTTCTAAGTCTGTGACCTTGACCTGAAGGTCATACCCTATATCTACCAACATGTCAAATATAAATGAAATTCCTCAAAGGTTCTTGATGGTATAGCTATATAAACTTAAACACAAAAAACTTTGACTTTTTTATGAAAATTCTAAGTCTATGACCTTGACCCCAAGGTCACCCATGGGGTGGGGATGGTGCTAATAAAAACTTTAGACCTATATCTACCATCATGCCAAATATGAATGAAATCCATCAAAAGGTCTTCAAAATATGAACAAAGTATGAACAAATAATGCTTCAAAGGACGGATGGACAGACAAAAAAATTTTTCTTGCTGATAGCTATATCCTCTCAACCTTTCAGTTAAGGGATAATGAAATTTAATAAAAGGTCTTGATGAAATGGCTATATAAACTTAAACGCAAAAATTTTTACTTTTATATGAAAATTCTAAGTTCGTGACCTTGACCTCGGTCACTACCGGGGTGGGGATCATGCAGAGTAAGACGCTAGGCCGATATCTACCAACATGTAAAATATAAATGAAATTCCTCAAGGTCTTGATGATATAGCTATATAAACTTAAACACAAAAAACTTTGACTTTTTTATGAAAATTCTGTGACCTTGACCCCAAGGTCACCCCCGGGGAGGGGATGGTGCTGATAAAAACCTAAGACCTATATATACCATCATGCCAAATATGAATGAAAACCATCAAAGGGTCTTCAAAATATGAATTCTTATAATATTTAACGCAAAAACTTTGACCCGAAGACAAAAATAAAGTATGAACGAATAATACTTCAATGGACTGACAGACAGATGAACAGATTCCTTGCTGATAGCTATATCAGCTCAACCTTTCAGTTAGGGGATAATGACAAAGTATGAACAAATAATGCTTCAAAGGACGGATGGACAGACAAAAAAATTTTTCTTGCTGATAGCTATATCCTCTCAACCTTTCAGTTAAGGGATAATGAAATTTAATAAAAGGTCTTGATGAAATGGCTATATAAACTTAAACGCAAAAATTTTTACTTTTATATGAAAATTCTAAGTTCGTGACCTTGACCTCGGTCACTACCGGGGTGGGGATCATGCAGAGTAAGACGCTAGGCCGATATCTACCAACATGTAAAATATAAATGAAATTCCTCAAGGTCTTGATGATATAGCTATATAAACTTAAACACAAAAAACTTTGACTTTTTTATGAAAATTCTGTGACCTTGACCCCAAGGTCACCCCCGGGGAGGGGATGGTGCTGATAAAAACCTAAGACCTATATATACCATCATGCCAAATATGAATGAAAACCATCAAAGGGTCTTCAAAATATGAATTCTTATAATATTTAACGCAAAAACTTTGACCCGAAGACAAAAATAAAGTATGAACGAATAATACTTCAATGGACTGACAGACAGATGAACAGATTCCTTGCTGATAGCTATATCAGCTCAACCTTTCAGTTAGGGGATAATGAAATTTAATAAAAGGTCTTGATGATATGGCAATATAAATTAAACGCAAAATTTTTTACTTTTATATGAAAATTCTAAGTTCGTGACCTTGACCTCGGCCACATCCAGGGTGGGGATCATGCGGAGTAAGATGCTAGGCCGATATCTACCAACATGTCAAATATAAATGAAATTCCTCAAGGGTCTTGCTGATATAGCTATTTAAACTTAAACACAAAAAACTTTGACTTTTTTAATGAAAATTCTAAGTCCGTGACCTTGACCCAAGGACACGCCCGGGGTGGGGATGGTGCTGATAAAAACTTAAGACCTATATCTACCATCATGCCAAATATGAACGAAATCCATCAAAGGGTCTTCAAAATATGAGGTCTTATAAACTTTAACACAAAAACTTTGACCCTGTGACTTTTTTTACAAAACTTCTAAGTCCTTGACCCCAAGGTCACCCCCGGGGTGGGGATGGTGCTAATAAAAATTTTAGACCTATATCTACCATCATGCCAAATATGAACTAAATCCATCAAAGAGTCTTCAAAATATGAGGTCTTATAAACTTTAACACAAAAACTTTGACCCTGTGACTTTTTTTACAAAACTTCTAAGTCTGTGACCTTGACCCCAAGGCCACCCCCGGGGTGGGGATGGTGCTAATAAAAATTTTAGACCTATATCTACCATCATGCCAAGTATGAACTAAATCCATCAAAGGGTCTTCAAAATATGAGGTCTTATAAACTTTAACGCAAAAACTTTGACCCTGTGACGGAAAGACGAACGAACGAACGTACGTACGAACGAACGGACGAATGGAAAAGCGAAAACTATATACCCCCACATACTTCGTATGTCGGGGGTATAATAAACTTGGTAGACAATGATCAAATGATCATGACTGCTAAATATGGTTCATATCACTTTACTGGTTATGGAGAAATGCAGCTTAACTGTTTCCCATTATAAGTCACTGGGACCTTTTTGTTGCCATGGAAATAAAACCAAGTGGCAGAGAGTTAAACTTTTAGCTCTTTTAAATTGCCCTTATCCATGCAACATTTGTGCCAAATTAGTCATACTACTTCAGTGGTTTTGGAGGAATTGCCATTTAAAAAAATTTTTTTTTTTTTTTTTTTTTTTTAAATTCCACGTTGCCATGGCAACCAAACAAAATGGCCACTGGTCATAAAACACATAAACTGGGTAGACAATCATCAAATAATCATAGTTGCCAAATATGGTTCACATCACTTCACTGGTTATATGGAGAAAATGCAATTTAACCATTTTCCCATTATAAATCTATGGGATCTTTCTATTGCCATGGCAACCAAACCAAGAGGTAGATCACCATAATTTAAGCTTTTTGAATTGCCCTTACCCAAAAAACATTTGTGCTAAATTAGAATCATACTACTTCAGTGGTTTTGGAGGAATTGCCGTTTAAAATATTTTTTTTTCATGGCAACCTAACAAAATGGTCACTGGTCATAAACACATAAACTGGATAGACAATCATCAAATGATCATAACTGTCAAATATGGTTCACATCACTTCACTAGTTATGGAGAAAATGCAATTTAACCATTTTCCAACTATAAGTCTATGGGGGCTTTCTGTTGTCATGGCAAACAAATAAGAGACAGATCACCATAACTTTAGCTTTTTTAAAATCCCCTTACCCACATAACATTCTAACCTAATTAGGAACAAACCACTTCAATGGCTTTGGATGAGTTGTCATCTGAAAGTGTTAACTGACGGACAGAAGGACGGATAGATAGCCAGGCCCAAACCTATATGCCCCTGAACTTCTTCGAAGTTGGGGGCAAAAAAATAAGATTTTATTCATCAATATAATAAAAGTGCAAAAGGCTCTGAAATGACAGATTTCTTGAGAAATGAAAATCTAAAATGTTTGCGAAATGGATATAATAATTTTAAGTTAGCTAGTAAACTGTTAAAAATTACTTTGCATGGATTGATACATATATGCATTTTATAGACCTTGCAAGATTTTTGGCAGAAGCCAAAAGTGACGAGAGGTATGCCTTCATTGGCAGAAATTACACTAGTAGCAACAACAATAGCATGTTGATATATCATATGGTAATTAGTTCTGTTTGTTTACCTCTTTCTCATGCATATGCATTTATCACTGCAACTTGGTATTTTTCATATCTGTTTTTTTTTTTTTTTCATATTTATTCAACACATGTTCAAAATCAAAAGATAATGCTCTTCAACATCAAATAAATATGATTTTGACTGTTAAATACCGTAAAACTTGAGTGTAGGTTGCACTACCTTTTGTGTGGAAGCACTTTCAGTGGTGATGAAAGCCACTAACACTGGAAAAGTTGATGGTAACAAAAAATGACAGATGAATCTGTTATTAAAAAGTGTAAAGGTGAAAAAACTACCTCAGAATCTGGATCAACAGTGTATTCACGAACAACACTTCTGTTTGCATTTCTCAACTGTAAGTACTTGTAGCATGACCAGACCATGTCAATCAAATATGCCTGCAAATTAAAAATACATGAGGTCAACTCTTATCTCAAACTCCATTAGTCCAGAAAGTTTTGAGATATCAGAAGTTTGAGATAAAAGCTGAAATGTAAGGAAATTAATGTTAAACATACTAAACCAATACTGCCCTTTATTTAGTCTGACATAAGCAATGTTTGAATTATTAAGTGTTTGAGATCATGAGAATCACATGTATGTAGAAAATCATCATAAAGATCTCCATGAAAACATGATGTGGGTTCTCATTAGAAGCACCTCACAGAGGCACTTTTCATTGTTACCCACTACATGTTTTTGTGGAGAAATAAGAACAAGAGAACCATGATGGTCCTTGATGCTCACCTGTCCTGAAAAGTAGGTCAAATCACTCAGTGTTTCATTATGAAAAGAAGCCTATTTAAATATACTGAAAATTTTACCACAAAAAAAAAAAAAAAAAAAAAAAAAAAATTCAGCTAAAAATACAGATATTTTTTAAATTTCTGCTCAAAACATAGTTTGTGGGTACTTGTTAGAACCACCTTGCCAAAGCGGTTCTAATGAGTACCCACAATCTATGTTTTTGAGCAGACATAAGAAAAATAATGTATATCCCTGTACACCCCAGTTTTACTATATAAAAGTGGGGTTTAGGGGGGTCAACATTATATAGGCATGTTTTTGTGATGTTTGTTTGTGTTGCGGTTTTACGGCCCAGTCAACCCAATGGGGTCATGTCGAACGCAGTCAGTTTACCTAACCACAAGTTTACTGTGCAGGCTTAGTCCTCTAAGTGGTTAACCAGTATTGTGCACATTCTTTTGCCAGAAACTGACCTGCCCTTCTTGAATCAGCGGAAGGGAGAGAATGACAGTAGAAAATATTTCATGATCAATCTCCATGGAAGAATGTTGCCGACCTCGGCGGGGGTTGAACCCACGACCTCCTGATCTCCAGTCGGACGGCGCATCCAACTGAGCCACTGAGGCCAGCAAATATTAATTAATCTGAAGACATAACTGAACATATCCATGTTCCCTCATCTGCAAGTTTAAGGAAGATCCAATTAAAAACAGATGGAGCTATACAGCAAACAAGCTTAATTATATGTGTCTAGCAATCAAGGGTTATAACTCTATGCATCAGATTGTATAGGTTTTCAAATTTTTAAGGGGCTATAACATTCTTCTTGGTTGGCGTATTGTAACCTTTAAAGAATACACGCTGCTCCACCTCATGTTCTTACTGTCCAAAAACTTTCAGCTTGACAGATAAAAACTGTAGGAATTGGCTAAAAACAAAGTCTTGTGTGAACTATCATTAAAGAGTAACAACTATCAAAATTTGGTGTTACTGCCTCCTCAAAATAGTATGATGAAAACTGTAGGAGGAGTTAGGTGGAAATAAAGTCACATATGAACAATCTTTAAAGAGTAATGACTATCAAAATTTGGTGTACTGTAACCTGGAAACAGTATGTGCTGTAGCACCTCATAGTCTTACTGTCCACCAAGTTTCTCCTAAACCTCATTCAATGAAAACTATAGATGACTTATCTGTAAACCAAATCATGTCTAAAAAATCTTTAAAAAATAATGATAACGCTATCAAAACATGATGTACTGTAACCTTGAAAAAATAAGCCTTGAACCACCACATAGTCTAACAGCCCACCAAGTTTCAATCAGATCCAATGAAAACTGGCTGGTTTTGATTAAAATTACTTGTTAGACTTAACGCCCCATTGTATATACAGCCATTATTCAATTCTCATCCTACTTTAATTGGGTAATATGATTGATAGCTTAACTGAAAGCCATTTATCAGCAATGTCTCAGCAAACTATTACAGCGACAAAACAAGCAAGTGTTATACATGCCAATATACATGCATGGTACATCTTGACTTGTATTGAGATCCATTTATATCCCGATAGCAAACCTTCGACCCCGATTTTTGAATCTACTGTTTATCACTTTTGGGATACACCTTCAAGCCGTCTTTTATTCAAAACCATCATAATGAACTGTCTATATTATAACGGAATTCCAATGTAACATCCTCATTAACTTCAAATCTTAATTTCTAAGAAATTTTTCACAGACAACAAAATATTTTTTTCTAGTTTAATTAATTATCACTTACTATCATTTAATAATTTCAATAAAATTCAAATCCAGGGCCCAGTTGTTCAAAGCGTTGTTAACTTAACAAGCTCGTTAGTGGTCAAAATATTATCTATTCTAGTAAGTACAATATCTAATTCACAGGTATTTTCACTGAAAAAAAGTGAGTAGCGTTTGCAAATGCAAAAGTACTCGCATTTTTTCAGCAAAAATATAGTGTATATGCCACATTTAATGATCAAGATTTTAACGATATGTTAACTAACGACATCGTTAGTTTTGAACAACCGGACCCAGATATATACAGTATAGTATAAACTTCAACGAAGGACACCCAAGGCTTGTTTACCATGGCTGATTTGAACTAATTCTTGTCTCTAGGAAATTATTCCGTTAGCTCAAGAAAACAAATATTTAGGTATAATTTAAGGATTTTTTTTTATTTTGCCCTGAAAATGTGTATTGGGTGTACTCATTAGAAACTCTTCATTTAGGTGATTCTAATGAGTACAATCATCATACCATTATTTATAGAAGATAGAAAAGACAACTCTCAATTATTACACTTGCCTCCTGACCTGATACTATGATTAATTAACTCTCTCTGGCTTGAACTATCCATGACTCAAACAAAGGGTTTCCATGGTCCAAAGACATTTGAGCCATTGAAGTTTGAATACAGTAGTATTAAGTAGCCAGAAATACTTTTCATATTTCTCCACAAAAAACATAAATTGTGAGTATTCATTAAAAACACCTGAGTGAGGCACTTCTAATATGAACCCACAATGTATATTTCATAGCTCTTGACAAAATGCTTTTTTTAAATCCATAAGTATTGATATTTTTCTTATTTCTCCACGAAAACATATATATTGTAGGTACTCATTAGAAGCACCTCATTGAGGTGCTTCTAATGAGTACCTCCATATATGTAGTATCCACAACATACGTTTTCTTGGAGACATAAGAAAAATATTTGCAAGATACCTTCTCTTATTGATTGTGTTGGGGTTTAACGACACATCAACCCTTGTGGGTCATTTTGTGTCGTCTCCCAAAGAAAAGGATAAAAGAGATAGTAGAAGAGATGAAAGAGAGGGACAGGAAGAAAGAAGAACAGGAGTGAAAGTGAAGAAATAAAAACATTCCCCCTGTACCCTTACCTGCTACAAGGATAGCAGGCCTTGCCCAATTGTAAGCCAATATCACTTGGACTCCCCGGTGACGTGAGATACACAACACCTTTGCACTACCCGACCATTCCCTCATACCTTCTCTTATCTAGACCTAAGTATTTCAAGAGATATTAGAAAAAAACGTGGATACGTTTTGATTAAAAAAAACAAAAATGCCTCACCTAGAGCTGTTTGAACCCTTAGAATGCCAATCACATCAATTGTTGTCTGCTTTGTCATTTGCTTGTGATTTTAAAAGTCATTTTTGCAAACAGTGTGGACCCAGATCAGACTGCTCCTTTAGGAGCAGTCTGATCAGGGTCCACACTGTTTGCCAGTATGCAAAAATAGGTTTGGAAAGTTTGCAAGAATATTAAGCAGACAACATAAACAGATGACATTTTCAGATGTAGGTTTTTTTGGCATTTTAAGGTTAAGATTAGGCCCTAATGAATAAATTAAGATGCTATGCCCACTTCTAATTTACAGCCAATCAGATAACTTGATCCAGGTTGTTGATACAAATTCACATACTTTATGACAAACAGTGCAGACCTAGATCAGTTGGCTACACTATTCACAAGGTAGGACATATTTTAGTCCGGTTGGGTTGGGGTTATCTGCCCAGTCAGCACTACTAAGGTCGGGTCAAGCCGGTTAGACTTAGTCCTCTAAGCAGTTAACCAGTACTTGTGCACATTCTTTTATCAGAAACTGACAAATGCGCTTCTTGAACACATATCTAGGGTCTGCTAGACTGGGCTTAGGATATGCTTATCTGTGAGCTATTTCTCTCGTACTCGTTGATTCCATGTCAGTCACATACCTTGACAGAGAGAACAATGACAAAGAAAATAACAAGTAGTAGCATGAGTCGGTCATCGTCCATGTTCAAGAACTTGTCCATGACTGGATGCCGTTTCTGGAAAATAAAAATGATAGTACGAATTTACAGTTCAGTTTTTTGTAAAATATAGCAAAAATCATGAAATATATGCTAACTAGAGCTGGTGTTTGTAAAACACTATGCCCCCAACTGCCTGACTCTAACACTGCTTAACTCCAACACTGCTTGCCCATGATGGTAACAACAGTTTGTGTTGAGGTTTTATGGCCCAGTCAACCCAATGGGGTCATTCTGAGCAGGGTCAGTTTACCTTACCACACATTTACTGGGCAGGCTTAGACCCCTAAGCGGTTAACCAGTATTGTGCACATTCTTTCGCCAGAAACTGACAAATGCCCATCTTGAATCAGTGGAAGGGAGAGAATGACCGTAGAAAATATTTCACGATCAATCTCCACGAAAGAATGTTGCCAACCTCGGCGGGGGTTGAACACATGACCTCCTAGTCTCCAGTCGCACAGCGCATCCAACTGAGCCACCAAGGCCGGCTAAGCAGTAAAAATATACAAGATTTCAATGTTATTTTATTAACTCTAAAATGGGAGATAATTTGGATAAGAAAAAAATACAGGTCACCTATTTTTTTTCATGAGGTATCCATATATGAAATTTCAAAACATTAGCATACATGATTCTAAACTTATGCTATACACAATAAAACAACAACATTAAATGGCCAGAAATTGCAAAGGGCAATAACTCCAACAACATTTCATTTAATTAGTTGAAAAGTTTATGAGGTGATCTGCTCCTCAGTCCCAATCAGTATACCAAATATCAAGGCTCTAGCTCAAATACTTTTTGAGATATCTTGCTAATGAGATTTCAATGTTATTTTATTAAAAGGAAAATAACTCTAAAATGGGAGATAATTCAGATAAGAAAAAAATACGGCTCACCTTTTCTTTTCATGAGGAATCCATATATGAAATTTCAAAACATTAGCATACATGGTTTTAAAGTTATGCTATGCACAAGAAGGCAACAACATTAAATGGCCAAAAATTGCAAAAAGCCTTAATTCCAACAACATTTCATTTAATAGTTGAAAATTTTTTCAGGTGATGTCCTCCTCAGTCCCAATCAGTACAACAAATATCAAGGCTCTAGCTCGAATACTTTTTGAGATATTTTGCTGACAAGGTAAAAATGCCCAAAATTACAAAGGGCCATAACTCTTGAAGTATTTTTCATCATTTATTCAAAAGTTAATCAGGTCATCTTCTCATCACTACCAATCTATTCTTGAAGTTTCAAAGCGTTCGCTTCAATGGTTTTTGAGAAATTTTGCTGACAAGGGAAAATGCCCAAATTTACAAAGGGCCATTACTCATGAAATATTTTTCAGAATTAATACGAAAGTTAATCAGGTCATCTACTCATCATTATCCATCAATTTACCAAATTTCAAGGCTTTAACTTCAACAGTTTTTGAGATATTAGCTGACAAGGTAAAAATGTCCATAATTACAAAGGGCCATAACTCATGGAGTATTTTTCAGAATTTATTCAAAAGTTTATCAGGTCATCTACTCATCACTACCAATCTATTCATCAAGTTTCAAGGCTCTAGCTTCAATAGTTTTTGAGATATTTTGCTGACAAGGGAAAAATACCCAAATTTACAAAGGGCCATTACTCATGAACTATTTTTCAGAATTTATTCAAAAGTTAATCAGGTCATCTACTCATCATTATCAATCAATTCACCAAGTTTCAAGGCTCTAGCTCCAACTGTTTTTGAGATATTTTGCTTACAAGGGAAAAATGTCCAAAATTACAAAGGGCCATAACTCATGAAGTTTTTTCAGAATTTATTCAAAAGTTTAACAGGTCATCTACTCATCATTATCAATCAATTCACCAAGTTTCAAGGCTCTAGCTCCAACAGTTTTTGAAATATTCTGCTGACAAGGTAAAAATGTCCAAAATTACAAAGGGCCATAACTCATGAAGTATTTTTCAAAATTTACTCAAGAGTTAATCAGACAGTTAACTCATCACTACCAGTCTATTCATCGAGTTTCAAGGCTCTAGCTTTAGTAGTTTTTGAGAAATTTTGCTGACAAGATTGCATCCATATTTTTTCGAAGGGCCATAACTCAGGAAAGAGGCATAATCCTGTCGAGAAAAAAATACAGACGGAAGGACGGACCGGAGAAATGCCCCAGAAGCAATATGCCTCTCCAACTTCTTCAAAGTTGGGGGCATAAATATGCTGAAAGTTTGAACAGTTTATTCCATACTGTTTTTGATCTAAATTTGTTTTTTATGCAGTTATTTCTTAAAATGCACAATTGAATAGCAAACAATGTAGACTCTGATCAGACTACCCTTCAGGAGCAGTCTGATCTGGGTCTGCACTGTTTCCGAATGCCTTTTTGTCAGAAACTTTGGTGTACAAAATTATAGAAGACATAATGCCATAGCAAAATAGAACAAGTCTGTTTACATTTTAATTTGTATATATCAGCTTTAAGCAAACCAAGTTGTAATATTAAAGTGAAGCACACAGGAATTAACTGCCAAGGCACAAATAAGAGTACCATATTCACCCTAACACTTAGCACTGGAGACAATTTGCATGAAATGTCAAATCCAGTTTTCTGCAAAAAATAAGAAAATTTCATCAATTTTTCATCTGCTGAATTAGCCATGGGAGTGTTTAGGCTAAATACATGGAAACCTTAACTCCTTATCATACACGTACTTGTCTTAAAATTTGAAAAAGTCCAGTAACTCCTGATTGTCTATAAACTGCTGGATTAGTGGCACTTTGTTGACCCAGATCAGATGCCACAGTTTGCGGTATATGATCTGTGTCTGCACTGTTTGCTAAGGCCTGTCTGTCCCAACACTTAGTCAGTACCGTACTATAAGACATCAGACTGTCATGCTGAAGATTGGGCAAATCCTTTGGATATTTGTTTTGATATATATCAACATTGTTACGACATTGTGCGTTTACTGGGATAATCCTAGGGTAATCATAGTCTGATAGAATGCTCTTAATGTCCTCTAAATGTTTTATATAAATCTATTTATCTTCACTACAGCTTTTGTTGGTTCCATGCGGCAGCCATAAAATGTCTCCTTGTACTTCACTATAGTGTACATATAGTCAACTCTCGTTATCTCGAATTCCAAGAGACTCTCTGAAATACTTCGAGATATCCGTACCTCGACATATCAGATTTGCAGAAGTGAGGAAAAAGTAATTCGAACAACCACATTTAACAAATTTTATTTGTAATTGAACTCTTGAATTTAGAGATATATCAAAAATATTGTGGAAAAGAGGAGAAATTGCTCCCGAGGAGCAATTTCTCCTCTTTTCCACAATATTATTTTACCTGTTGTAAGATTTTCATGTTAAGTCAGGGACAAGATTTTCACATCGAGATAAGTGGTTATGTGAGGTCGAGATAACGAGAATCAACTATAGTGTATATTTTCTGGGCCCAGTTGTTCAAAGCTAACGATGTCGTTAGTTAACGATTTGTTAAAATTTACATCGAGTGATACGCAAATATGCTGAAATTTTTTGCTGAAAAAATGTGAGTAGCTTTTGCAGTGCAAAAGCTACTCACATTTTTTCAGCAAAAAATATCAGAAAATTGTATATTGAATCCGCTAAAATAGTTAACGAAATGACCCTTAACGAGCTCGTTAAGCTAACGACGCTTTGAACAACCAGGCCCTGGTCGTTTGTGATCACTGAGCCCATAAAGCGATGTTTGAAAATTTATATGACGTCTAATTGGCCAAAACTATGGTAGCTAGTCTTGCCCTACTTATGACCTAGCATTCCTACCTTCGATTATCTGCCTTGGCAGATTATGCATAGCTTGTAGGTATATATTCAATCTCTGACAACTGCATCAGGGAGTGGACTCTTTGGCTCAGTGGTTAGAGCACTGGATTTTTATCCGAGTAGACGGGGTTTGAATCTACGCTTCATTCCTTTATGACTTTCATGTCGTAAGACACTTTTGTGAGTGGGTTCATTGCTCCCAAGGTCAAGGGTCATTCCGTTTAGAATCTTGTTACTTACCAAACCTTGTTCTATTATCCACAGTTTCACATTTGGTGCATACGACATGTAGCCAACAACTGTCAGACAGGTCAAACAGAAGTCAAACACTTGAAGACAAAAGAATGGAATCAGGTAACCTGGGCGACTCTGTAACATACATACTATAATGAATCTGAAGAATTGTTTAGAATGAGTAGTTTTGATAGTTCTGGGATAATTTTCTTCAGTTCTCCATAAAAACATATGTTGTGAGCACTTATTAGAAGTGCCTTATTCGCCGAGGTGCTTCTAATATGTTTTTTTAGGTGAAAAAAAGAAAAAAAATTATCATCAACTATTATGTACTCCTCATTAATGCCTAGCACTCTGGGTAAAATTTTCAGCAGACAACATTCTGAAATACATGAATTTTAATTATTTTTCCCAGGAAACAGGATTTAATATTTCATACAAATTTTCTCCAATGCAGACAATTTGCATGAAATGTCAAATTCTGATCTGTGGGAAAAATAAGAAAAAATTCACAACTTTTTCGTCTGCTCGATTAGCTTAGGGAATGGTAGAGGTTAACAACTCCTATGACAAATATAAGAACTCCACAATGCTATACTGGCCATAACCCCTGATAAAAAAGTATTATTTTTCATATTTATCAAGAAAACAACTGTTGTGGTGGTCAACAGAACTGCCTCTGGGAGGAGGTTTTAACCATCATATATGTTTTAGTGCCAAAATAAGCAATAAAAATTCAGTGGAGGGTGGTGTCACATTTGTCGGGACCTGTCAGTCCTGAGCACGAGTTTGTTCACAAGATTTGCATGTCTCTAAGGTATTTCCTGTATTTTAAACTTAGAGTATATTGATTATATATTACGCATCATAATTTTTTCTTTGAATTCTCTTTTATAATCTCTTGTGATGTTTTCAAATGAATCAATAAGTTTTGTGTTGTTACATCATCTACTCTCATTGCACAGTGTGGTAATGTTCTAAAGGGAATATGAATGTATTTCTTTTCTCTATGAGGAAATATTTCCAACAAGGGATTATAAATTATATTTCCCGCAGAAATTACTAGAAATAGCTTCACATATGTAATACAGCTAAACACTATGACTTGTGTAAAGAAAGAATAACAAAGTCAATGAACCATGAAGTATACCTACATCAAAGCAATCTTACCTTTATTGCCCCATATACCAACATCAAAGCAAACAGGAATGCACCCAGAACCAGTGCAAATGCTAGACACATATCCTCTGAAATGAGAATAGCAACAACATTAGACAGGGAAAGTGTTAATCTTTATTACTCTCTCCGCAAATTCAGCAGATGACACTGTTGAATATTTTTCTCTGACTTTGACATCTCATGCAAACTATCTCTTTAGGAGATAATTTGCATGAAATGTCAAAACCTATTCTTACAACATGACAGCTGTAATAAAGGAATGAAGCACAGATGAAAAAAAATCCTGCCTACCATGGGATTCGAATCCCATCGTTCTGGATAATTTTTAAACGCCCTGATACTTCCTTCCAAATTTCGAGTCAACAGGCCTTTCGGTTCAGCAACAGAAGCGTAAAATAGATTTTCAAGATGGGGGCCATGGCGGAGAGCTGGAGAAAATTATCCCATAAATATTGTGGAATATATTCTCCTTAACAATTCCTCAGGATATGGATCTGGGCCCAGTTGTTCAAAGCGTTGTTAGCTTAACGAGTTTGTTAAGGGTCATTTCGCTAACTATAAAAGCTACTCACATTTTTTCAGCAAAATATTTCAGCATATTTGTGTATCACTTGAAGTAAATTTTAACGAATCGTTAACTAACGATGTCATTAGCTTTGAACAACTGGGCCCTGGAAACACTGACTCTCAACCAATCCAGCATTTTGGATCAGACTGTAAGAAACCAATATATTGTGGAATATATTCTCCTTAACAATTCCTCAGGATATGGATCTGGGCCCAGTTGTTCAAAGCGCTGTTAGCTTAACGAGCTTGTTAAGGGTCATTTCGCTAACTGTTTTAGCGGATTCAATACACAATATTCTGATATTTTTTACTGAAAAAATGTGAGTAGCTTTTGCATTGCAAAAGCTACTCACATTTTTTCAGCAAAAAATTTCAGCATATTTGTATATCACTTGATGTAAATTTTAACAAATCGTTAACTAACGATGTCATTAGCTTTGAACAACTGGGCCCTGGAAACAAAGACTCTCAACCAATCCAGCATTTTGGATCAGACTGTAAGAAACTTGACTGTCTGAAAGAGTATCACCAATGGGTATAAAATAAATAGAAAATAATTAACAGTTTTCATTTCATATGAAAAGTATGTCATGAAGGAGCTGGTAATCTGGTAAAAAAAGGTTCCAAATGGATAAAGTTTTTTTTTCCGAATTATCTACGCTCCTGAGTGATAGATTTTTCATATCACACAAACACTGTTCATCATTTTATTTACATTATACAGCTTTTTGCTGAAAGCATGGCAAAATTGTTCAATTTGAGCGGAAGAACAATAAGAGCTGTCGCAGGACAGCGTAGCTCACCTGCTGGGCACATTTTGTATTGAACCATTTTTATCATTCAGAAATTAAAGACCAAGGTTTCGTTCTAAGACAACAATCACTGAACCATGAAATATAGGTCACACTGACCTAGATATATTTTAGGTCAATCATCGGGTCACATGAAACTTATAATCCAGGTAAACCATTTCTCAATCCAATAATCTTCTAGTTATCAGGCAAAATCACATAACCATGAAATATAGTACACATTGGCATACATGTATTTTGAGGTCACTATTTATGTCACATGAAACTACTATCCAAGGTACATGTATGACATTTCTCAATCAAATAGTCTTCGAGCTATAAGGTAAAATCACTGGACTGTGATATGTAGGTCACAATGACCTACATATATTTTTAGGTTACTCTTAGTGTCACATTGAACTAATATTCATGGTATGATATTTCTCCATCAAATAGTCTTCAAAATCAATGGACCATGGAATACAGGTCACACTGACATGCATTATTTTGAGGTCAGCCTTTGTGTCACATGGAACTAATATCCAAGGTGTGACATTTCTCTTCTCAAATTGTCATCAAGATATAAGGCATAATCACTGAACCATCAAATATAGGTCAAATTGACCTACATATATTTTGAGGTCATGTCACATGAAACTAATATCCAAGGTATGAAGTTTCTCTATCAAATAGTCTTCGGACCATGAAATATAGGTCACACTGACCTACATGTACATATATTTTGAGGTCACTCTTTGTGTCACATGGAACTAATATCTAAGGTATGACATTTATCTTATCAAACAGTCATCAAGGTATAAGGCATAATCACTGCACCATGAAATATGGGTCACATTGACCTACATATATACTGAGGTCACTTTTCGTATCACATGGAACTCATATCTAGGGCATGACATTTTCTCTATCAAATAGTCTTCGCGTTATAAGGCATAATCACTAGTCCATGAAATATAGGTCACATTGACCTACATACATGTATATTTTGAGGTCACTCTTCATGTCACATGGAATTAATATCCAAGGTATGACATTTCATTATCAATGAAAATTGTCAATAAGCAGCGCTTATTCGATACTCCCGCATAAAGCATAAAACCTTTTTCTAACAAAATTTAAGTTTCAAAGTGCCGAGGTGACCTTGAAATAAAAGTCAAGGTCACCAAAATCTAATAAAACCAACACTTAAAGCAATGTCACAAACAAGGTTGACTGATGTATTATCTAGGATGTGTTTACAATGCTAGCATAACAGAAATGCACAAAACACTTTACAAGAGGTGTCCTGGATTTCGAACCCTAGCCCCACCCCAGGGCATGAACCCAAGGGCCGATACCTATGGACACTTAGACGACCCTTCCAGGCACCCTGAATATGAATGATTGTTGACAACTGACTACTAAGATATAAGCATATAAAAAATGTAAATACAGCAATAGAGCCCTGAGGTGTGAACCCAGGGGTCTGTTCTCAAGGAATCGCAGAAGACCCTCCTAGGCACCAATGTTCCAGATGTGAATGCTTTGTGTTGAGTGACTGCAGAGATATAAGCATTTGAAAAACTTTACCGCAGTGTGACGGGAACGGGAAAGTGGACGACCGGGGTGACTAACATAGCTCTCTTTGTACTTCGTACAGGCAAGCTAATAAACAATGCCAGGAAATGGCATTATTCAGTCTGACAACACTTCAAGATGTAAAGCTAATAGTTTAATGACATTTTGTAACATCTTTCATTTGGTTGGGTTAATGTCCCTTTGGCAGCTGAGGACGTCAAAATGAGATGCAATAACATGGGAAGCAGTTTATAAAAATCAGTTCCGACATTGTGAAATAATTCACTTGTTATTGCTACCATATCATCACACTGTGAATTAGAAAGTCACTGAGAAATCCCTTTACATGTACTTCACAACTAGGTATATAATAAGACAAATTAATGATAAGAGTGGGTATCAGGAAAATATTTTTCTAATTTTTCAACGAAAACAAGCATTGTGGGTACTCATTTGAAGGGCCTCAGCGAGGTGCTTCTAATAAGTACCCACAGCATGGTTTCATGGAGAAATAAGAAAAACTAGAAATGTGTCAGTATGACACAGATGCCCCCGCCCAGGGCCACCCTCACCCACACACAGGTATTTTGCAAAAAATGAAGGGACGGATGGGACAGACAGGACGGACGGACGGACAGCGGTGATACTATATGCCCCCCCCCCCCCCCCCATTGAAAATGACAGGGGCATAAAAAACAATCAACAATTTATAGTAGTAAAAAGCATCTAATTTGGAACTATAGGTATAAAATACATACCTTTTCTCATCTTTCTTTCAAAACTTGATCTTGCGGGAGTTTCATATTTAATCTCAAAATCTCTGTTACTGTCTCCAGAATTAGCACTGACGTTTACAACCAGAATTCCATCCGATTCCATTGAGGTCCCAGGCTCCATTCCATTGCGTAACAGCTCCGGGTGAAGCGAGGACACTATCAAGCATCCTATCACAAACACATGCACTACCTGTAATGGAGAGCATGTACATGTAGACCTCGCAGACGACATTTTGAATTTTTTTTTTTTTTTTTTTTATTTTTCCAAGAAAACAAGTCTTGATATTTCATGTGAATTGCTTGCCAAGCAGACAATTCACATGAAATATCAAGACTTGCTTTCTTTGAAAAATTAAAAAAATAAAAATAAATGTCGTCTGCTACAAATTTTGCTTGGCGCTTTAAGGGTTAAGACATATCGAGGCTAGGGAAGGATTATAATGAAAAACTCTGGGCAATAAAGTGCCGTATAGTCATGACAGCCCTGAATGAGAGCGCCCTTGATGTTTGTCCGTCACACTATTAGCATGGAGATTTTGCGATGGTGTGCAATCGACTGCGCAGTCTAGTAACCTTTACCACTCTTAACTAATTCAGCAGGCGACAAACTGAAGATACTTTTCTTATTTTTCCAAAGAGACAATTTGCATGAAATTTCAAAGCCCATTTTCTGGGAGAAATAAGGAAAAAAAAATAATATACATGTATTATCTGCTGAATATTTTATGTTAACCCTTATCCTGCTGATCACGACAACCCCTACCTTTGCAAACAGTGTAGATCCAGATCAGAGCCATCTGATCTGGATCTACACTGTTTGTCATGTAGTTTGTGAATTGAAAGAATACATTATATCAAGTAATTGGATTAGCTGATATCAGAAATGGGTGTGGCTAAATTAATTTATTCAGCAGGACACAGGTTAAAAGGACTTGATACGCTTTGATGTATGGCCTCTGTATAGACTGAGTTTTTGTATTAACTTTAGTATACCTTGTTGGGTCACAGTGACATTTTTTTTTCCCAACCAAAAATTGTTTTTTTCCTATTTCTCCATGAAAACATATATTGTGGTACTGGCCAAGCTGTTTCTTTTCTAATGAGTACCCACAACATATGTTTGGGTGTAGAAATAAGAAAACCATTTTTATCTTAACACTTTCTATGCTCTGGGCAAATTCAGCAGATGCCAAACTGATGTTATTTTTCTGCTTTTTCCTAGAACATAGGATCTGACACTTCATGCATATTGTGCACTTCATGCAAATTGTCTCCTCAGTAGACTATTTGCATGGTGTCAAAACCTATACTCAGATTCAATGAAAACGCACCACTAGTACTATACTTCAAATTTTAATCGATTCACAATATTTCCAGCATTTGATCACGTTTAATGAATTATCACTAACTTATCCACAGACTCACTACAGAGTTACAGCATTTCATTGGATGCAGAGATACGGAGACTCGAATAAGTCCACACACCCGAAAAATCAAAATCACATATCCTAAAACTGGGTATGTCCACCATTAGCATCAAGTGTTACTTGGCATCGATGCCTCATGCTTCGAATTAAACGCTGTATCTGGTCTTGTGTGATGTTGTCCCATTCTTCCTGTAGCCCCATGGCAAGCTGCTGACTGTTGATTGACGGATGACGTCAGCTGTACACACGTTTTCCGAGCTGGTCCCAAAGGTGCTCAATTCGGTTTAAATCCAGCGAAAACGCAGGCCAAGGAAGAACTTGCACACCATTTTGATTGAAAAAGTCCATGGTTAGCCTTGCAGAATGAGCATGTGCATTGTCCTGTTGGAAAAGGGTAACGTCACCATTACTGCGTAAAAACCGTACCTTCTCAGGCTCTAAGATTTCATCGATGTACCGACGTGCCGTCAAATTGCCATCAACAACGATGAGTTGGGTTTTGTGGTGCCATGAGATCCCTCCCCACACCATTATGCTACCACCACCCCAACGTGACACCTGTTTAACACAACAGTCTTGAAATCGCTCCCCACGTCAACGCCATACTTTACGCCGCCTATCAAACATTTCAACACAAAAATGGGACTTGTCCGTGAACAGTACACCACGCCAACGCTGTTGTGTCCATCAGATATGCTGTCGACACCAATTAAAGCGACTGATTTGACGTTCCGCCGTCAAAATGTTCCCCTATACGCCTTATGATTAGAAATACCGCGTTCCTGGAGACGCCGCCGTACAGTTAAGGCACTTATGCGTAGGTTATGGGTTCCCACTGTCTCCTGGGCAGTTTCCACAGACGTCCTGAATCGGTCACGTAAATGACTCAAAACAATGTACCGGTCCTGCTGACGTGTAGTAACACGTTCACGTCCAGGGCGTTGTCTATTGTCCACAGACTACGTAGCGTTGTGCCTTTCAACCAATCAAGCAATTGTAGTGTGCGAACAACCCATACGCTCTGCAACTTGGCGGTATGAAAGCCCACCTTCAACCATACCGAGAGCACGATGACGATCTACGTCCCATTGGCTTGTTCTTATGAAATGTTTTGCTGGCTTTTAACGTAAAGAATCCGGACCTTATAATGACAGTAAAGAAAGTGACAAAAATATCATGATTACGAAAATTTTGCAATTTTTGCATTTTGCACGTGCACATGCACATCATGAAAATCATGCAGTATTCGTGTCAAACAAACTCGTGCTTCGGTGAAAACTTTACAATACCGTATTTATCAGTTGAAAAAGTCAGTCAGTTTTACCTTAAACTAAAGAAATCAAAATTCTAAAAGTGGTGCGTTTTCATTGAATCTGAGTATATTTTCTCAGAACAAGAGGACCATGATGGTCCTACATCGCTCATCTGAACAATCAGGGCCCAGTTGTTCAAAACTAACGACATCCTTAGTTAAAGATTCGTTAAAATTTACATCGAGCGATATGCAAATATGTTGAAATTTTTTGCTGAAAAAATACGAGTAGCTTTTGCAGTGCTTTTCAGCAAAAAATATCAGAATATTGTATATTGAATCCGCTAAAACAGTTAACGAAATGACCCTTAACGAGTTCATTAAGCTAACGACGCTTTGAACAACTGGGCCCAGATTTGCATACTTACTATTAAGTTTCACCCAAGTTCACTGCTTTAATCCTTGTCATGCTGAATAAATTAAGATGACACGCCCACTTTGAATTTTCAGCCAATCAGATTACTTGATCCAGCTTGCCGATACAAATTCACATACTTAATGACAAACAGTGCAGATCCAGATCAGTGACAGTTGGCTTCTTCAGAAGCCAAATCATCTGGATCTACACTGTTTGCAAAGGCAGGATATATCTAGGTTCAGCAGGACAATTAAAGGTTAAGATTTTTGCATAAATTTTATGTTCATGACTGACGTGATGGTACGATAAAATGGAGTAAAAATGCTGTATGTGGCATGCAGTGCCTCATTTTTTTTTATCTGGGCCCAGTTGTTCAAAGCGTTGTTAGCTTAACGAGCTCGTTAAGGGTCATTTCGTTAAGTTTTAGCAGATTCAATACACAATATTCTGATATTTTTTGCTGAAAAAATGTGAGTAGCTTTTGCACTGCAAAAGCTACTCACATTTTTTCAGCAAAAAATTTCAGCATATTTGCGTATCACTCGATTAAAATTTTAATGAATCGTTAACTAACGACGTCGTTAGCTTTGAACAACTGGGCCCTGATCTTCAAAAGTTCTCAATGTTGACGCATCATGATGGTTTGAACATTCTTAGTGGCGGCTCAACAAAAAAACATTGTTGCTATATTATACTGAAATTAGTCCAGTAGTTTCTGACAAGATCATTTTAAAGTTTTCTACATAGATATATAAGGAAAATAAGCCCTTTCCCCTGGGGGCTATGTTTTTTTAACAAATTATCATGGCTTGAACAATCTTGGTAGAGAGTCACTAAAGAAACATTTCTAATTAATTATACTGAAATTGGTGTGAAGTGGTTTCTACAGTAAGAAGCATTTTAAAATTTTCTAGAAAGCTATATGTATACAGGGAAAATAAGCCCCTCCCCTGGTGGCCAAATTTTGTTTGCATAGGCCGTCATTTTGGTTGTGCCTAAAGACAGTTTTATATTACTTTGTGGATATTCGCTACCCTCTGCCGAAAACTGTCAGAGTTGAACAGACAGTTTTTTTTGCTTGCCAGTGACTGTGAACATCTCGGTTAACCCTTAAAGCGCCAAACACAACAATTGTCGTCTGCTTTGTCTTCTGCCGGTTACTTTAAAAGTGATTGTTGCAAACAGTGTGGACCCCTGTTTGCCTATATGCAGAATGTAAGTTTGAAAAGTTTGCAAGAAGATGCAGCAGACGACATAAGCAGACGACATTTTCAGATGCAGATTTTCTTGGCGCTTTAAGGGTTAATTGAACATAGCCCAATTCGGCTTTCAGTAAAGCAAATCACTCTCAAGGGTTTCTCAAAATAAATTTTTCATCTTCTGAACGATTATTCTAAAGCTGTTTCATGTGACCTTGTTAGAAAGTAGCCGTTATTCTTGTATACAGGATTTGACGTTAGATCAAATAAATAATATCAATAATTATTCAATTAATACCGAATCAAATAAATAACATCAATGTTGTTAACATTCTCATATTTTGGGTTACAAATAAGCATAAATAAGTTTTATTCTCATCGGTCACCATTTTGGTTGTGCCTCTGAGATTGGAGCATATCATTACATCCAATTTAGTGAAACATTTGGACAGAAATCAGATCCTCTATAACCTTCAGCACAACTTTCATGCTGAGAGGTCTTGTGAAACCCAACTCACCATGTTAACAGAGGAACTTCATCGAAACCTTCAGGATGGTAAGAAAAAAAACATAATACTGCTGGACTTCATTAAGCCATTTAACAAGGTCAGTCACGAGAAGCTCATCTATAAGCTACATGGGTATGGTAGCAGAGGCAAATCCTGAGATGGATCAAGTCATTCCTTAATGGCAGGTCACAGACTGTTGTCCTTGAGGGTGATTGCTCTGAGAAAGTACCAGTAACATCAGGTTCCCTCAAGGATCATTCCTCGGACCAATTCTCTTCCTCATATATAAAAATGACCTGCCCGAAAAGGTCAAAAGCCAGGTAAGACTTTTTCCTGATGATACAGCAGCATACTTAGCCATAAATAGCCTTGCTGATTCCTGGCAGCTCCAAGATGACCCTGACATCCTGCAGGACTGGGAGGTAAACTGGAATATGGACTTCAATCCAGGTAATACCAGGTAATACGCATAATCAAATCACAATCACCTCTCCCCACAGCCTATACGTTACACAACCAAACACTGGAGGTGGTCCCCTGTGCCAGGTATCTCGGAGTAGACATCTCCCATGACCTATCCTGGAAGCCCCATATTGCCAGGATCATCTGCAATGCCAACAAGTCCCTTGGCTTCCTGCGCAGAAACTTGAAAGCCAAGAATCTCCAACTTCAAGAATGTGCTTATAAGGCCATAGTCTGTCCACAGCTGGAGTATGCTGCTCCAGTCTGGGACCTCCACACTAAAGATGATATTAACAAAATCAAGATGGTACAGAGGAGGGCAGCTCCATGGGTACCGAATGACTATTTGCCATATTCAAGTGTTCCAGACATGTTAGAGAAACTCCATGGGCGTACCCTCGAGCAGCGGCGTGTAGATTCGAGACTGGTCCTATTTTACAAAATCATCTACGGATATGTAGCAGTATGACTCCCAGCATATATCATTCTCGGGACCGCACTTCTGGTTGCCTCATTCTGACTTGTCCTTAGATATGATGAAAACAAATGACCGCCGTGCATTACCTTAATTGAATCATATATGTAAACAAATCCTTCACTTGCTAAATTCATTCAACCTCTTATCTAAAATATTTTTTTAATGTAAATGTAATTGTTTTATAATTGTTTTTACTAAATTCTGTGCCATTTTGGAGGCAAAATAGTATTTTATTCATGCATATTCAGATTCAGTCAGCTGCATATTTATTTAGTAGCATTAATGTGCAGGCTAGTTTTTTTTTTTGTGTTTTTTTTTTTTAATTTTGTTTGCAATGATCTTTTTTTCTGACAGATCATTATTTTTTTGTTAAAAAAAAATATCTGGTACATAATTATATTACCATAAATTTTATCAATAAATTGGTAGTCAACAAACTAACCTAGAAGTTGGGATGGACAGGGTTGAGAGAGCAGGTAGAAAGTGGACGGAAGAAAGAGAGTATGTCATTTGAATAAAGCTGTAAAGGTCAATTCTCAGGACCGCACTTTCGGTTGCCTCGTTCTGACTTGTCCCTAGAAACGATGAAAACAAATGACCGCCGTGCATTAACTGTAAATGAATCATATATGTTAACAAATCCTTCACTTGCTAAATTCATTCAACCTCTTATCTAAAATATTTTTTTTATGTAAATGTAATTGTTTTATAGCTGTTTTTTACTAAATTTTGCGCCATTTTTTAGGAAAAATAGTGTTTTATTCATGCATATTCAGAATATATAAGCTGCCTGTTTAATAGCATTAATGTGCAGGCTACTTTTTTTCTTTAATTTCTTTGCACCAATCTATTTTTCTGACAGATCATTATTTTTTGTTAAAAAAATCCAGTACATAATTATATTACCATAGATTTTATCAATAAATTGGTAGTCAATAAACTAACCTAGATTAAAGAAGTTGGGATGGACAGGGTCGAGGGAGCAGGAAGAAAGTGGTGGAAGAAAGAAAAAGAGGGATAAGAGAAAGGAGAGGGGATGGGAGAAAGGTGGTTGGGTAAGGGAAAGGAGAAGAGGGGATGGAGAAAGGAGGAAGAGATAAGGAATAAAGGCAATAAAGTGGGAGAAGGGGAGATAAGGTCTCCCTCTGGCTATATTTGTTAAGTTCAACATCAGAAGGTTTGTTTAGTTTGGAAGCTATGTGGATTAGCTAAGTTTGGTATCTTGGGAGAATTATCGACCAAAGTTATTAAGTTGAATACTGTCGGTGTGCTAAGTTTTGTATGTTTGTCGGCTGAGTTTGGTAACCAGGGAGGAATGTCGAACGACTTAAAGTCTTTAAGGTCAACACGGGTTGATGTGTTTAGTTTGGTTATTATGTTGGATGGGTTTGGTATCTAGGGAGGAATGTTGATCAGCTTAATTTGTTAATTTCAACATCTGTCAGTGTGTTTTGTTGTTATCTGAATTTAGTATCTTGAGGGGATGTCATTCGACTAAAGCTGTAAAGGTCAACACTAGCCGGTGTGTTTGGTAGGTGTGTCGGCTGCGTTTGGTATAACTGGAGAAATGTTGATCGGCTTAAGTCGTTAAATTCAACACCGTCCGCTGTATTTATTTGGTAGGTGTGTCAGCTGAATTTGGTATCTTGGGGGCAGGTGTGTGTGTGTGTGTGTGTGTGTGTGTGTGTGTGTGTGAGGGGGGGGGGGGTGATGTTGATCTGCTAAAGTTGTCAAGTTCAACACCGGTTGGTCCATTTAGTTTTGTAGGCGTGTCCATTGGCTAAGTTTGATTTCTTTGGGGAAATGCTGATCAGCTAAAGTTGTTAAGTTCAACACTGTTTGTGTGTGTTGTTTTGTAGGTTTGTCAACTGATTTTTTGGTATCTTGAGAGGAATGTTGATTGGCTAAAATTGTTGTTCAACACCGGTCGGTTTGGTTTGTTTGGGATGTGTGTCACTTGAGTTCGGTAATGTGGGGAGGTTGTTGTAAGGTTTAAGTATTTAATTTCAATACCGTCGGTGTGTTTAGTTCAGTAGGTATGTCGGATGAGTTTGTTATCTTGAGAGGAATGGTAATGGGCTAAAAATGTTAAATTCAACACCGGCCGGTGTGTTAAGTCTGGTAGGTGTGTCAGCTGAATTAGGTATTTTTGGAGGAATGTTGATCGGTTAAATGTGTTAAATTCAAAACCAGCCAGTGTGTTTAGTTTGGTAGGTGTGCCAGTTGACTTTGGTATCTTGGGAGTAAAGTTCAACACCGGTTGGTGAATTTAGTTTGGTAGGTGTGTGGGCTGAATTTGGTATCTTAAATTTGGAGGAATGTTGATTGGCTAAAGTTGTTAAGTTCAACACCCAGCCAGCGTACGTCTCGGCGTACGTGTTTAGTTTAGTATCTTGGAGGAATGTTGATTGGCTAACATTTTTAATTCAACATCAGCATTGAACTAGTACTGGTAAAGTAGTAAGTATTTAATAATTTTAAGCTATCTACACATTTTGATTTCCCCAAACATCTAGTAAAATAGATTATAAAACTGAGGGATGAATACTCATTTAAATTTGTTTTTCAACCGCCCAGACTAGGCTAAGGACCAGCCGCAGGCCCTAGTGTGCAATTGTCATTTTGCATTTCAATATACAGACTTTGACAGTAGCCTGAGTAGGCTAATCAATGTCCGGAACCAATGTAAACTTCTAATGGTCTACAAGGTAAGTGTAAAATCAACAACACATTTGGTATTTATAATAACACAAAATTGTTTTAATTCTATATACATTAATCTTCAAGGGAGATTTGTGCTCCATTTTTTTTTTTACCTTTGTGTGGTTATCAAACATTAAAATGACGGAAGATTTCCTAGCAAACGCCTCGATCGTCATGCGCTAGAAAAATAGATAATGTATCAATAATTATACAACCAATGATACTGTCAGTGATAAAGATAATGATAATTTCAATGTAAACAACTCAGAATTGAACAGTAAATTACAATTTTTATCGAGGATTAGATTTGTTTTAGCGAGCATCCATTACCAGTAATGGTTACTAAACGATCTGTTTACACCGTTGTCAAGTATTTGGATCACCTCTGCTTTTTCAGTAGGCGCCAGTATTTGCGACGTCACGGCGGTTCCCCGAATACTGGTCAGTGTGTTTTGTACGTGTCTTGGCTGCATTTTGATATATTGGGAGAAATGTTCATCGACTTAAGTTGTTAAATTCAACACCTTCCGTGTATTTATTTGGTAGGTGTGTCGTCAGCTGAATTTGGTATTTTTGAAGGGGGTGGGGGGTGGGGTGTGAATATATATATATATGTCCATATATACCTACACTGACTCTATCCCCTGACAGGGATGTGTATTGATTGCTGTTGTAAACAGGACATTCAACAGGTAGTTATTTCAACACCTTAGATACCAGAAACTGTTTTTATCTTTTAGTTTTATATTCACTCTTGATCGCACTGTACAAACTCATTTCATCTACTTTTCCTCCCACCCCCCCTCCCCCCCCCCCCCCTTTATTCAACTAACCCCCTTTAGCACTTGGTTTTACCGAAACCCCATGTTAAGTCCTCTTCGGAGGTTAAGGTGTCCAGCAAAGCCCCCAGTGAGGTACTAAAACCTGTTTTACCAAGTGCCATAATCCAAGAATGACAGTCCCCACTCTGACATGGCAGCAGAAACAGCATTTAAATGCTCTCGAATCTTCTGAATCGTATTTCGACCTCATTTTCTTGAGGTAAATATTGAACCAATTTGTTTGTTTATTTCACTTCCTCTGTGAATATGGGATGATAAAATAGTTCTCCCGCTGGTTACCAGCTGTTTGGTAACATACGCCCTTTGAATCCCCGAAAGCGAAAAACAGACATATGACGATTATCATATTCCACGCATTAGGTGCAAAAATAAAAGAATTTAATGAAGTTTTCAAGGTATTGTACATCTCTTTCTTTGAAAAATCGTTTTTAATGCATAAGAAGAACAACCGCAAAACAGAATTATACTGAAAAACGTTTTATTCGGGAACTATTTTTTGTTTGCTGTGTATAAAGTATGGAACGCCGTATTAGCTATTTTTGAATCACGGAGGATGTGGATGAATAGAACAGAATATATCGATTTTCCACTATTGTTTTGGGGGTTGATGATATGATACAGTTACTAATCGATTGTACCGCTACGGTTGCTACAAAGATTGTCAGTGAAGTCGTATACCATATACGACGATTGTGTTACACACTGCACGTCGAGAGATATAAGAGGCTTTCCGTGGTGCCACGTAGAAAGAGAAGTAGAAAAGCTGAATCTTGTACAGTATAAAACATTTGACTGTAAATAAATGGAAGCCATGGTGCACCTTAGCTACCCTTGTGTTCTGGTAACTGGTCAACTCGTACCCGAGTCAGCTCATACCTTAGTGAACTCGTACCTTTAGTTTTGGTCAACTCGTACCCGTTGTCTGGTCAACTCGTAACCCCCAAGTCAACTCTTACCTAGTTTGGTCAACTCGTACCCAGTTTGGTTAACTCGTACTTACTTTGGTTAAATTGTACCTTGTAAAAATAGATACTGGACGGACGGACAAACAGAAGACAGGTAGGTATGTAGGTAGATCTGGTTACTCATTATTATGATGCACCCAATATTTGACGTGTTAGTTAAACATATGCTGACTAATGTGGGTGTGAAAAACGATTGTCGATACGATTGAAGCGGTATAGCTAATCCACGTAATCAACTTGATTTCGCGGAATCAACTTTTTTTCACGAAATCAACCTATAAAAATTAATCTTGGGGATATATGGGGGATTTTTTTTATCTTATGAATAATTATATGTTTATACAGCAGTGTGCAAAATTTCATGATAAAAAAAGGATTTTGGGGGTTGATTTTGAAGAAAATGTAGAATTTGTACTGATATCGGTATGTCCGTGGGCCGCGAAATCAGTCTGTCTTTAGCGAAATCAACATATAAAAACAAATCATTGTGGCATAGACGAAATTTTCTTTTACTATATGAATAAATATATCTTTATACAATGTTGTATAGATTTTTTTTCCATTGTTCAGATTTTGAGTTGGATTTGAACAAAAGATGCAATGTGTGTAATTTCGCTGGGCCCGTGTTCCGTGAAATCGACTGTCACTGGCGAAACCAGTCTATAAAAACAATATTTTGACACCATAAAAATTTACTTTTACTAAATAAATATATCATTATTCCAGAATATACAAAATGTCAATTCCTTTGTTTAGATTTTGAATTTGATTTTGAATAAAAGATACTATTTGTGTATTCGTTTTGCCTAGTCCGTATTCTGCGAAATCAACTGTTACCAGCGCAATCAGCCTTAAAAGTTATATCTAATTTTATATCAGTAGGTATTTCAGTAATTATAATTATATACCGATAAAATAACTCTGATTTCGAGTTCTATAGTAAACAGATGAGAAGTCGGCAAATTCAATAAACCATCAAAACATGACCGATTGTTTTAATATACAAATCGCGATATATGTAGATCTATACCCAAGTTTGAATAATTATTAAAAAAAAAAAAAAAAAAAAAAGACGTTCGGAAATAATCCTAATTGCCTCATTGATAATTTCACCCATTTCGTGGGCTCGGACGGGACAGACGGTTAGATAGATAGATAGATTTCGGCCAGGTACAGGTGTTGACCAGGTACAGCTGTTAAAGAAAGCCGATAATCCCTTAATTAAACCATGATTGCTACCTACTCAGGACACGTGACCGTTAATTGGATTACCGTCTTTAATCTGGACAGGTGTTAATCACCTCGAGCGTTCCCAATCACAACCACAAACAGTGAATGTTCAGGAGAGCCTGTGCATCCGCGCAGTCTCGCCGAAACCTTTGCTGTTCGCTCACATGAGATGAATAATCTTCAGTCAAAGAACCGAAGTTCTAGACTCGCTTAGGGACTGATAATGCGCACTGCACGCATTTCTATATTAAACCATGCTGTTTAAATCTGCTGTTGAAATGATCAAGACATAAAATGCGTATGAAAATATTTATTTAGTTTCACTGTCACTTTGCAAGGTGTTCAAATTGCTGTTTATTTAAAGCAACCAGCAAAGACTCCTGATCAGACGGCACATTATTAAAATATGCAGCGTCTGATCTGGGTCTGCACTGTTTACTTATGTCCTATCCTTATAATTATGTAGCACTGTAATGTAAAAAAAATCTCACAAATAATGTCATTAAATACATATGAGCCGGCACAATTAAAATGTTTGCCAAAGAATACTGAGATCAGGCTGTGCTTCCGTGCAGTCTGATAAGAGTCTTCGCTGGCCCCACGAAGAAACATGTAAGTTGTATAGTTGCTATGCCCCGGCTCATAATTAAAGCAAATTTAATCATATTTAAAATAGATCATCTTGGTTCAAATGCCGTTTTCACCTCCACAAAGTAGCTGAGAAAGGAAATATTTGCTTTAACATATTCATTATTATGTCTCTAGAACGAGCAACTCAGAGATGTTTTTATCAAATGATTAAGATATACGCTATCAAAAATGGATAAGTACATACCCTGTCGCTGGATGACGTCATTTGTTTACCTCCGAAATCTCGCAACCTCCGATATCCCGATATCGGGTTTCCCTGGGTGTGCACGCAGTTTTCCTATTAACAGCCGCACAGCATCGTTGACGTCATAATGTCGCCATCGTCCAATCATATTGGAGAGAACCGTGGTTGCGTTTGACGTAACTTAATGACCATGTTACGTTGCGTGAGTCAATGTATTCATTATGAACAATATTACACCCCAATAGTTAGTCAAGCCCTGTTTTCATGGGATCTGAAAGTAGGACTTGACACTTCTTCTCTAAATGTATGTATGTATGTATGTATGTATGTATGTATGTATGTATGTATGTATGTATGTATGTATGTATGTATGTATGTATGTATGTATGTATGTATGTATGTATGTATGGATGGATGGATGGATGGATGGATGGATGGACGGACGTATACAAGTACGTATCAGATGACTATTTCATGAGTGTTTGATGAGTGTTTGATAAAGTGCCTTGGCGAGGCTCATCTAATGAGTACCACAGCATATATATTTCATGTTTATGAAGAAATAAGCAATGAAGATGATATCCATTACTGTCAAAAGATTCTGACTGTTAAACCACCTATAGTTATAGGCCTATAGAGGATCCTGATATAGGTTTTAATAAAATACAATACTTTGAACAAAACAAAAAATTTCAATGTGAAAATAATAAACATTTTGTATAGTGCATTTTACTTAGGCATAGTAGTGCACATAGGCCTATATATTTTCTATCACAATAAAGAGTCTTAACATTGTCCTAACCAAGAAAGACTGGGTCCAGGGATTTACCTTGCACATCATGTATTCCAAGTTTGTCAAAGGAATTACTCAAATCAGGTAACACATGCTCAATCTGTCAGCCCTGTGACGTTGAAACAGCGATGCCCTCAGCAAGGATCTGCTTTCACGAAAGAAAATATAAATGAAGATACCAAGAAGCACGGGCTTCCCGAAGCACAAAAAGAAGATAAGACATAAGTAACTTTATTTCCTGTCGGTTTTCATAATTACAACTAGCCTAATTAGAAAGAAACAATATCTCAGATTAAACACAAACGTGTACACTTTTCAATTAAGCAGAAGTATGTGGTGATGAAGAACAGGCAATGGCAAAACAAACACCACAGGTGAAACCATCTACTCACAAAGAAAGAAGAAATGCAACAGAGGATCCGCCTTGGAACGGTCAGTAGAAAAAACTGGGGTAAGGGGTGGGTGGATTGGGGCGGAATCTGTGGGTGGGATGTGGCGGGGGTTAAACCACACACGATGGTGAAACAAAGCAAACGGCGATTTGAAGCCAGAACATAAACAAGACAGTTGTGCGCCCGGCCACAGACATTGATAATCAAGCAGCAACCTTAAGCAGATTGAGGAGGGAGCCATCATTTAGTCTAAGGGCCCATCGACACCATCATGCAATTAATTGAGGAGGGAAGGAAAGTTATCAACTCAGAATGACGGCGATAAAATTTTGAAAATGTTTTACATATTTTATTATATCGGTACCACCGCTAAAGTTTAGCAGTTAAAATCGTACAGTAATTATTGTGTTTCTTACAGTGTTAGTGATGTCACTTACAAGCAAAATAGCAGTAAATATACAAGTCGATAATTACGAAAAAAACAAGTATGGCGTTTCATACAACCTGCTATAGTAAAAAATAGCATTAAACTCTATAAGTGCAGTAAGTCGCCCGGCTAGCTCAGTCGGTAGAGCATCAGACTTTTAGGTTTGATAATCACTCAGATATCTGAGGGTCGTGGGTTCGAGTCCCACGTTGGGCGAATATCTTTTTCTAATAATAAATTATTTGTTTTCTACATTTACTGTTATTATTATTATTATTATTATTATTATTTTAAATTTCTTTCCTTTACTTATTATTTGTGTCTTGTGCGATTGTAGGATTAATGTCCTATTTCTTTTCGACAATTATTGTGTAATGCGATTGTATAGTGTCCTATTTGTAATCAGCCAGCGCACGACAAAACCAACAATAATAAGACCTGTGTGACCAGCAAAGACTCAGATCAGCCTGTACATCTGCCCAGTATGGCAAGGGTTCTCGTTTATCCCTCTTTAGATAGCCCGGCTGTAGAAGGCACATCCCAGCTAGCATTCTACATAAATCTATGTATGTCAGCTACCCTGACGGTCCGATAACGGCCCGCTATAGATTTATGTAGAATGCTTACTGGGATGTGATCAGCGAAGACTGATTAGACTGTGTGGATGCGCAGGCTGATCTGAGTCTTCGCTGATCGCACAAATCTTATTGTAGGTTTTTTCGTGCATTGACTCTAGTATTTAGGGGATTTGAGGGCATATACATTACGAAAACACGCTTATTCAAATATCTGAACATTTTAACCACCAAAAATTTGATAAAAATTCGGATATTTCTCATACTTCTGGTCAAAACATAGATTGTGGGTACTCGTTAGAACCGCCTCGGCGAGGCGGTTCTAACGAGTACCCACAATCTATGTTTTGGGCAGAAATAAGAAAAATAATGTATACCCCTGTAAACCCCAGTTTTACTATATAAAAGCGGGGTTTAAGGGGGTCAAAATTATATAGGCATGTTTTCGTGATGGAGGAATTGAGGATCTGTGGTATGTTAAGGGAATATTGTCTACCCCGATGAGGCGTTGGCCGGAAAACTTAAAATTGTTCGTATAAAAGACAACTGAATCGGAGTATGTGCAGAATTTCCTAAACGATTGCAAATGCGCCTAGCAGACAGATCAGCATGCGCATCAGGCACAGGCTGATCAGTCTTCGCTGTCACCGCCTGAAGACACTTTGGACCCTTGTCCACCCAAAGAGTGTCCTGCAAAGACTGTACGGATGCGCATGCTGATCTGAGCCATCGCTGGACACACATGCAATCTTGTAGGAAATGCTAGGCCCCAGCCCCATTATTGGTATAGAGTTGGTATCAAATGAAATCAACTGTATTCCGTAAAGGGCAAGGAAGACCATAATAGAATTGTTTGAATGTGCAGGCCTATCTGAGTTTTCTTTGAGTGTATACGGCAAAAGGGTCTTTAACCTTTTTAATAGGCCTACCACTCTCTGAGCAAATTCAGCGAATGATAAATTGATGATATTTTTTCTTATTTTTCCCAAAACATAGACTTTGACATTTTATGCAAGTTGTCTAGAGGACGTCAATTTTCCAACGCATTGTTTCTGGAAAAATAAGAAGGAAAAATTCAAAATATCGTTTGCAGAATTTTTTACCGAGCCTGCTGAGCGTTAATGGTTTGCCTTAAAAGGTTTTAATCACTGCTGAAAGGATCCTATAGACATGCAGAACGGAAAGACCACCAGCGGGCACATAACATTGTGTAATTTGCATGAAATGTCAAATTCTGTTTTCTGGAAAAAAAATATATATCAATTTGTCGTCTGTTGAATTTGCCGAGAGACTGGTAAAAGCTAAACTCCCCATTACTTCGACAGAGCAGCAGAAGGGGCTGAATGCACTTGGTACGTTTTTCCTCATTTTTATAAAAGGGAGACTTCTATGACTTCCGTTTTGCTTTCCTTCACCGCTATCCCCTTCTGAAAAGGGGTCCATTCTAGACAAAAGAATGTGCTCCCAAGGGAGTTGTGTTTAGTATGTATAAAAAGACTGTCTGTGTTAGTTGCGCATTCAATCGGCAAACCTCATATGGTTTCGTAACATGGGTCTCCGGTCCGGAATCATACGAGGTGAGCCGAATGTTGATCCCCATCACGTGAACAACCTCATATTTTTGACACCCCATTTCCGATTTCCCTTTTTATACCCCGCCACACAATAGTGGCGGGGTATTATGGTTTCACGTTGGACGTCCGTGTGTCTGTCCGTCTGTCCGTTTTTCGTTTCCGGATGACAACTTGAGTAAACATCAATGGATTTTCACCAAACTTGGTATGTGCATTGATATTGTGGAGATCTGGTTTGGGATTGCTAATGGGCAAATTTCGTCAAATTTTTACGGAGTTATCTGCCCAAGACACGCCCATATTTTCGTTTCCGGACGATAACTTGAGTAAATAACAAGGGATTTTAACCAAACTTGCTATATGCATCGACATTAAGGAGATCTGGTTTGGGATTGCTAATGGGCAAATTTCGTCAATTTTTATGGAGTTATCTGCCCGAGACATGCCCATATTTTCGTTTCCAGACGATAACTTGAGTAAATATCAAGGGATTTTAACCAAACTTGCAATATATATTGACCTTAAGGAGATCTCTTTTGGAATTGCTAATGGGCAAATTTCATCAATTTTTTACGGAGTTATCTGCCCGAGACACGCCCATATTTTCGTTTCCAGACGATAACTTGAGTAAATAACAAGGGATTTTAATCAAACTTGCTATATGCATTGACCTTAAGGAGATCTCTTATGGAATTGCTAATGGGCAAATTTCGTCAAATTTTTACGGAGTTTTCTGCCCGAGACACGCCCATATTTTCGTCTCCGGACGATAACTTTAGTAAATAACAAGGGATTTTAACCAAACTTGCTATATGCATTGATATTATTAAGATCTTGTTTAGGATTGTTATCTGTCCATTGATATTATCAAGATCTAATTTAGGATTGTTATCTGTCCCTCCGTCATTTTCTTTCCAGACATTTTCGCAACAATAACTTTAATATATAAACAAACAATTGCTATGGCGGGGTATTATGCTTGCGGTGCTTTTATTTTTTTTTACTATATAAAGTACACACCAATTTAATAGCTCAAACACCGATGATTCGTTTACCGTGGATGACTCGAGCTCGTTTTTGAGACCCTAGGGAATTCTTCTGAAGCCCAAGAAAACACATTCAGGGATATTATAGGGATTTTTTTTATTGTATTGTGAAAATATATGTTGTGTGTACTCATTAGAATCACCTCATCGAGGTGATTCTAATGAGAACACAACATACCGTTATTTGATAGAAGATCGAAGACGTCCCTAAATTATCCCCATTGGCCTCCTGACCTCACGGTATGATTAACCCTCGGTGGCTCCATCTACCCATGTCTCGAACAAATTCCCATGGACCCAAAGATGTTCGAGCCATTGAAGTTTGACTGTGGTAAATTAAAGATGGCGGTTTGCAACGTGCGGGGATGTCTAGTCTCTGGATATCCTGTCTGATGTCTGCGCTACCAGGGTGCTTCGTACGTACTGAATGGGGAATGCTTATTATTTGCCGACATTTCTGCCGCAGAAGTTAAGGGGAAATGGATGAATTAACTTTCAAGGGAGGGAACTCTGTCAAAATGGTCTTGCCCCTTTCTAAAAAAGGGGCCTACTCTAAAAGGAAAGAATTTGCTCCCAATGGGAGCAAATTCTTTCCTTTTAGAGTAGACCCATTTTAAGATGGGCACTGATGAATAGGAATGCAAACAGGAAGTCAGAAAAGTTATCTCCCTTGAAAAAATTGCGGGGAAATCTACCAAGTGTATCGATTCCCTTTCATTATAGAAACCTTGTCTAGTCTTGATTGTAAGGGAACCCAGTTTGTTTTCTTACCACCTGCAAAGAAGACCGAAAAATAGTTTAACCCTTTCACCCCTGAATTTCTGCAATGGATTCTTACATCCCTTAATTTGGACAAGTCCATTGATGAAAACTTATTGTTACTTATCATCTGGCTCTACACTCTTTGCACTGGTATCTGTTTTGATCTGCAGGGCTGAACTGAAAAGGTTAATTTGATTAAAAGTTATTAAGAGATTTTTTTTTTCACTAAACTATCTACAACAATCTATGCAAAACTTCTCCGGGATCACAACTCTGCCCTTTCACATTATCCCTAGGAAATTCTATCCTTCATTGTCAGCAGACCACTGTCGTGGAATTGTCCACACCCCTGGTCTGATGGTGGCGCTATAAAGACAAGTTTGGATGCCGGTTGCCACGGTTTTCGGCTGCTATAAAGCCTTCTTCACAGTTTCAATAGAACTTATTTACATAGAATTTGGGAATAAATAGAAGTAAGAAATGTAAAAACAAAATGCTTGCGGAAACGAGACAATACTTAAAAACAATACAAACATAAATAAATAAATAAATAAATAAATAAATAAATAAATAAATAAATAACTAATTACAGTTCTGCTTAGAACGAAACTTTACTAGGATTAGAATTTCTAAATGATTTTGGCAGTTAACACACAATTTCCGTGTCGTTTAAATAGTTGTATACGCAATTCTGTTATGTTGTACACACACACACACACACACAAAAAAAAAAAAAAAAAAAACAAAAAAAAAAAAAAACGTATAAAACTAAATAATTACATCGAAACATAACGTACCAAAATCTTCATTGTTTCGAAGGGGCGATGAAATCAATTTGGTAAATGCAATTTGCAGTGTATTGAATACAACCTACTGAAAATCAATATGAAAATAGATATGTGTGTTTGTAAAACACTATGCCCACAATCATATTCTTGTCCCTAAAGGTGTGGCAAGCATCCCTTAATTAAGTAAATTTTATAATATTGTGTTGAAATTCCGACTCCTTATCCTTTTGTTCATTTCTTTTCATAAGGTTCAGTTGACGTCAGAAGCTACACACCAAGTCAGAAATATTCCCAAATAGCAATACAGTTCTGACTTGTTGTATGTTACTATCAGGGCACTTTGTGGGCATTATGTGTCAGTCCCTAGTGCACCAGATGGGGAAATACCAACTCATTCGAACTTAAAACGTTTCGTGGTGACAAAGGGTACTTCCTAGTGCGGATTTGCACGCCATCTTTTTACAGTAATAAGTTGGTCTAATGACACATCCATACCCTTTGCAAACGTCCTTCCTGTCATAATAAAATATATTAAGCCCCATACCCATACAGTTGTTCACAAAGTTGTTTATAACACTAATGCCTACGTCCAAAAGGGGCATACATGTCGTCAAGATGAAATGGTTCTCTAGACATTTTGATCACAAGGTTGTTATAATAAAGTTTCTTTTCTGTTCTCTTCAGTTGCAAGTACCTAAAATTTATAGACCAGACTCGATATTCCATTAGGTTATTTACTCATTATCCCCCACCCGCATGCTAACTTTCAAGACCCTAGCTTTAACACTTATTGAGATAACTTGCTGACAAGGTCAAAATGCCAAGAACTTTAAAGGGCCATAATTCTGTCAATTTTACATGGAATTACCTCAAACTTTAATCAGCAAATCTATACACCATATCTAATCAGCATACTGGAATTCAAGACTCTAGCTGAAATGCTTTTCGAGATATCTTGCTAAGGTCAAATGCCCAGAGCTGCAAAGGGCCATAACTAGTTTTCATGGAATCCCCTCAAACTCTAATCAGGTAATCTACATATCATCTGCAATCAGCATATCAAATTTCAAGACTCCAGCTGAAATATTCTAAGAGGTATCCTGCTGACAAGATAAAAATGTCCAAAACTGCAAAGGGCAATAATTCCGCAATTTTTTTCATGGAATTTCCTCAAAATCAAACCAAGTGATCTACATTTTATGCCCAATCAGCAGATAAAATTTCAAGACCTTAGCCTAAATACTTTTTGAGATATCTTGCCAACAAGTTCCAATACCCAGAACCACAAAGGGCTATAACTACATCAATTTTTGATCGACTTCTCTCGAAACATAATCAGCAAATCAAATTTCAAGACTCTAGCTTAAATACTGTTAGAGATATCCTGCTGACAAGGTCAAAATGCCCAGAACTACAAAGGGCTATAATTCTGTAAATATTTCACGGAATTAACTCAAAATATAACCAAGTAATCTACACATCATTCCCGTTTAGCATTTAAAATTTTGATACTTTAATTTAAATGCTTGTTGAAATATCTTGCTGACAAGGTCAAACTGTCCAGAACTGCAAAGGGCCATAACTACTTCAAGTTTTCACAGAACTCAATCAAAATCTAATCAGGTAATCTGAACATCTTCCCAATCAGTATATAAAATTTCAAGACTTTAGCTTTAACCACTTTTGAAATATCTTGCTGAAAAAGTCAAAATGCCAGAACTGCAATGGGCTGTGACTATGTTGATTTTTCATGGAATTGCCTTAAAATCTAATCAGGTAATCTGCACATCATCTACACATCAATCCCAATCACTACATCAAATTTCAAGACCCTAACTAAAATACTTTCTGAGATATCTTGCTGACTATACTTCTGATTTTTTTTTTCAAAAAGGGCATAACTCTAAAAGTACAAATATGGAGGCACCCTCGTCACCAGCTGCTCGTATCATCTCCACCACTATGCCTGATGGGCCCGGTGCTTTGCCTGCCTTCATCTGTGACATAGCCTTCTTAACCACATCAATGGTGACTGGGATGGGTGGGCCTTCCACTGGTGGTTGATAAGACAAGTGGTCTGGGTCCCAGTCACTCAATGTTTAGAAGTCTTTGGTAGTGCTCTAACCAGGCCTTCTGCTTTAAGCCTTTGCTCATTGACATCTCTCCTGCATCATTCTTCACTGGTTTTTCACCAACAACATCAGCGTTCTCTCTTCTAAACTGGTAAGCCAGGCGGTAGACTTCTGAAGACTTGGGGTCAATATTCTGGTAGACCTTCTTGTCGGCTTCTTGACAAGCATGGTGCACTGCATGTCTGGCATTTCGTCTGGCTGCATCATATTATGCCTTAGTGCCTTTACCAGTCTTCCAGGCCTTGAAAGCTTTCGGCTTGGCAGCAATGGCCTTTTCCATGTGTTCATTCCACCATCAGGTTTCACAACACCAACGGTGGGGCCCCCAGTTGTGCCACACCTCCTCAGTTGTCGAGCAGTCCAGTCTTGATGTTGTTCCAGATATCCTCAGTGGCCCTATCAGCTACACCTGCAGAAATGCTCACATGCAAGTTGAAGACCTCCTGGAAATGAGTGCTCATCTGAGGGTCTTTAAGCTTCCGAACTTTGAGGCGAGGGGTGAATTTGTGCTTGGATTTTGGTGGCACATCATTCCTCATGTCACATACAAGAAGCTGATGTTGCAGGGCTACTTCCTCGCCAGGGATCACTCAGCCCTTACCAGCTACAAGGATAGCAGGCCTTGCCCAACTGTAAGCCAATATCAGTCGGACGCCCTGGAGACGTAAGATACACACCACCTTTGCACCACCCGACCACCCCCTGTAAACTGTAAATTGTCATAACATTGAACTTAAATATGGGATCATTTAGGAGAGTTTTGCTTCCCCAGGAGGCATTACATAACTAAGAATGGCCATCATTTTTAGTGGGCTTTGCTTTTGCTTTGTCCTGCCTAATTTGATGTTTATTTCATGATGCACTATGTTGTAGTCACCCAAACCAAGTTGAGGGAGTGGTTTGGTGCTGTGGAGCAGTGAGGGCTGATTTGAAAGATCAAGGATATGCATGTCCCTGGTATGTCTTCAGTTTGTTCCAAGGCAAAGTTGAACTCGCTCTCTGCTGTCTGTACATGCCTAAGAAACATCTTTTCACATAGAAGAGTCCAAATATTTTTTTCATAAGTATAATTCATTTCTGGTCAGAAAAATCAGTTAAAAAGATTCAATTCTTATAATGGCAAAAACAGCATGTGTGTTAATCATGAAAATTCCTGCATGTCGCTTAGGTACCACTGTTTATGTCATCATCATGTAACTGTTGTTGTAACTTCCTCCATAGTGTAGAATCTCATTGACCAAACTAATTAGTCTAGGCATAATTTGTGGAGTTAGTGATAAAAAAAAAAAAAAATTCTGATCAGAAAATATAACAACCCATAATATTGTTCTTTTGAACTGGTTTAATATATAAAATCTTTAACAAGATTCCCACGGGTGAGACATGTAACAACCTCTATAACATATATATAACTAGCTACTAGTCCATCACATCAACTTCTTCATGCTTCGATCCAACCATATACATCCGCTACACAATCCCCAGTTCCCCCTTTGTTCTATATCAAGTGGCTAATTATGGCTTTGTCTGAATTTTGAATAAATGTAAATATTTCTTTTTATGGTTATGTTGAAAACCTCTGAAATAATTCATGAATCTCTTGTTTATTCAACCATGCACTAAAAAGGAGAGCAGCCTAACTTAACCCACTGAAGACTGGAGACCCCTAAATGGGTAACTAGCAAACAGTGCAGACCTAGATCAGATGCTGCAGAATGTGGCATCTGATCAAGGTTTACAGTGTTTGCAAACAGTTCAACCATTTTCTTTAGGAATATCTACAACATAGCCTGGCATACCTAATATAGTGTGGGAGAGTTTATTCAGTCTTTAATGGTTAGAGAGGTTCCGAATCTTCAAGTTCACACTTTAACCTGCTGACTATCAACAAAAACAGACAAAATTAAAAAATCTTATTTTTCACGAAAAAAAATTCTGTGAAAAAAATTAGATGATGTTTCATTCAAACTGTCTCCTTTAGACAATTTTAATGAAATGTCATATTTTTTTTTTCTGTGGAAAAATAAGGAATCTCACTAATTTTCATCTGATGATTAAGCCTACAGAGTGCTAAAATTTAAAATAAACATTAGATAGAACAGATACTGCCAAATAGGTTTTTTGTTTTAACCTGTTCAGCCCTACAGACCCAAACAGATACCTGTGCGAACAGTGTAGATCCTGATGAGATGGCTCATGATGAGCCATCTCATCAGGATCTACAATATTTGCCATTGTATTTTTTTTTATTTTAGACTGAGACCCCTGTTTGCATCAGTGGACATGTCCAAATTCAATGATAGAAGAGTCCACTTCAGAAACTCCAGGATGAAAGGGTTAATATATTTTGTATTGTTTCAGTCCTCTCATATAATTGATGATGTGCAGGCAGACTGGTACTGCTTAAAGTTGCAAAGCAACAGAGATCTTGTTCAGCCTGTACATCTGCACAGTCTGGCCAGGATCACTGCTGCTTACATTTAGGTTCTACATATTGTAATGTTCTTTGGACTGGTAGCTAGTCTAAAATATAAAAACAACCATAAAATACCACTATGTTGACACTACTAATATGATCAGACTTCCAATATCAAAAAAGAGAACCTAGAATCATTAATTTCCCAGTTTTAACTTAATACTGTCTGGCATTTCATTCAAATTATTTCCATATACAATGAGAGATTGCTGACATAAAATGTCAAGCTTATTTTCTCGCAGGAAAAGAGCCCAAATGGCCCTATCTAAATTGTGCAGGATGATCTGTGCCTACAGTGCCTGCATATGACACAAAGATCAAATTCTTGTATTGGATATCATACAACTGATGGCATAAATCCTAACAGTTTAGCTCCAGATAAGGCATCTTTTTTTCAGCCAAAAATTGTAGTTATTTTTCTTATTTGGACATAAAAACATATATTGTGGGTGCTCATTAGAAGCGCCTTGCCAAGGCGCTTCTAATGAGCACCCACAACATATGCTTTCATGGACAAATAAGAAAAATATTTTCCTGATAACCTTGCTTATCTGGAGCTATGTAACAGAGCACAATTGCACTGGACAGTCTGTTTCTTTGCTATTCATATAGTATCATAGCTCAGATAAGGGGGCATCTGGATAAATATTTTTTGTGTTTCTCCAAGAAAATGTATTGTGGGTATTCATGAAAATTACCACAATGTGACAATTTCAATGAACACTCACAACATATGCTTTGTGGAGTAATAAGAAAAAATATTGTATCTTTTTGGTCCATGTACCGTCTTATCTGTAATTAAGATACAATTATGTAATAAGAGGCCTTTTTTATTTGTGTCTATTTTTAATTTTTTACTATGATTACATTAATGAGGCTTGCATGAGGCCAGAACTATACTGTGTGTTCCTTAATCAAATCCTCAGAATATCTCTTTTCTCAAGCATTTTTGTTTTCATTTTTTTAAATAAACTGATATTCCATTACCCTGTCATTCCTAACTATCCTATATTGCACAAACTCATAATATCCCGGGGGTCATCCTGGAGCTTTCAGAGAGGGAGAAGTTTTGCAACCATTTCAGGATTTCAGGGAGAAGTTTTGGTCCAAATTTTGGATTTCCCTATACTTTCTATACATTTTCACTTCTCCCTCAGCTCAAGACAGGGAGAAGTCAGCCAGCTAAGGGAGACTTTTTCTCCCAAATCGCCCTCTAAGATGACCCCTGATATCCCAAACTGAATAAATATGCCCTAATGCTAATACATTCTACACAAACCTCATTAATGCTGCCCTCTGTTTGCAAAGCACTCATTATCAAAAGTTTATCAAGTAAGTGTATGGGATAAGATCAGGAAAATATTATGCTCCAAGCTATTAAAATTCTGATCAAGGCATTTAGTTGTAGCTAATTCTGCAATTTAGCATCAACAACAGTTTCCCGTATGATAATCAGGGCCAAGTTGTCCAAAACTAACAATGTCGTTAGTTATTAATGTATTGCTAAAACTTTAGTCATTAAATATGGATTATATGCTATTATTTTATGCTGAAAAAAAATGTAAGTAGCTTTTGCATTCACATTTTTTCAGCAAAAATACCTGTGAATTAGGTATTGCACTTACTAAAACAGTTTTCATATTGACCACTAACGAGCTTGTTATGCTAATAATGCTTTGAACAACTGGGCCCAGTACTTTTCAGGCTCTCATTCAATGTCCAAGGAACCACGATATTGCTTTTAAACAACAGGGCCCAGTTGTTCAAAGCTTTGTTAGCTTAACGAGCTTGTTAAGGGTCATTTTGTTAACTGTTTTAGTGGATTCAATATACAATATTCTGATATTTTTTGCTGAAAAAATTTTTTCAGCAAAAAATTTCAGCATATTTGCGTATCACTTGATGTATATTTTAAAAAATCGTTAACTAATAATGTCGTTAGCTTTGAACAACTGGGCCCAGTAGTTTGAGATAAAAGGATTCAAAATTAAAGAATACACGCACTTCATCAAAACTTTCCACAAATTCACTTTGACTTATGCAACTGAGTACTGTGTGATACAAGCATTTGAGATAACGAGAGTCAACTATATGCCATACAGAAATGAATCACATACAAATAGTTATACAGGAATGTACAACATATAAATAGTCATACAGAAATGAACTTATAAATAGTCATACAGAAATGAACTATATGTAAATAAATCACAGTTATTATGCAATTACAGTAAATCTCCTATAATTTCATACACCAAAGTTCCTAACAAAATATCATATGCAAACAGTGTAGAGCAATTTGATCAGGGTCCATTCCACTAAGTAGTTTAAGAGATAACTACATAAAAAGCAAAATTTAGGACAAAAAAGGTATGGAATAAAGTGTTCAAAATTTTAGGACATTTACTGTTATATTTGAAGACAAGACAAAATGAAGACCACAGATTGAAAACCAAGCAATATAAACATGGAATATCAAGGGCCCAGTTGTTCAAAACCAACAACGTCTTTACTTAACATATCATTAATAATTTGATCAATAAATGTGGCATATATGCTAACATTTTTGCTGAAAAAATGTGACTTTTGCTACTCACATTTTTTCAGCAAAAATACCTGCGACTTAGATCTGTACTCACTAGGACAGCTAACATTTTGACCACAAACGAGCTTGATACCCTAAATATGCTTTGAATAACTAGGCCTTGTCCTGCAGAACAGTCTTAAGATAATTTATGCACTACATAGTACAGTGACCCTTATGCAAATGTCAAAGGTCAAGATCAGCATGCAAAGTTGTAGCATTCTTTATGCACATTAACCTGTGCAAAAGCCAAACATTTGCAATAAAGGAAGATCATCTAACATAAAATAAATTGTCCTCCTTTATTATAGGGGCTGCTTTTAAAAGACATTAGTTTTTTGAGATGATAAGGCTTGAGATTTCATGTGCATCAGCTGCTTCAGAAAATGACAATAATGAAAAAAAAATAAGAATGTCATTTCTTGCTATTGTCCCTTGCACTTTAAACATTAAAGTACCATGCAAAATTTGTAGGAGATCACATCCTATTTTTTTCCACAGAAAATGTCATGGCATTTCATGTGAATTATCTGTTTGGCAGACAATTCACAAAAATTTCAAGACAAACTTTCTTTGAAAAATGAAAAAAGTTATTTCAAAATGTTTTCTGCTGCAGTTGTGTGATAGACGCTTAAAGGGTTAACCCTTGTCCTGCTGAACCCGGATTTTCCCTGCCTTTGCAAACAGTGTAGATCCAGATCAGCTGGCTTCTGAAGAAGCCAACTGATCTGGATCTGCACTGTTTGCCATTAAGAATGTGAATTCATAGCAACAATCTGGAACAAGTAATCTGATTGGCTGAAAATTAGAAGTGGATGTGGCATCTTAATTTATTCAGCAGGACAAGGGTTAAGAAAGTCTGAAATACTGACCCAGTTTCTGCTGCTTATAAAACAAGCAGATTTGCAAATGCATCACGAAAACAAGCCTAATTTTGACCCCCTTAAACCCCACTTTTATATAGTAAAACTGGGGTTTACAGGGGTATACATTATTTTTCTTATTTCTGCTCAAAAACATAGATTGTGGGTACTCGTTAGAACCGCCTCGGCGAGGCGGTTCTAACGAATACCCACAATCTATGTTTTGAGCAGAAATATGAAAAATATCTAAGTTTTTTACCTGAAAAATGTCGGTTTTTGGAGGTGAAATTTTCTTTATATTTGAATAGGCGTGTTTTCATAATGTGTCATATTTTTTTCCCCTCAAAACAGGGCTTCAAAAAATTATGCAAATCATCCCCAATCCTCATGAAGAGGATTTGTTTTAAAGTTTAAATCCCATTTTTTTTTTTCCAGAAAAAACAAAATCAAAAAAAAAAACAAAAACAAAAAAAAAACACCATATAAAAACTAAGATACTAAAACTAAAAAAAGAACAAGTAATAAATTTAAAATGTCATCTGTTAGTATTTGGATTTAATAGACAAAGTTAACTACAGATGTTCTCTGTCAAATTAATGTTTAGAAAAATCGATCATAAATGTGAATAAGATCTATTATTTATGTCTCTCCTATCAATAAAACAGACAGATGTGACACACTTTGCAAAGGGATGCAATTTAATTTTTCTCTTTGTGAAATTAATTACTTCCCTCAAAGAATTCATATTTTCTTTTTGTCTTTCTTTTCTTTAGTGAGATTTTTAATGTAGCTGGGCAACAGAGCCACATAGGGGCTATGCCCCTATTTACCTTTTTGAAATATAATTTCTACCATTTAAAATAAATCATTTTAAAATGTTATTTGCTAATATTTTAGCAGTGTCAATATACAATATTTTCTATCCTCAAACAGAAAAATAAATAATGAGGTCTATTATTTATTTCCTATCAATGGAATGAAGGGAAGAATTAATTTGGCAAGGGGACAATTCAACCCTTGTCCTGCTGAACTCGGATATACCCTGCCTTTGCAAACAGTGCAGATCCAGATCAGTTGGCTTCTGAAGAAGCCAACTGACCAGGATCTGCACTGTTTGCCATTGTTTGTAGATCCAGATCAGTTACTGATCAGGATCTGCATTGTTTGCCATTAAGTATGAGACTTTGCAGCAATAATCCAGAACAAGTAATGATGACTGGCTGAAAATTAGAAGTGGGTGTGGCATCTTAATTTATTCAGCAGGACAGAGGTTAATTACCTTCCTTTGCAAAGTTGGTTACTTTCCTCGAAGAATTCTTCATACGGTTCTTTTTTAAAATAAACTGTTGAAATTTTAGAACATTTACTGTAAGTATATAGGAAAATTCTAAAATTGTTAATTAACTATATAATACATCACTACCACTTTGTAACAATATTACTAGTATTCAAAACAAACTGTGTAGAATCTTATAAAAGTGTATAGAGTATACTGAAAAATGACCGTAAGTGGTAATTTTTCCAAATACACCACAACCTCTTTATAACACTATTGTTGGGGTCCATAGCATAAACCGTGTTAGTTAAACAACCGTTATATCCAAACAAAAATGTATAGATTATATTGAAAAATGACCATTTATGGTCATTTTTCAATATAATCTATACATTTTTGGGATCCATCTTTGAACCGTGTTATATCTAAAACCATGCTATAACCAACCGTGTTATAAAGAGGTTGTAGTGTAGTCTATACATTTTTGTTTGGCTTCAACATGTTTGGGGTCCACATTTAAACCATCTTGTATCCAAACATGTCTTATGAAGAATGTCTTGCTATGAGGTTCCAGTGTGTCAACTTTCAGTCTGACAGTAAATCTGCAGTATACCATATGTAAAAAGTAAAGACCATGAGTAAAGACAATTGTGTTAACCCTTGTCATGCTGAATAAATTAAGATGTGACGCCCACTTCTAATTTCCAGCCAATCAGATTACTTGATCCAGGTTTTTGATAGAAACACATACTTAATGACAAACAGTGCAGATCCAGATCAGTTGGCTTCTTCAGAAGCCAACTGATCTGGATCTACACTGTTTGCTACGCCAGGGCATGTCGTGTTTAGCAAGAGAAGGGTTAAATTTACACTTCACTTTTTTCTATATGACAATAAAAGACAATCTCGTTCTATCAATAAAATGCCCATAAGTTAAAAAGCCAAAACTGAACAACATGTAACTAAAGTATTTACATGCATTTATACTCAATAACATAAAATGAAACAATACAAATGCATAATATAAAATTTTCCTTTCGTCTTGCCCTCCTATTCTAGTAACACCGACTTTGAAACCACTTTATATACATTCAATAAAATAGCAAAGTACAACTGTGTTTAACCCATTTAAGCCTAGCGGCCCATAAAAGGGACATTGGCAAACAGTGTAGACCCAGATCAGATGTGGCAGAATGTGGCGTCTGATCAGGGTCTACACTGTTTGCATTAAGTACAGGAATTTCAGTAAACTGTGGTAATAATAAAACTTACCAGACACCCCTTTTACTGGAAATGGACTGGTCCAAATAGTTAAGGTAGAAGAGTCCACTTGGCTTAAATGGGTTAATACTTAATTTTATATACAATTTTTACTTTGAGCATATTGCACTTTTATACTTGTAAGCATATTTATTCTAAATAGTCAGATAGTTTTGGCTGTCTGCCTGGAGAGACCTTAGTTCCATTCCTTGGCTATTAGAAGAGAGCCTTGCAAAGACTGATCAGACTGCCAATGTGCATGCTGATCTGAGTCTTTACCGGGCACATATGCCTGACATTGTGGCTCGTATCATATGAACATTTACAATTTCATGTCTCACATGTCAAAGTGACTAGAAGACACAACTGCCCAACTGAGGAAGGCATTGTTAGCTTACAGGGAATGTGTCCACTTGGTAGTCTTTTCTTTTTTTTTTTTAAAGATTCTTTACAAAGGAGACAAGTGTGTTATCCTTTGCTATGAAATGTAACAAGAAAATGTTTTACTGACTAAATAAGTTCGATAAGGTAACAATATTTTCAACAACTGGGCCCAGATTGTCAAATGCTTTGTTTGATTAAATATCAATGTCACCACAACAGCTCACAGACACAAAAATTCGGGAACTTATCATAGGGGACGAGCATCATCATTTAACCCTTAAAGCAGTTATCACAAGTGAAGCAGCTGACACTTTGAAATATTTTTTTTTTATTATTTTTTCTGAGAAAATAAGGCTTGAGATTTCATGTGAATCATCTGCCTAGCAGATGATTCACATGAAATGCCAAGTCTTATTTTCTTCGAAAAATAAATAAATAAAAAAATAAATAAATAAAATAATAAAAATTTAGAATGCCATCTGCTAAGAGTTTACTTAGCCATTTAAGGGTTATGGGGAAACTAGAATTACATTATTCTCCTCTATTTTTAACCAGAGACAAAATTCTGTGACTTCCTGTTTTGCTTTTCTTTGCAGCAATCCCTTCCGAAATATGTTCTACTGTAACAGAGAGAATCTGCTCTTTTATTGTAGACCCCTTGTTAAGAAGGGAGACACAATTTGGATGGAATTACCTCCCCTGAAAGTGTATCCATTCACCTTAAGCCATATGCTAACTGTGCATGCACATACCAGACTGCACCTAGTCATGATGTTCAGTCATAGTAACATTTAACCCTTACAGCATCAAGCTAAATTTGTAGCAGACAAAATTCTAGTTTTATTTTTTTTTTTTGAAAAAACATTTTTCAAAGAAAATAAACCTTGACATGTCATGAATATTTATTTTCTTTGAGAAATAAAACATATATATTTCAAAATGTTGTTTGCTGCAGATGTGATAGGCACATTATGGGTTAGAATTCTTTCCTTTAAGATAGCCCTGCAATGAGAATTGAGATAAATCTTTAAATGTGAGAGTTTAAACCTTAAAATGCTCAGCAAAATTGTAGCAAACAATATTCTGGGCCTGGTTGTTCAAAGCGTTGTTAGCTAAACAAGCTCGTTAAGGGTCATTTCGTTAACTGTTTTAGCGGATTCAATATATAATATTCTGATATTTTTTGCTGAGAAAATGTGAGTAGCTTTTGCACTGCAAAAGCTACATGTACTCACATTTTTTCAGCAAAAAATTTCAGCATATTTGAGTATCACTCATTGTAAATTTTAACGAATCGTTAACTAACGATGTCGTTAGCTTTGAACAACTGGGCCCTGATTTTTTATTAGCATTTTTCAGAGAAAATGATATATTGGCATTTAATGTGAATCATCTGCTAGCAGAATCAAGCAGATGATTCACATGAAATGCCCGATCTTATTTTCCCTGAAAAAAAAATAAAAATAAAAATGTCATCTGCTGCAGTTGTGATTGGCATTTTAAGGGTAATAACAGGCAACACGTAGAATCTTAGAATGTAACAGTCTTTTTAATATCTTTTATAAGATGAAGGAAGCTGTCTCCAAGGTATATGTACTACTCTATAAAGTAAGTTTATCGATTCTACTAGGAAAATAGGCACATACAGTTCTAGATAAGACAAGACTTTAAACTAAAAAGTACAGACATTTTTTTCTTTTCCAAAAAATATATTCTAGGTTCTCATTAAATCTGCATCACAGAAGGGATTCTAATGTGTACCAAAAACACATTTTTCATAAAGAAAAAGAAAAGGACATTTCTCTTATCAAGACCTATTGGCCTCAATTTTTAACCAACATTTTACCAATACATGTATGAAATATAATAACAAATAAAATGAAAAATCAAATAACAGAACACAAAAACATTCTATACTGCTAACTGCATAAAATAAAGTACAATGTAACATAACAATTATGACTAAGTTTTATCAGATCTTTGGTACAACAAGAGTATTACAAAACTTCCACAACTCTCCTGAACTCATAAAATGTCAAGCAAAATTTCTAGCAGACCATATTATATATATATATATATATATATTTTTTTTTTTTATTATTTTTTCAGAGAAAATAAGTTTTACATTTCATTTGAATCATCTGCCAAGTCATTTTCTTTTAAAGCAAAAAAAAATGAAAATGTCACTTTTAATGGTTCTATTTTTTTATTTTTGAAAATTGCCTTCCTGAATGTTCACATACTGTTTACTGAATCTAATTTGTTTGTATATGAATGTATTAGTTCACGAAGGCAAAGCCGGACAATACCATGTGTTAATCGCGATACTTCACTGCAGATAAAAATTATTTTGATTCTAACATGAGACATAAAGGAAACTAGAGATTGTTGCAATGTTTTCCAAAGAACTCTTGGAGCTGACGTCAACAGAAGTATGTTTACATGCAACGTAATCAAAAGCGCCCTTTTGCATGCACTGCATTGATGACGAGAATTACTGTAGTTTGATCACAGTGATGTTTCCTTAAGGCGCAATGAGAAAATGTTAATGCCATGTTAGAATGTTGTTTAAAAGTATGTAACAATTATACAAATAAAATATGTTTAAACAAAAAGTGTATCTAGTCATCTTAACCCTTGTCATGTTGAATAAATTAAGATGCCATGCCCATTTCTAATTGTCAGCCAATCAGATCACTTAATCTAGCCAACTGATCTGGATCTACACTGCTTGCAAATGCAGGGCACATCCGGGTTCAGCAGGACAAGGGTTAAGTATAACCTATTATGGGTTAAACATTATCTACAGATTAATATGGTAAAGGAACCAAACAAATAATTATCAGTTGTGTCATCCAAATGTGAGTCCTGTAATACAGGGCCTGTAGTATAAGAAAAGGACCTTTAAAACATATATAGACAAAGAAGGCCCTGATTTTGTTTGTTTGAGATCTTGTTTAAATGATATGTCAACCATTATGGATCATTTTGAGCGGTCTCCCAGAGAAAACAGCCATGTTTTTTGACGAATCCAAATGGCCTGAACAATCTTGGTAGAGGATCACCAAAGGAATTTTTCTGCAAAATTATATGGAAATCAGTCATGCGATTTCTGACAAGAAGATTTTTAAAGTTTTCTATATAGATATATAGTGAAAATAAGCCCCGCCCCCTAGCGGCCATGTTTTTTGACGAATCCAAATGGCTTGAACAATCTTGGTAGCGGATCACCAAAGGAACATTTCTGCAAAATTACATTGAAATCGGTCCAGTGGTTTCTGACAAGAAGATTTTTAAAGTTTTCTATATAGATACATAGGGAAAATAAGCCCCGCCCCCTTGGCGGCCATGTTTTTTGACAAATCCAGATGGCTTGAACAATCTTGGTAGAGGATCACCAAAGGAACATTTCTGCAAAATTACATTGAAATCGGTCCAGTGGTTTCTGACAAGAAGATTTTTAAAGTTTTCTATATAGATACATAGGGAAAATAAGCCCCGCCCCCTGGCGGCAATGTTTTTTGACGAATCTGAATGGCTTGAACAATCTTGGTAGAGGATCACCAAAGAAACATTTCTGCAAAATTATATTGAAATCGGTCCAGTGGTTTCTGACAAGAAGATTTTTTAATTTTTTAGTTAAAAAATCTATTTTTAGCTCCTGTGACCTAGATATGCAATGGACAGAAACCATTTGAACAACTTTGAAAGAGGACCAAGCAAGGATCATTCCTGTGAAGTTTGGTCAAAATCCAATCAGTGGTTTAGGAGGAGATGTTGTTTAAAGATTGTGGACGGACGGACGGACGGACTCACAAATGGGTACATACGTGGCTATGCACTTTGTGGCAAAAATCATTAAGTGGCTACTGATTTTAAGTGCCTATTACTGTCCATCATTATGTGTCTACAAATTACATTTAGCCACATTAGGTATGGATTACCTGTCCATAGCTATTATTCTCTTGTGTGGGTAGCCATTTAACCACATTAGGTATGGATTACCTGTCAGTAGCTACCATTCTCTTACGTGGCTAGCCATTTAGCCACGTTAGGTATAGATTAACTGTCCATAAGGGGCTACTGATTTTAAGTGGCTTTGGATTACCTGTCCATAGCTATTATTCTCTTGTGTGGGTAGCCATTTAACCACATTAGGTATGGATTACCTGTCAGTAGCTACCATTCTCTTATGTGGCTAGCCATTTAGCCACGTTAGGTATAGATTAACTGTCCATAAGGGGCTACTGATTTTAAGTGGCTTTCAAAAGATGTATTACTGCGCAGGCACATAAAAAAAAATGGTACGAGGGTACTTGGACGTCCCTAGGAATGGATGGATTTCTGACCATCATTTTGTGCCTACAAATTAAAATAACTTTATTTAGCCAGATTAAGTATGGATTACCTGTCCATAGCTCTCTCTAATGTGGCTAGCCTCTAATGACCATTTTGCCACTTAAGTATCTAAAATGCTGATGGTAAGCCACACAAGTACCCGCTCGTGGGAATGGACATACGGACGACGACGACGACGACGACGGACGGTGAGTGATCACAAAAGCTCACCTTGAGCTTTCAGCTCAGGTGAGCTAATAAAACCACCACCTAAAATACATGTAAGCAGTTTAGAAGTATGCCAAAAGCTAACAATAACTTGATCTTGATCTGGAACACAACTCACAGCTCTAGATGAAGCGTTTTTTTTTTTGTTTTTTTTTTCAACCAAAAATGACACCAAGAAAGCAGATATTGTGGGTACTCATTAGATGCACATCACCAAGGAACTTCTAATGAGTAACCAAAACATATGTTTTTGTGGAGAAACAAAAAAAAAAACAACCTATATCTTATCTAGAGCTCTGACAACCTGATTCCAATCAGAACCATATACTATTAAGATATCATCTAAAACTATTGTCGTCTGCTTTGTCTTCTGCTGGTTACTTTAAAAGTCATTGTTGCAAATAGTGTGGAGCCAGATCAGACTGCTCCTTTAGGAGCAGTCTGATCTGGGTCCATACTGTTTGCCTATATGCAAAAATGATGTTTGAAAAGTTTGCAAGAAGATGCAGCAGACGACATATACAGATGACATTTTTAGATGTAGTTTTTCTTGGCATCTTAAGGGTTAAGGCAAATCGTTAATAATGTTATTTCTTACTGTCAACAAAGTTTGTTATTAAACATACAGACTAGTGCAGTAATAAAAACTAAACTGAAAATCTTGACAAAGTTTCTACAAATAATGGGACTAAGATGTATTAGTAAAGAAATAATAGAGGGTCATAAATGACTAGTACTTCTTCCATGTAACACCAATAAAATTTTCATATTTACAATCATGAGAAAAGTACATGCAAAAATGCATGAAATTAAAATATGAGGCTTTGAAGAAGACTTATAAAAGCAAGGCGAAAAAAAAAAAAAAAAAAAAAAAAGCAAGGAGATACTGAAAGGAATGTCAAACCTCAGAATACAATCTAAACAAATCTAACACTAGACAAAGTGCCCAGTGGGGCACATATACCCCCGATTAGCACTACCGCCACCTTTTAAAGAGCACAAAGTATGTAGCTTTGACTCTGGAGATGGCAGTTGTATGCTATATGTTATAACATTGAAAAAATTCAATCACAGAGTAATATGAAGCCACCTCAAAGGTCAGGCACAGGTGCAGGGATTGAGCTCAATAAAACTTTAGTCCTATAACTATCACCATATACCAGTGAAATCAGTCTTTATAATATAAGCAAAAATGACATTTGTATGAAACGCCTGTGACCTTGACTTAAAAGCCATGCCCCAGCTTGGGGATGGTGCCGAGAAAAACTTCAGACCTATATATACCATCATGCTTAATATTAATGAAACCAACAAAAAGGTCTTCATAATATAGCTATATAAACTTAGATGCAATTTTTTTTTTTTTTACTTTTATATGAAATTTCTAAGTCTGTGACCTTGACCTCAAGGTCATACCCCAGGATAAGGATGATGCTGAGTAAAACTATAGACCTATATCTACCAACATGTCAAATATAAATGAAATTCCTCAAAGGGTCTTGATGGTATAGCTATATAAACATAAACACAAAAAATTTATTTATGAAAATTCTAAGTCCGTGACCTTGACCCCAATGTTATTCCCCGGGATAGGGTTGGTGCTGATAAAAACTTAAGCCCTATATCTACCATCAGGCCAAACATGAATTAAACCCATCAAAGGCTCTTCATAATATAAGGTCTTATAAACTTTAACGTAAAAACTTTGATCCTAAGACAAAAATTAAGTATGAACAAATAACGCTTCAACGGATGGATGGACAGACAAACAGATTCCTTGCTGATAGCTATATCCGCTCAACCTTTCAATTAGGGTATAGTAAAATTTAACAAAAGGTCTTGATGATATGGCTATATAAACTTAAAAGCAAAAACTTTTACTTTTAAATGAAACTTGTAAGTTCGTGACCTTGACCTCGGTCACACCCGGGGTGGGGATCATGCGGAGTAAGACTCTAGGCCAATATATAGCAACATTTCAAATATAAATGAAATTCCACAAGGGTCTTGACGATACAGCTATATAAATTTAAACACAAAAATTTTGACATTTTTTTGAAAATTGGAAGTCCATGACCTTGACCCAAAGGTCACCCCCCGGGGTGGGGATGGTGCCAATAAAAACTTTAGAGCTATATTTACCATCATGCCAAATATGAATGAAATCCATCGAAGGGTCTTCAAAATATGAGGTCTAATAAACTTTAACGTAAAAACTTTGACCCTAAGACAAAAATAAAGTATGAATGAATAATGCTTCAACGGATGGACGGACAGACCAACAGATTCCTTGCTGATAGCTATATCCGCTGGCCTTTCAATTAGGGAATACTGAAATTTAACAAAAGGTCTTGATGATACGGCTATATAAACTTAAACGCAAATTTTTTTTACTTTTATATGAAAATTCTAAGTTCGTGACCTTGACCTCGGTCACACCCTGAGTGGGGATCATGCTGAGTAAGATTCTAAGCCGATATCTAGCAACATGTCAAATATAAATGAAATTCCTAAAGGGTCTTGATGATATAGCTATATAAACTTAAACACGAAAAACTTTGACTTTTTTATGAAAATTCTAAGTCCGTGATCTTGACCCCAATGTCACCCCCGGGGTGGGGATGGTGCTGATAAAAACTTTAGACCTATATCTACCATCATGCCAAATATGAATGAAATCCATCAAAGGGTCTTCAAAATATGAGGTCTTATAAACTTTAACACAAAAACTTTGACCCTGACTTTTTTACGAAAATTCTAAGTCCGTGACCTTGACCACAAGGTCACCCCCGGGGTGGGGATGGTGCTGATAAAAACTTTAGACCTATATCTACCATCATGCCAAATATGTATGAAATCCATCAAAGGGTCTTCAAAATATGAGGTCTTATAAACTTTAATGCAAAAACTTTGACCCTGTGACGGAAAGACGAACGAACGAACGAACATACGAATGAACGAACGAACTAACGTACGTACGAACAAACGAACGGACGAACGGAAAAGCGAAAACTATATACCCCCACATACTTTGTATGTCGGGGGTATAATAATAAGGTATTATTTCTACAGGTAAGGAATGTGCTACTGCCTTCAGCATTCTCTGAGATTCAGCAGAAGACAAACTGGCACTTTCTTATTTTCTCAAGAGCCAAAGGTTTGACAATGCATGAAACCTACATTCCCTGATAATTAAGAAAAAATATTTTAAAATGTCATCTGCTGAATTTGTACCCAGCATGCTATGAAAAAGCATTAAAAACTCTGTCATTAAAAAAATGGGCTTCTAATGAATACCCACAATGTACCATATTCGACCTAATTACCCCATATATCCCTATAAGCGCATAGTTAAGTAATTTTGTAGTCTTCAGGCTGCAGCTCATGCTCTTTTATCTCCTTCTTTATAAACGTGTATGTTGTTGGTACTTATTTGAATTGCCTCGACAAGTCGAGGCAATTCAAATGAGTTCTCACAACATATGCTTTTATAAACTTGTCAAGGTAATTCAAATAATTACCCTTAATATATGCATCATTAAATACACCCCTCAGGAAGTCTTCTGCTCATATTTCTTTAATGTGTGCCCTTATTAGGAAGATATATGTTTGTTTGTTTGTGTTGAGGTTTTACGGCCCAGTCAACCCAATGGGGTCATGTCGAGCGCGGTCAGTTTACCTAGCCACACGTTTACTGGGCAGGCTTAGTCCTCTAAGCGGTTAACCAGTATTGTGCACATTCTTTTGCCAGAAACTGACAACTGCCCTTCTCGAATCAGCGGAAGGGAGAGAATGACCGCAGAAAATATTTCATGATCACTCTCCACGAAAGAATGTTGCCGACCTCAGCGGGGGTTGAACCCGCGACCACATGGTCTCCAGTCGGACGGCTCATCCAACTGAGCCACTGAGGCTGGTCAGGAAGATATATGTTTTTCTAGTTACATGTATTTTGAAAAAAAACAACAAAAAACTAACCAAACAGTGTGGTAATTAGGTCAAATGTTTCTGTGGAGAAACAAGAAAAATATTATGTGGATAACCTTTCTTACCTGGAGCTGTGCATATGCGTTTTGCCCCACTTTGTTTAATGCCGTCACATAATATTTACAGCAAATCATTACGTCAACAAGCCTATGCAATATAAGTTCTACAAAATGTCAAAACAATTTTACAAAGTAAAATAGAAGAAAACATAGCTCTAGATAAGATGGGGTATCCAGATAATATTTTTCTTATTTTTTGCATGAAACATATGTTCTGGGCACTCATTAGGAGCACCTCACAGAAGCATTTCTAACGAGTACCCACAATATATGTTTTAGTGCAGAGTAGAAAAATATCCATACTATTTGGTTGAAAAAGTGTCTTATCTGGAGATATGGGGACTGCAGAGGATTTGGTCAATATGCCCACTAAGATAAATTTCTGCAGTGCAAATAAATGTTAAAAATAACAAACAAATTCAACTAAGCTTTAAGAAAAGAAATATAGAGTAAATTGCTATATTATATATAGATGTCTGAATGCTATATCCCTGTTTTTTACTATATATTACAAGGGAATGTGTGGGTCCAGATTACAAAGACCTGTTAACATAATGCATTAATGAAACAAACATCATCTACATGCCTCTTACATCATTAAAAATCCCATCTAATATAAATACTACATTTTTGTGAACACATGACTTCGTTGTTTATAAACAATCATAACTCCAGATAACAAACTCTTTTCAAACAAAAAATACTGATATTTTTCTTATTTCTCCATGAAAACATATGCTGTGGGTACAATGTACTCACTAGAAGCACTTCATCAAGGCACTTCTAATGAGTATGTACAACATATATGGCAAAATAAGAAAAAATATTTTTTGGAACCCTCTCTTATATGGAGCTATGAACACTAGAATAAATCAGATTTGCAGAACACCCACATACTGGTAACACACAACAAATAATTTTTCATTTAGTAAAACACTGAATAGCACCAGATAAAAGGGCAACAGGTCAATATTTTTCTCATTTCTCCAAGAAAACATATGTTGTGGGTACTCATCAGAAGTGCCTCTGTGAGGCACTTCTAATGAGTAGCCACAACATATGCCAGTACTTTTTAATGAAAAATGTACTTTTTAGTGTAAAATAGCAGTACCTTTTAGCGAATTACCGGTAGTACTTTTTAGTGAAAAAATATAAGTACTTTTCTTTTAAAATGAAAAAAGTACTTTTTAGTGAAAAATATCAGTACTTTTTAGTGAAAAAAGTCCTTATCCGGAGTTATATTTTGGTCACACTTAGAAAAAATAAGATTTATTAATAAACAATGGCCAAGATCAACTCTTGAAATGTGCTATGTTTGTGTATCTACTGTTTCACTATACTCGGCAACAGAGAATTAAGATGCTTTTTTTTTAAACAAAAACTATGAATCTACAGCTGACTGTCCTTATCTGGACCTCGCTTATCTCGGAGTGAAAATTTGGTCCCTGCCTAAACATGAAAATTTAACAACAGATAAAAAAATATTGTGGAAAAGAGGAGAAATTGCTCCTAAGGAACAATTCTCCTCTTTTCCACAATATTTTCAATATATCTCCAAATTTTAAGAGTCCAATTACACACATATTTGTTAAAAGTGGTTGTTGGAATTATTTTTTCCCCAATTCTGCAAATATGATATATCGAGGTACGGATATCTCGAAGTATTTCAGAGAGTCCCTTGGATTTCGAGATAACGAGAGTCGACTGTACATGAAACCATATGTTGTGGATACTCATTAGAAGCACCTTGATGAGGTGCTTCTAACGAGTATACTAAACATATGTTTTTGTGCATATATAAGAAAACTGTTTAGCTGCTATTCCTCTTATCTGGAACTATGCATGTGTTCTTTATATTATAAACAGCTAAGACCATAACCAGACAACATGCTAATCTGTTGGCTGGCAATACAGACCTTGTTCTACTTTCTCTTAGACTCTTAATTTACAAATTTAAGGAATCATAAAAATAAATATCAGACTGTCTTCTTAATTTGTAGCATGTCTGGGTAAATTCTGCACAAACCTTTGATGCTATTTTTCTTATTTTTTTCCCAGAAAAGAAGGTTCAACATTTCATGCAATTTGTCAATTTGTATGAAATGTCAAATCTTATTTTCTGGAAAAAATCTTATTTTCCAGAAATAGAGTTTGATATTTCATGCAAACTGTCTCCTTTTAGGAAATACACTACAATTTCTTTATAACACGGTTTGTTATAACACGGTTTTGGATATAACACGGTTCAAAGATGGATCCCAAAAATGTTATACTGAAAAATGACCATAAATGGTCATTTTTCAATATAATCTGTACATTTTTGTTTAGATATAACACGGTTGTTTAACTAACATGGTTTATGCTATGGACCCCAACAACAGTGTTATAAGAGGTTGTGGTGTATCTCAAATCATAATTTCTGGGAAAAAGTAAGACAACTATTTCAAAATACTGTCTGCTGAAAAATTTATCCGGCACACTACTGGTTAATAAAATAAATTCGCTATTAATAAAACAATACTAGAAATGTACCTACTACTACGACTTCAAAGTGGATTTCAATTTGTCTAAATATTCTTGATGATTATAAACAGTAGCTAGGAGACCTTTGTCATTCTTGTACTCCTTTCCTGACCTATAGTCTATAAAATTTTCTTCTAAAGTTGTCATTTTACCATCTAATGCATTGAGTATTGCATTTCCAGCACATATATCCCATTTCTTGATCAGGGTAGTGTGTACATAGGCATGCTGGTGTCCTTTAATCACTTCTAGGGTCTTGTATCCTATAAAACAAAAACAAAAAGGTAATCTTAGGTCAGACAGATAAGGCACTTGTTCCACCAGACTAGACATTTGTCCAAAGTAAAAAGATGCCCCCACCCTTTGGTCTGCCCATATGGCAATTATGCATACTAGTAAATTTCAACAACTATTTTCCAAATGCTGAATCTGATCTGTTATACATTTTGATCTAAGCCCCCACCCAAGGACAAGACCCAAGGGCAATTCTAGCACAGTGTTGAAGGTTTAGGTCTGGGTAAGTAGCATACCAAATTTCAACTTCCTAGCATAAAAGGTAACCAAGTTATGACCGCCAAGAGAAACTAGGATGTAAATGTCTATGTTTGTTTGTTTGTGTTGAGGTTTTATGGGCCAGTCAACCCAATGAGGTCATGTCGAGCGCGGTCAGTTTACCTAACGACACGTTTACTGGTTAGCGGTTAACCAGTATTGTGCACATTCTTTCGCCAGAAACTGACAACTGCCCTGCTTGAATCAGCGGAAGGGAGAGAATGACTGTAGAAAATATTTCACGATCAATCTCCACGAAAGAATGTTGCCGACCTTGGCGGGGATTGAACCCGCGACCTCCTGGTCTCCAGTCGTACGGCGCATCCAACTGAGCCACCCAGGATGGCAAATGTCTATGTTAATTTGAATGTAAACTTATCTGTTAGACTCTGGTTACGAATGTGACATATCCACTTACAGACATAACATCACAGCAAACACTATATGACCCACTGCTGCTTTTGGCAGGCAGGGGCATAAAAATTAGTTATAGGTTAGAAAGACAAGGCAATTTTTCGATCAAAATACCAGAAATATTTTCTTATTTCATCATATATCATAATCAGATTTTTGATTAACGTGCAGGTACAGGGGCAACATCCACACCAGTGGGCCCCCTTCAAGATAGCTGGCTTGCTGCATGCATGGCAGATCTCACACCAGATCTCCAGGTATGTCTATCATGAGGGTTGATGGCCGAGAGCTTCCACTCTCTGCAATCCCTCTCTGTCAGCTGTTTCCATGTCATCTTGGGCCTCCTAGGCCCGCACTTTCCATCAACCTATATGTTAAAAGCTGTCTTTCTCCACAAAAATGTATGTTGCGGGTGCTCGTTAAAAGAGCCTCATAATTTTCAATAGGAAATACCATATTCTACCTAATCACAGCACTATGCACTTCGGTTTTTCAAAATTACTGGTAAAACTTGTTGTAAAATATCCACCTAGGAAGGGCACACTTTAAAGAAAGATCAGCAGACTTCATGAAGAGCGTATTTAATTATGCTTAGGCGATATTATTCATTTGATTTTCTTTATTAAAGCATATGTTGTGGGTACTCGTTTGAATTGCCTCGACAAGTCGAGGCAATTCAAATGAGTATCCACAACATATGTGTATGTTTTTATAAAGTAGTAGATAAAAGTACACTGGCTGTAAAGGAAAGACTACTAAATTGCTTGACTGTGCTCTTATAGGAGCATGTGCAGCAATTAGGTCAAATACAGTAAGAACAAATGTTGATTTGGATACCTTTCTTATTTAAAACTCTCAATTCAGATAAATGGACTATCAAAATATTTTTTTCTTTTTTATTTAGTTATTTCTGCACCCATGTTCCCAAAAGCCATAGGCATGTCACATGCAACATACCTTCCACTTCAAAATTTCTTTGCAAGTTGCCTTAATTTTTCAGGAGAATCAAAGATTCATAGATGCCTTAATTTTTCAGAATTGCCTTATTTGTTTATATTTATTATATTTGTATGTTGAGGTTTAAGGTAACTATCAATGGTCTTTCAGTCATATTGTGACAATGCCTGGATGGAACTGTGCAAAGCGGTGCCCTTTTATTACGCATTCTCAGTGCATTGTCATGCCTCTAGAAACACTGGTATGATGCTACTACAAGTCACCTTACACTGATAATAGTGTGACTAGTTAATCCTAGCTCTTCTACCTAATAAGCATAGTGTTCCCGTGTCCATATGGCATTTAAAGTGTCATTCAAAATTGTAGCAGACATTTTCTTTTATTTTGCCTGGCAAAAAAGACTTAACATTTCACGAAAATCATATGCAAAAGGATGCCCTATTTTCTTGGAAAAAAAAAAAAAAAAAAATGCTGCTATAGTAATGGTGCTTTAAGTTATATCAGATCAAGTTACTGCAGTAACAATCCCTTTAAATCAAGATAGCTTTCAGCCTTTCTTTAACCTTTGTCCTGCTGAACCGTATATACACTGCAAACAGTGTAGATCCAGATCAGTTGGCTTCTAAGAAGCCAACTGATCTGGATCTGCACTGTTTGTCATTAAGTATTCAAATTTGGATCAACAACCTTAATTAAGTAATCTGATTGGCTGAAAATTAGAAGTGGGCATGGCATTTTAATTTATTCAGCATGACAAGGGTTAAAAAAAATATGAGAGTATTACCTGCCCCACCAGCTGGTGTTACTATAACATTATTGCCGAAGGCTTGTTTGGCTACATCTTCCACTGCTCCAGCATGTGATCTTGACACAATTAATTTATGTGGGTCTATCTCCTTTCGTTTCAATTCATCAGATTTCTGGAGGTTTCTGGAGTGGCCATAACCCACCCACGCCCATGCTGTAATATACATGTACAATGATAACATTTTATTATGCAACAAACAATATTAACTCTTGAAGTGTCAATCAAAACTTCAGCAGATACTTTCTTTTTTTTCCTCTATTTTTCGGAAAAAAATAATGCTTCACATTTCATGTAAGTCACCTGCCTATATGTAGCATTTCATGTGAATCATCTGCCTAACATTTTGAATTATTATTTTTTCTTATTTTACAGAAAATAAGGCTTGACTTTTCAGGTGAATCATCTGCCTTGCAAATGATTCACATGAAATGTCATGCCTTATTTTCTCTGAGAAATAATTTTAAATTATTAGAATATCAACTGCTGCAATTTTGCTTGGCACTTTAATCAAGATACATGTATCTTAAATGGACTCCTCCATCTGGGAAACTGGAAGGGTCCATTAATTATTTTAAAGTGTATTAGGTAAAAACTGTTATTCTAAACTGCTTAAGTCATAGTAAAGAGAGCAAACCTGATCAGATGATGATAGTTTAAGATTAAGTGGAAAGAATACGTATGTTTTTTAATCTTGATTCTTTAAATTTCATTTATCAAGCTTAGTCCTGCTGAACCCAGCTATACCCTGCCTTTACAAACAGTGTAGATCCAGATTAGTTGAAGAAGCCAACTGATCTTGATCTGCACTGTTTGCCATTCAGTGTGTGAATTTATGGCAACAATTTGGATCAAATAATCTGACTGGCTGAAAATTAGAAGTGGGCATGGCATCTTTATTTATTCAGCAGGACAAGGGTTAAATTAAGCTGGATACTTGCTATTTGCATACATCATATACAGATAAATAAAAGCATAACAATGCATATGATACCCTGCCACTGGCATGTGTTGAAACTGCAAAATTAATTCAGTCAGCATGGTGAGAGGCATGGGTTTCCTTAATGCACAAAAAATGCCTTTATGCACCTACATGTACTTTTTGGAAGTTTTGTCCTCACATAATGTTAAAATCTCTGTATATCTGTGTCTGTATTATAAAGGTGACAAATTTGTTCCCATCCCGCACACCTTCCCCCTACAAAAAAAAAAAAAAAAAAAAAAAAAAAAAAAATAATAAACATTGGGGAAAACCCTGCAGTAAGCAATACTTGCAATATACAAGCACACCCTGAAAACAGCACATCCCATGATTAACCATGACTTTCTGTTGAATCCAGACTGCCATGTGTTACCCTTTTCTTTCAAAATTAAGGGGACCACCATAAATTTTAGGGTCCATAAGTGATTGATCCACTGTTAATTTCTATCCCTGACATCACATGCAACTCACTGCATGAAAACCAATGATTTAGCAATTTTGAACATTTATATGGGGTTTATTGGAAGCTTTTCAGACTTTTTTTTTTACAAGGGAGACAACTCTTGTGACTCCCTATTTGATTTCTTGCCCATCCACTCACTTCTGAGGCATTCCAATGAGTACCATTACCCACAAGATACATGTCAGTTCTGATGCAAAGAATATCTCCTACATACTCCCCTTGTTTGGATTTATGTTCATAATTCATTCCCTCTAACTTTCAACGGCCAAATCTGTAAAAGGAACTTTTTTTTTTTTTTCTGAGAAAATGAGGCTTGACCTTTCATGTGTTTTGTTTGTGTTGAGGTTTTACGGCCCAGTCAACCCAATGGGGTCATGTCGAGCGCGGTCAGTTTACCTAACCACACGTTTACTGGGCAGGCTTAGTCCTCTAAGCGGTTAACCAGTATTGTGCACATTCTTTCGCCAGAAACTGACAATTGCCCTTCTTGAATCAGTGGAAAGGAGAGAATGACCATAGAAAATATTTCATGATCAAGACCTTTCATGTGAATTGTCTGCTTGATTTTCAAGATGGCAGCCATTTTGGATTTCGGACTAGAACAATTGTAGCTATTTCTGATTTACAAGTCACCCCGATACTTCCTACTAATTTTCCAGTCAGTTGGCCTTTCGGTTCAGGAGAAGAAGTTCAAAATAGATTTTCAAGATGGTGGTCATCTTGGATTTCTGATTGAAACAATTTTAGCTATTTTTTATCTACAAGTCACTCTGATACTTCCTACCAAGTACTGAGTCAGTTGGCCTTTCAATTCAGAAGACATTCAAAATACATTTTTAAGACAGTAGCTATCTTGGAATTCCAATGGGAATAATTTTAGCTGTTTTTGATCAATACGTTGCCTTGATACTTCCTACCAAGTTTCAAGTCAATTGGCCTTTTGGTTCGAGAGAAGTTCAAAATAGATTATCAAGGTGGTGGCAAATGGTGGCTATCTCGGATATCTGATATGAACCAGGATTTTAGCTATTTTTGATCTACAAGTCGCCCTGATACTTCCTACCATGTTTTGAGTCAACTGGCCTTTCATTTCAGGAGAAGAAGTGCAATGGCGGCCATTTTGGATTTCTGATCTGAACCATTTTAGCTATTTTTGATCTACAAGTCAGGTTTCGTCAATTGGCCTTTTTGTTCAGGTGAATAAATTCAAAATAGATTTTCAAGATGGCAGCCGTGGCTTATCTGAGCAATATTAGCTATTTTTGGTCAACAAGTCATCCAGATACTTCCTACTGAGTTTTGAGTCAACTGGACTTTCAGTTCAGGAGAAGTTCAAAATAGATTTTCAAGATGGATGCATTGATGGCCATCTTGGACATCCGATCAGAACGATTTTTGCTACTTTTGATCTACAAGTCACTCCTTTACTTCCTACCAAGTTTCCAGTCAATTGGCTATTCCATTTAAGAGAAGAAGTTCAAAATAGATTTTTAAGATGGCGGCCATCTAGGATTTCTCATCAGAATGATTTCAGCTATTTTTTTTATCTAAAAGTTACCCTGATACTACTTTGTACCAAGTTTTGAGTGAACTGGCCTTTTGGTTCAGGAGAAGTTCAAAATAGAATTTCAAAATGGCTGCCACGTCGGATTTCCAACCAGTATTTTTGATCTACAAGTCACCCCAATACTTCCTTCAGTTTCGAGTGAACTGGCCTTTTGGTTCAGAAGAAGAAATTCAAATTAGATTTTCAGGATGGCAACTGTGGCAGTCATCATAAATTTCTAACTGGAATGATTTAGCTATTTTTTATCTACAAGTCGTGCCGGTACTTCCTACCAAGTTTCTAGTCATTTGGCCTTTTGGTTCAGGAGAAGAAGTTCAAAATAGATTTTTCTATTTTTAGCTCTGGTGGCCATCTTTTTCATTGGAGCAGAACCATTTTAGCTATCACCTAGGAAACATTCCTGTGAACTTTGATTTAAATTGGCCCAGAGGGTAGGAGGAGTTATTTAAAACAAATTGTTGACTTCACAAAATGCACATTGACTGATCACAATAGCTCTCCATGAGTACTTTGTACAATAGCTCACCATAAGTATTTCAAAACATCCACTCTTACATTTTTGTATGAAACTACATGTAACTTACTTGTTTCTCCTCGATCATTATTTACAAAAGGTTTATGGATAATTCCTATTGTTGGTTGTCCATTCACTGCTACACACACCATTGTTGTCACGTATGGAAGCATGTCTGTACCATCTTAAATGAAAATAGACATTTATTATCATAACTCTAGATGAGTGAATTATCTAGATAAACATTTTAACCATTCTCTTGCTGAACATGACATGCCCTGTCTAAGCAAACAATGTAGATCCAGATCAGCTGGCTTCTGAAGAAGCCAACTGATCTGGATCTGCACTGTTTGTCATGAAATATGTGAATTTCTACCAAAAACCAAGATGAAGTAATCTTATTGGTTGGAATTAATTTATTCAGCATGACAAGGGTTAAAATATTTTATTTTTCAAAGAAAACATTTATTCTACTGAACCTCTCCAAATAGAAAATTACCTTTAGGGGAATGAATACTCTTTTAGTGGAGGTAACTACCATATTCGACCTAATTACCACACTGTGCGCTTAGGTTTTTTAAAACTGCTGGGAAAACTTGTGGTAAAATATGTATCTGTCTACCAAGGTTACACTTCAAAAAAAAAAAAGATCAGCAAAGAACCTATTTGATGATGTTTATCCCATTTTTTTTCCGGTTCTCTTTATAAAAGCATAGGTTGTGAGTACTCATTTGAATTGCATTGACAACGGAATTGCTTGACTGTGCGCTTATAGGAGTATGTGCAGTAATAAGGTTGAGTATCTTATATCAAACTGTTTTATTCTCCCTTTTGAATAGATGGTCTACTCTGGAAGGAAAGAAGTTCTCCAAAATTCTTTCCTTATAGAGCAGATTCCAGTTCAAAAAGGGCTTGATGTGTAGAAAACAAACTGGAAACTTGTCACAAAAGATGTCTCCTTGAAAAAAGCCAAAAATCTACCATTTATATGGAACCTTCTTAACCATTGTCCTGCTGAATAAATGAAGATGCCATGCCCACTTCTAATTTTCAGCCAATCAGATTACTAGATCCAGATTATTGCTATAAATTCACATAATTAATGGCAAGCAGTGAAGATCCAGATCAGTTGGCTTCTTCAGAAGCCAACTGATCTGGATCTACACTGTTTGCAAAGGTAGGGTATATCTGGGCTCAGCAGGACAAGGGTTAAGACAGATCAACAATCACAAACCCAAATGAGCCTGTGAATCCATGCAATTTGACGGCTGTTTACTAACAGAATATTAAAGGTGCATGTCTTATGTTAGAGACTAGTGCAGACCCTGATCAGACTATGCAGATCTTTTTCAATTTGGAGAGGCTCATATACAGTAAAATGTCCTAAAATTTTGAACACTTTATTCCATAATTTTTTTGCCTAAATTTTGCTTTTTATGCATTTGTTTCTTGAAATTCTTAGTGGAATGGCCAACAGTGTAGACCCTGATCAGACTGCTCCTTCTGGTCTGGGTCTACACTGTTTGCATATGCCATTTTCTCAGAAAATTTGGTGTATGAAATTTTAGGACATTTACAGTATTCTATTTTCATTGTGTGTTCACAGCTCTCAAAGCTCATTCCTTCTAGAATTTATTTGCCTCACTAAGGCAATACTAATGAGATGCCATAGAATATGTTTTCATGGATAATGGCATAACACTAGTTAAGGTGCTTTTTTCAACCCATAAGTATTTATATTTTTCTTATTTCTCCATGAAAACATATGTTGTGGGTACTCATTAGAAGCGCCTCAGCGAGGCGCTTCTAATGAGTACCCACAACATATGTTTTTGTGGAGAAATAAGAAAAATATTTACCGGATACCCTCCCTTATCTAGATCTATGTAAATGGGCCATGGCAAGCGATAGTGCCTTAAACACGCATAAAATTTGAAAACCCAGCTCATCCTCTGCATGCACAAAGTAGTATCATCCACGCCTTTGCCATAGCTACAGATAAAAGGGGGTATCCACATAATATTTATCTTATCTCTCGATGAAAACATTTGTTGTGGGTACTCATTAGAAGTGCCTCGCTGAGGCGCTTCTAATGAGTACCCACAACATATGTTTTCATTGAGAAATAAGAAAGATATCAGCATTTTTCAGCTGAAAAACGCACCTTAACTGTTGCTATGGTCCTAGTCTTTGCTCTATTTATACATTCTGTAGTATCCGATGACTGTTAGTGGACTGAATGCTCTGATCAGACTGCGTGGATATGCAGGCTGATTGGGGTCTTTGCTGCCTGCATATGCCCAAAGCCGTTTTGGCATGGTGCAGCCCAAATAAGAGAACATCTTAAAAATTAATACTTTGTATTCTACACTAAATATTCAAACGCCTTAACTTCTTACTGTATTTATCCTTAAATTATAAACCAACGGACCAACGATCCTGTAGCTCACCTGAGACCTCTGATCCTAGACAGGGACAAACAATTTTGAGTCCATAGAAACCTTTTGCAACAATGCTCAACTGATATAAGTTTCAAATAAATCCCTTTGAACAGTGATTTTATATATAAAATCCTGGGCAGAATTTTTATGTCAAAAATGAAACCTTTCGTCACTATGGCAGTGATACAAGTTTCACCAAAATCTCTTTGAACTGTGATTTTATACATATATTTTCACAAGATTTCATACATTAATATAACCCTCGTGCAGGGACAGATAACAGCTGGGGGACAGAATTTTGATGTCAAATGAAACCTTTTGCCGATGTGGCCAACTGGTGCAAGTTTCCAGATGAAACCTTTTGCTGATGTGGCCAACTGGTGCAAGTTTCACAAAAATTTCTTTTACCTTTGACTTTATACAGTATTTTCCCATGATTTCATACATGTACATGTACATAGCCCTAGAACAGGGGAAAATTGCCCCTGGGAGATAGAATTTTTATGTCAAATAAAATCTTTTGACACTAAGGCCAACTTGTGCAGGTTTCCTAAAAATCTCTTTGAAGTGTGATTTTATACAATTTTTTTCATAATTTCCTGCATGTACATGTACATAGCCCAGGGGCAGATCACCCCTGGGGGACAGTGTTTTAATGTCAACTGAAACCTTTTGTCACTATGACCAAATGGTCCAAGTTAAAAAAAATCTCTTCGAACAGTGAATTTATATAATTTTTTCATGATTAATCATTTTGTATATACATGTATATGTATATAGCCCCCGGGCAGGGTGAATAAAAGTCTATGATAGTTCCTAAAACATCGATTGTTTTCACTTTTTCCCACTTTTTCCCATACAAAAGCATAAGGAGCCAAATTTGACCTTGCCATAAAATAGGACAAGGCCAACCCAGGTTCATCAAGTGACGACTGGAGACCAGGAGGTCGAGGGTTCAACCCCGCCGAGGTCGGCAACATTCTTTCGTGGAGATTGATCGTGAAATATTTTCTACGGTCATTCTCTCCATTCCGCTGATTCAAGAAGGGCACTTGTCAGTTTCTGGCGAAAGAATACGCACAATACTGGTTAACCGCTTAGAGGACTAAGCCTGCCCAGTAAACGTGTGGTTAGGTAAACTGACCACGCTCGACATGACCCCATTGGGTTGACTGGACCGTAAAACCTCAACACAAACAAAGTCATCAAGTGATCAAACTACGGGCCCATGTCCCAAATGCTGCATACCAAATCCATAGGCCATTGGCTCACTGGATCTGGAGTAGAAAAATTTTAAAGGGTTTTTACGGTATATGGGCATGTGGCCACCCTGGTCTGGTATCCGTGGGGAACAAACTTTTGTTCCCTACACCCATGGAGGTTCCATATGAAATTTGGCTTAAATGGGGCCAACGGCTTCAAAGATGTTTGAAGAGAGAGGACAACAGACAGACGGACAGATCCATGGGGCAGGGACAAATAACCCCCTGAGAGCAGAATTTTTATATCAACAGATACATGTACCTTTTGTCATTTGGCCTATTGAAGCAAGTTTCATAACAAAGTCTATGATAGTTCCTGAAAAATTTGCTGTTTTCACTTTTTCCCATACAAAACCATAAAAGGCCAAATCTGACCATAAAATAGGTCAAGGTCAACCCAGGTTCATCATGTAAACAAATTATGATGGGCCCATGTCCCCAATACTGCATACCAGGTCCCATGGCCATTGGCCCATAGGTTCCGGAGAAGAGACATTTTCAGGGGTTTTTACCATATATGGGCGTAGAGGCCATATTGGTCAAGTGACCTAGACCTCGCTAACAAACTTTTGTTTCCCCGACTCACAGAGGCGTCTTATGCAAATTTAATTTAATCGGCCTGCTGGATTCGGAGAAGTTGTTTGAAAATGTTGATGGCGACGATGCCGGCCTGCCTATACTATAAGCTCACCTATAAGCCTAAAGGCTCAGGTGAGCTAAAAAGCCACATTGGCACTTTGGCTGATTTCAGTTTTGTGACTGTGTTCATTGATCTCGTCATTCCTTCAAGAATTTATTCACTAATGTACCTTTTGAGGAGTTAACTAGAGCTGGTGTTTGTAAAACACTATGCCCCCAACTGCCTGACTCTAACACTGTTTGACTCCAACACTGCTTAGCCATGACGGTAACAACAGTACAAATATATGATTTCAATGTTATTTTATCAAAATGAAATAACTCTAAAATAGGAGATGATTGGGATAAGAAAAAAATACGGATCACCTATTTTTTCATGAGGAATCAAAACATGAAATTTCAAAACATTAACATACATGGTTCTAAACTTATGCTACACACAATAAAGCAACGACATTAAATGGCCCGAAATTGCGAAGGGCCATAACTCCAACATTTCATTTAATTGGTTCAAAATTTATTCAGGTGATCTCCTCCTCAATCCCAATCAGTATACCAAATATCATGGCTCTAGCTTAAATACTTTTTGAGATATCTTGCTGAAAAAGTCAAAATGCCTAGAACTACAAAGGGCCATAACTACATCAATTTTTCATGGAATTCCCTAAAAAACAAACCAGGTAATCTCCACATCATCCCCAATCAGCATATAATATTTCAAGACCCTAGCTTAAGTGCTTTTCGAGAAATCTTGCTGACAAGGTCAAAATGAGCAGAACTGCAAAGGGCCGTAACTTTATCAATATTTTCATGGAATTCTCTCAAAATATAATCGGGTAATGTACACATCATTCCCACTCACTGTAACGAATTTCAAGAACCCAGCTTAAATACTTTTCAAGATATCTTGCTCACAAGATTTAATTCTGATTTTTTTCGAAGGGGCATAACTTTAAATAAACATGCTAGACAAGAAACAAAATACGGGTCGGCTATTTTTTCATTGGGAACCCAAATATAAAATTTCAAAACCCTAGCGTGCAGGGTTCTTAAGATATGGCTTGCACAAAAAAAGCTTGATGAACGGACAAACAGTCGGATGGACAAATGAAGGCAAAATAATATGCCCCATCAATTTCATTCGAAACTGGGGGCATAATCAGGTCATCTACTCATTGCTACCAATCTATTCATCAAGTTTCAAGGCTCCAGCTTCAATAGTTTTTGAGATATTTTGTTTACAAGGGAAACATGCCCAAATTTACAAAGGGCCATTACTTATGAAATATTTTTCAGAATTGACAAAAAAAATAATCAGGTCATCTACTCATCATTACCAATCAATTCACCAAGTTTCAAGTCTCTAGCTCTAATAGTTTTTGAGATATTTTGCTGACAAGATAAAAATGCCCAAAATAACAAAGGGGCATAACTCAAGAAGTATATTTCAAAATTTCTTCAAAAGTTAATCAGGTTGTCTACTCATCACTACCAGTCTATTCATCAAGTGTCAAGGCTCTAGTTCCAACAGTTTTTGAGATATTTTGCTGACAAGGTAAAATTGCCCAAAATTACAAAGGGCCATAACTCATGAAGTATTTTTCAGAATTTCTTCAAAAATTAATCAGGTCATCTACTCATCACTACAAATCCATTTACTAAGTTTCAAGGCTCTAGCTCTAACAGTTTTTGAGATATTTTGCTGACAAGATAAAAATGCCTAAAATTACAAAGGGGCATAACTCAAGAAGTATATTTCAAAATTTCTTCAAAAGTTTATCAGGTTGTCTACTCATCACTACCAGTCTATTCATCAAGTTTCAAGGCTCTAGCTTCAATAGTTTTTGAGATATTTTGCTGACAAGTTAAAAATGCCCTAAATTACAAAGGGCCATAACTCATGAAGTGTTTTTCAGAATTTCTTCAAAAGTTAATCAGGTCATCTACACATCACTACAAATCCATTTACTAAGTTTCAAGGCTCAAGCTCTAACAGTTTTTGAGATATTTTGCTGACAAGGTAAAAATGCCTAAATTACAAAGGGCCATAACTCAAAAGGCATTTTTCAAAATTTCTTCAAAAGTTAATCAGGTTGTCTACTCATCACTACCAGTCTATTCATTAAGTTTCAAGGCTCTAGCTCCAACGGTTTTTGAGATATTTTGCAAGATAAAAATGCCCAAAATTACAAAGGGCCATAACTCATGAAGTATTTTTCAGAATTTCTTCAAAAGTTAATCAGGTCATCTACTCATCACTACAAATCCATTTACTAAGTTTCAAGGCTCTAGCTCTAACAGTTTTTGAGATATTTTGCTGACAAGGTAAAATTGCCCAAAATTACAAAGGGCCATAACTCAAGAAGTATTTTTCAAAATTTCTTCAAAAGTTAATCAGGTTGTCTACTCATCACTACCAGTCTATTCATCAAGTTTCAAGGCTCTAGCTTTAATAGTTTTTGAGATATTTTGCTGACAAGATTGCATCCATATTTTTTCAAAGGGCCATAACTCAGAAAAGGGGCATAATCCTGTCAAGAAAAAAAAATACGTGTCAGCTATTTTTTCATGAGGAATCCATATATGAAATTTCAAAACAGTAGCATTCACGGTTTTAAAGTTATGCTATGCATCAAAAAGCGTGACGAACGGACGGAAGGACGGACGGAAGGACGGACGGAAGGACGGACGGACGGACGGACGAACAACCCAGAAGCAATATGCCCCTCCAACTTCTTTGAAGTTGGGGGCATAAAAACACTGCTGGATGAGTGCAAACAGTATAATACTTGATCAGATTATGCATTCTGAGGTGTATAATCTGAATTTACAGTGACAGCTCAGGCCTGCCTGTCCAAAAAGTTAGGGTAAATATGGTATTTAATTTGAAAACAATAACAACAACAAATAAACAGCAAAACATAATTTGGAGTCTTTTTCAAAAATTGGCTGATTTTGATACCTGCATCGAATTCTTCTGTATATTCTTGAGTTGCATCAAGTGGATCTATCCATACAATTACTTGGTTTAGAGGTATTGACTGGTCTGTTTTTATCAGCTCCTCAACTTCAGGCAGATGCTTATCTATGTCTGGTATCCTACTGAAATCAACAGGCTGTGTCTCGTGTTCTTCTGACACCACCTGTCATTATAAAGGCAGAATTCAGGAATATGTGTTGTAATTGAAAGATGCAGCTCCCTTAGCCATAGATACATGTACTTATGCTTGCTTTTAATCTGATTTTAATGGATTTAGCTCTGTCCTTATACCCTAGTTTTTTAAAGGTTGATCCATCCAAGATCCATTTGTTATGCCTATGCCTTCTTTTTATTCTAAATTTTTAACCAGTCATCTTGACAGACTTACTGTCATGCTTTTACTTTTTCTCTTCACAACACAAAGCCAAAATGCTTGCAAGGACATAGGGATGATAGGCAGTATTCGAAGACAGATAGATAGGTTTCCATAAGCTAGGTATATTGTATTCATAAATTCAAAACATGTACTGTATTTCAGAGAAAGACAAAAAGCAACAGTACCCTCTGAACAGAAAATGAAAGAGTAAATGTACAATATACACTACAACCCCTTTATAACACAGTTTTGGATATAACACCGTTCAAAGATGGATCCCAAAAATGTATAGATTATATTGAAAAATGACCATAAATGGTCATTTTTCAATATAATCTATACATTTTTGTTCGGATATAACACGGTTGTATAACTAACACAGTTTATGATATGGACCCCAACAATAGTGCTATAAAGAGGTAACTGGTTGTGGTGTATACTGAACAGAAAATGAAAGAGTAAATGAACAATATATACTGAAGTGAAAAAGAAATGCAGGATAAAGTTTTATTCTGATGCAATGTCAGAGACAGCAACAAGTTGCTAATCATTTTGGGGTGAACATGTCCACTATTGAATGTCTTGTGAGATGTTAAAGGGAGACAGGAAGCAGAATGATTGCAGTCTGGACGTCCACGTGTGACATTTGTCTTGACGTAAAGATAGTGTATTTCATCTCTCGCATTTGCGCAATCATTATCTAACTGCCATGAAATTTTTAAAGTAAAATTAATTTCAATTAAAGCATACTCACCTCAAGATATTATAAGCCTTATTTGAGCGGTTCACCGCGAGATCGACCTTCAAAAGAAAGACAACTAGGAAAAAAATTGTTTGAAACAGACTATAGCTCGTCCTAGTTGTCCCCCCTACCAAGCGTCCTGTTTCTAGGTGACCAAGATCGGGTACCAGTCACGCACTGGTTCCCTTCAGTCCACGCCACCGTAAGCAACCAATCAGGACGCGCCAGGTATATTCCCGCCAAAGCACGCACCAAGCGTGTGGCACGCCTAACGCATGCGGTAGACATTGTTACTATAAAGGGTAGACGCAAGGTAGAAAACATCCCTATTTTTTGGGAGCAATAAAATTTAACAATGAAAGAGGGGTGGGAGGAGGGACATTTGATAATATCTTGAGGTGAGTATGCTTTAATTGAAATTAATTTTACTTTAAAAATTTCATTTCAATGTCAGCATACATCACCTCAAGATATTATAAGCCTGAATAATAAGCATAGGTGGGAAGGTAATAATAAAAACAATATAAATCTCTACTCACCCATGCTGGAATCCGGTGAAGTTCAGCAGTCCCCTGGTAATTCATAGTATTTTTAGGGGAATATTTTTGCATTGTAGGTATGCTTGCGGGTCGAATGCCAATATCCGTTGATGGAGAAGAATAAGACAGACCCTTTGAAGAAAAGTTTCACACCGGATTCAAGCAGGCTTAAAATATTGTGAAGAGACTTAAGATACAGAACGATGGCAGCCAGTAATAGACTGCGCCGCCACGAGAGGTCCCAATGATGATGTATCCTGCCTAATTGGGGCCAAATATCTAAAGTAAAATGAAGAAAAGTTACTATTTGTACGCCAATATGCAGCCCTTACCAAATCCTCAAGGGCGACAGAATTCCAATAAGCCCAAGACGAAGACAAAGCTCTAAATTCATGAGCCGAGATTTTCATGAATGACAGATCCGAAGATGATAAATCTGCATAAGCTAGTTTGATAACGTCACAGATCCAACAAGAAATAGTGGAAGGTGAAATATCTTTAGAGCCCTTAAGTGGTAAACAAGAGCTGTCGGAGGACAGCGAGCTCGCCTGCTGGGTACATTTTATATTGTAACATTTTTATCATTAAGCCATATAATATAGGTCACACTGACCTAGATGTATTTGTATGTAAATCATTTTGTCACTTAGATATAATAATCCAGGTATGACAATTCTCCATGAAATAGTAATAAAAATAAAAGGCAAAATCACTGAAGCATGAAATATAGGTCACAATGACCTAGATATAGTAAGTGGTCATTCATTGGGTCACATGGAACTAATATCCCAGGTGTGACATTTATCCAACAAATATTCAAGATATAAGGCAAAATCACTGAACCATGAAATATAGGTCACACCAACAGAGATATATTTTGACGTCAATAATCGGGTCACAAGGAACTAATATCCCAGGTGTGACATTTATCCAACAAATAGTATTCAAGATATAAGGCAAAATCACTGAACCATGAAATATAGGTCACAATGACCTAGATATAGTAAGTGGTCATTCATTGGGTCACATGGAAGTAATATCCCAGGTGTGACATTTATCCAACAAATAGTATTCAAGATATAAGGCAAAATCACTGAACCATGAAATATAGGTCACACCAACAGAGATATATTTTGACGTCAATAATCGGGTCACAAGGAACTAATATCCCAGGTGTGGCATTTATCCAACAAATAGTATTCAAGCTATAAGGCAAAATCACTGAACCATGAAATATAGGTCACAATGACCTAGATATAGTAAGTGGTCATTCATTGGGTCACATGGAACTAATATCCCTGGTGTGACATTTATCCAACAAATAGTATTCAAGCTATAAGGCAAAATCACTGAACCATGAAATATAGGTCACAATGACCTAGATATAGTAAGTGGTCATTCATTGGGTCACAAGGAACTAATATCCCAGGTGTGACATTTATCCAACAAATAGTAGTCAAGATATAAGGCAAAATCACTGAACCATGAAATATAGGTCACAATGACCTAGATATAGTAAGTGGTCATTCATTGGGTCACATGGAAGTAATATCCCAGGTGTGACATTTATCCAACAAATAGTATTCAAGATATAAGGCAAAATCACTGAACCATGAAATACAGGTCACACCAACAGAGATATATTTTGACGTCAATAATCGGGTCACAAGGAACTAATATCCACTGAACCATGAAATATAGGTCACAATGACCTAGATATAGTAAGTGGTCATTCATTGGGTCACATGGAACTAATATCCAAGGTGTGACATTTATCCAACAAATAGTATTCAAGATATAAGGCAAAATCACTGAACCATGAAATATAGGTCACAATGACCTAGATATAGTAAGTGGTCATTCATTGGGTCACATGGAAGTAATATCCCAGGTGTGACATTTAACCAACAAAAAGTATTCAAGATATAAGGCAAAATCACTGAACCATGAAATATAGGTCACAATGACCTAGATATAGTAAGTGGTCATTCATTGGGTCACATGGAAGTAATATCCCAGGTGTGACATTTATCCAACAAATAGTATTCAAGATATAAGGCAAAATCACTGGACCGTGAAATCTAGGTGACCTTGACCGTAAAATGTAGGTCACCATGACCTTCACTCTCTTACACTTAAACTGATGTCACATAGTTAGCTGATGTATAACCAGTTGTGTCTATAACCTGTAGGCATATAAGATTTTACAAATGTGTCCTAGATTTTGACCCCTAGCCCCACCCCAAGGCCCACCCTGAGGTATGAACCCAGGGGTATGTTCTTTTGGAATCTCAGAAGACTCGTCCAGGTACCCAAATTCTAAATATGAATGCTCTATGAGGAGTGAAAGTCAAGATATAAGAATTTGAAAAACTTTAACACAGTATTACAAAGGTGTCCTAGATTCTGACCCCTAGCCCCACCCAGGGGCATGAACCCAGGGGTTTATTCTCTTGGAATCTCAGAAGACCCTCCAAGGTACCTAAGTTCCAAATTTGATGCCTCTGTGAGGAGTGACTGTTGAGATATAAGCATTTGAAAAACTTTAACACAGTGTGACGGGAACGGGAACGGGAACGCAAACGCAAACGTGGACGACCGGGGTGACTACAATAGCTCTCCTTGTACTTCGTACAGGCGAGCTAAAAACAGTCTCTTCCTTCCCAATCTCTTAGCTTTCACTCTGGACAAATAAGCTCTAACAGCTCTGACCGGATACAAAAGTCTAACATCCGTATCAGAACCACAAAACTGAGAAAGACCTGGAATAACAATATGTTCTGGTAATGACTCTGGAAGTTGTTGTTTTTTTTTTTTTTTTGCTAAAAACCCAGGTTGTGTGAGGAGGGTAATGGAATCAGAGTTGCAGTCATACCTAAAACAGCCTTCCTCAATTGACAGAGCATGAATCTCACTTCTTCTAGCAGCCGCAAATGTAAGAAGAAACACTGCTTTAAGCGTGATGTATTTGATGTCAGCAGTCTTTAGTGGTTCATAAGGAGCTTTATTAAGAGACCAAAGAACACAAGTCAAATTCCATTTGGGCGTAAGAGATCTGGAAACCGGTTTTCTCAGGGCAAAACCTTTAATAAGATCTGAAATGATTGGGTCCGCCGTACAGTCTGCTGATTTGGAAAAAATTCAGTGTATTTGAGATGGCGGAGCGGTAGCCTTTAATAGAAGCTACCGATAATTTCAGGGTGTTAAAAAGGTAGCAATAAAAAATCTACCAAATCATTTTAAAGCGGGATCGACAGGATTAACTTCCCTTTGCAAACACCAATCCGAGAACATCTTCCACCTCGCAGAGTAGACCCTGAGCGTAGACTCTCTGCGGGATTGAGAGATATACTGGGTAGCGAATTCAGAAATGTGTCTACCTCTGATTTGACTCCTGACAACTTCCAAGCGTGAAGAAGCAACATAGCTGGATTCTGATGGAGTACTTTTCCCTGATGTTGTGATAGCAAACCCCGATGAACCGGAAGTTCCCTGGGAAAGTCTATTATGAGACTCAAAATGACTGAAAACCAGCTCCTCTGAGGCCAACACGGGGCTATGAGAATGAACCGACTGTTGGAATCCCTCATCTTGTTTAGAACCAGGGGAACAAGTTTGAATGGAGGAAATGCGTATGCGAATAGGTTTTTCCATTCTAGTGACATAGCATCCACTGCACAAGCCCTGTGGTCCGGTACTGAGGAAACAAACAGGGGCAGAAGATGGTTTAATCTGGTGGAGAAAAGATCTATCTGAGGAGTACCCCAAAGACTGAAAATTTGGGTAGCTATCTCCCGATCTAGAGACCATTCGGTGGGGAGAATTCGGTCTGGGCTAGACAGGCTGTCTGCCAAAACATTCAATTTCCCTGGAATATGCCTGACTTGAATGTGAATATTCCTATGATGACACCAGTAAAGAAGCTCCCACACTAGCATGCACAGAGATGGAGAGTGGGTCCCCCCTTGCTTCTTGAGGTAAGCCACTACTGATGAATTGTTTGACGCTACCATCACGCAAGAATTGTAAATGTGACTCTGAAAATGTTGGAGTGCTAGGAAAACTGCTCGTAACTCCAAATTGTTGATGTGAAGGTCTTGGGAAGCAACATCCCACAGTCCCTGAACCTCTAGACCTAGGGGTTCTAAATGTGCGCCCCAGCCCGAATGGCTGTCATCTGAAAACATATGGAAATCTGGGGCTGGTATAACAATGGGAATTCCAGCCACATAAATGGAAGGATTCATCCACCATTTGATTGCTACACGACATGAATGGGATATTGGAATAGGTTGGACCAAACTGTCGCGGTGAGGTTTCCAGTTGGCCAGAAGATGGAACTGAAGAGGTCTCATATGAAGGCGACCCAACTGAAGTAAATCTGCTGCAGCATTGAGTGATCCCAACATGGACAAAAATTCTCGGGCGGTAATGAATTGAACCTGTAGAACCCGAAATAGAAGGACAAGAATTTTGATGACTCTCTTCTGGAACTCTGACAATGCCAATGTGAGTCAGGAACCTCATTCCTGCATACACGAAGTCCTGAGATGGAACTAGGTCTGATTTCAGAGGATTTGGTATTAGACCCAGACTTGTAATGATTTCCCAAGCTAGTGAAAGGTCGGACAGTAGGGACTCCTGCGAAAGACGATGGACAAGCCAATCGTCGAAATATTGGTGAATGTTTGGTCCTAGAGATCGAATATGTCCCGCCACAATCTCCATCAAGTTTGTAAAAAACGAAAAGTGCTGTTGAGATTTCGAATGGAAGCGCCTGAAATTTGTATATAGTGTCTTCTAGGGAAAATCTCAGGTACTTGCGAGACACTGGATGAATAGGAATATGGAGGTATGCGTCCATAAAGTCTATAGAAACCGCCCAAGCCCCTGGAGGAATAGCTCTCCGAATGGAGGCCGCAGTTTCCATTTGAAAGTAATCTACCTTCATCATTTTGTTGAGCGATGATAGGTCTATAATGAGACGAAAAAACGGCCGGTTTTCTTCTTCACTAAGAAAATCCGGCTGTAGAGAGGTGGTATCTCTCACAATCTCTACAGCCTTCTTTTCCAGTAGAATCTGCACCTCCTCCCCCAAGTGATTTAAATGTTGTTGAGCTACAGGGAACAGAATTGGAGACAACAATAATGGAGGTTCCCTTGCAAAAGGAATCCTGTAGCCCTTCCGGAGAATAGAAAGGGCCCAGGAATCCCGAGTTATGGCTGACCAAGCCTCCACAAAAATTTAACGAGCTCCCACCGGAAGAGAAGGATGAGGTGCAGATGGAAGGGCCCTGATGATGTCATTTACTCCTCCTAGCGGGCCCCCCCTGAAAGAAGATGATCCACCACGCCCCCCCTTGGTGGATCGAAACCGTTTGAAAGAGACAGCAGACGAAGAAGAAGTGGAAGTGGGAACCCGGCTAGCTTTTGGTTCCCACCTAGACTTCTTCGCTGGATTTGAATTAAAAGTAGAGGAGGAAGGTCTCTTTCTGTTGGCCGATACTCCTGAATAATTTGCTCTCAGGAGGGAATGATGTCTGTCGTCTAAATTTGCTCTGAAAACTTCCTCTATTTTACACCCAAAAAGAGAGGAAGAATTCAGAGGAGCTGCTCTAAGATTGTCCTTGTTATGAGATAAAAGTAAATTAGAGGTATTTAGAGCAGCGTTACAGCGCTGATGCAACAGCACAGCAGACACAGATAGGCCTAGGGCCATGATGTGCTTAGCAGAGCGGTTCACTGCTAGAAGTAGACTACGCAGAACATCCGGGTCAACATGCTCTGCACAAGGGCCTGAAATGCAGCCGAACCAAAAAAAATCACAATGTGAACTGATGGCCACCGCTCTCCTTGCTAACCGCTCCAGGTACTCTAAATGAGCCACTGGTAAAGAGGCGAATCTGCCCACTGAGATGCCTAGCCTGCCAGCGTCAGCATCAAGGGTGGGTATCTTACTCAGCCAAAATTCCTTATGACAAGCGTAAGAATGTGGTCGAGCAAGGTAATCAATTGTTTTCTTAGGTACATACCAATTTGGATTATTTCTAGCCTCTGCGGTGTTGTCAAACAGCTTCCCCATCAACTGATTCACTGTTGAGGATTCTGGAAGTGTTGACCTGGAGGAAGTAGGCTGGTCCAAAATAGACTCAAGCAGGGAATGGACTCGCGCGCTGTCTTGAGTTTGGTCAGCCTTGGGGCAAAGGTCTCCCAAAAGGGAGTAAACTTCCTCCAGTGTCTCATGGTAGTTTGTGGCAGGCTCATGAGACTGGCTCTTTTGAGAAGAACTTAATGAACTCTCTGACAGAGCCTGGTCCGGGACATAATCACATTCATGATATGGAGCCCGGGGGTCTTGGCTAATGGTCCGAACATGGTCGCGACCATTGCCAGTGGATCCAGACTGACCCGTGAAAGTTTGCCCCTCCCCTTCTTCAGCAACAGAAGGGAGATCCACTGACGAAGCCAAGTTGCCCAACCCTGATAGAGTCCTCAATACTGCCTGGGATATGGCTGAGGCAATGTCAGGGGTGCTACGTGAGGGGTTGGTTACCCTCAATGGCGTAGCTGTAAGACCTAAAGAACTATCCCTGCTCAAAGCAGGAATAGCCACAGAAGGTCTGGCTGCAGAAACACTAGGACCTATAGGGACATCGTCCTCTACAGATCCCAGTGCGCTTACAGATGAATAGTCAGCCAATGGAACCCTGCTGCTATTCTGTACCTCCGTATACAAATGCCCGAAGGCTTCATTAACATTCTGACTTACCCTGACTGAAGGAAGAGCAGATGATGTGGAAGAGGTACCCAGTCTATTCTGACTATTTCTACTTCTACCCAAGTTGGTATTACCAATAACTGGTTCCGCTATCAAAGAATCTGAAAATGAAACTTCCTGAAACATAATACCTGAGCAAGTCGGAATGGCTATAGTATTATTATGTTGAGAAGCCTTACTAATAGTAGGCAAAGTGGAAAGAGATACTTTGGCCTTACCACTTTGAATAGGATTTGGATTCCTAAATGAATTCACCGCAGGAGAAGTATGAGAAACAGATCCTGTTACCTGGATATTTGGTGTGGTACGAATGCCAGCAACTAAAGGGAGAGAACCATTCTCCTGGGAAACAGCCTTAGTAATTGAACTGGACGAGCTAGGAATGGCTTCGGGACAGGGCAAATATAAGTTGGGGTAATAACCATACCCACTAAAGCCATCCCATGAACCCCAGGGATAAAAATAAGGCCAATTAAAGGCCCCCTGATCTGTGCCTTCCTGCCAAGAAAATTGAGAGGAAGGCACAGTTACATTACTTGGGAATCAGCCCGCCGTATTAAAGGCCGCTGAGCTAACATACCTATAAGGTGTACGATAACCCGGCAGGTACCTAGGTTCGGAATTTCCGCCGGAACAGGGGTTCGCCAGCGCCCCCTGCGTTGCCTACCGTCGGGAAGCATCGCTGGGGGCGGGGCGAGGTCCCCTAGTCAAGCATTCATTACTAGTGACAGTAACGGCGACCTGGGGTCCCCTACGTCTGTTTTCCAAATCTGGAGCAGGCTCAGAGTTCAATTGAAAATTATTCACCAGAGTACTAGAAGGGAATCCCTGAGCCTGCCCCCGACCAGAAGATACATAAGAGGGGAAGTGGGATAATTCTTCCCAGATCTCTGAAGCCCAATTGGCAGACCTGGCACAAGGAGATAGTTGCGAAAACCCGCAACATCTAAAACATAAAACATGGCTGTCTGCCGGAAGTTTAGTTTGCTTGCAATTAATGCACAACATCTTACTACTGATATGGGCTACAAAGAAAAGCTTTAGTGAAAATAAAGATACAGACTTATCTGTTCTAGCGAAAAATACTTCTTTCCAAATCCAAACGTCGTAATCTATACAGAAGGTGCTGACCTCGCAAGCGACCAAAAAATAGTGATGTTTTCTACCTTGCGTCTACCCTTTATAGTAACAATGTCTACCGCATGCGTTAGGCGTGCCACACGCTTGGTGCGTGCTTTGGCGGGAATATACCTGGTGCGTCCTGATTGGTTGCTTACGGTGGCGTGGACGGAAGGGAACCAGTGCGTGACTGGTACCCGATCTTGGTCACCTAGAAACAGGACGCTTGGTAGGGGGGACAACTAGGACGAGCTATAGTCTGTTTCAACAATTTTTTTTCCTAGTTGTCTTTCTTTTGAAGGTCGATCTCGCGGTGAACCGCTCAAATAAGGCTTATAATATCTTGAGGTGATGTATGCTGACATTGAAATCAAACTGCCCTTACTACTGTTGACACCCATGGTCACCCTGTTCACCCTAGAACTGTGAGAAACTGACTGTGTGAGACTGGTATTGGGGCAAGCCGGCCGTACTTCACTCTGCCCTTGACTAAGGCACATCACGTGTGTTGTATGGTGTGGCTGACAGCACATGCCCCAAGAAGATTTCCGATGAGGCAGTGAAGATGGGTCCTTTTTCTGACGAGTCCCATTTCACTCCTTTTCACCCATATGGTCAACAGAGCGTTAACTGACATTGTGGGGAACGTTCGCCGACATGTGTTGTTAATGGGGATAGATATGGAGGCAGTTCTGTTATGGTCTGGGGAAGCATTTCTCATGGTGTGATAGCAGGCAATTTAACAGCACTATAAGGTACAGGGATAAAGTCCTCTGCCCCTTTACAGTCCCTCTTGAGTGGCATAGTCAACTGATTTTACAGCATGATAATGCCTGGCCCCCACATGATAGCTTGAGTTTATCATACCTTTCTGGCTAACAAGAACATTATCCCACTCGACTGGTCACAATACAGTCCGGATTTGTCCCTGATTGAGCATCTGTGTGATAAACTGGACAGAACGGTACGGAGATGTTGGAATATGCCCACCACTCTCGCCCCACTGAGAAATGCATTGTTAGAAGTATGGAACAACATTTCAGTGAGGCGGATCAATGCATTGATGATCTCCATACAAAGGAAAATAAGGGCCACAACAGTGGCGAGAGTGGGGCACACCAGATACTGATTAATTCAGTTGACTTTTTATTTGCAATTATTGGGGTACCTTCCAATGCAGTTCAACTTTATTATCTGCAAATGTGCAGACATGAGCCTCGGACCTAATAATACCCGGACTTGTCACTAACGGAACTGCCAAAATATGTTGTTGTGGCTTGATTTTAGCGCTATTTAACAGCACTATTGTCATTAAAAACGGTTTTGGATAATTACTGAAGTTGTAATAAATTGATTGTAATAGATTTGGTTGAAAAGTGTTAAGTCACAATTAATAAAATTGAAGTTATACCATCACTTTTGTTGAATTTCTGATGATTTTCTGCAAAAAGTGCCGAAAATAGCAAAAATGGGTACCTAGGTTTCTTGCTGATGTTTACAAAAACTGTTTAATTTTCCTTAAATATAATGCTGCAGTCTTAAAGGTAATATATTGAACTATTGCTTTATGAAAACAAATCTCAGATATTTGGATAAATAAATGAAATATGAGCATTTAAACTTCACCATACAAAATTATGAAAACTCAGCCACGACAACATATTTCCAATAAATACAATACCTGTACCGTAGTTACTAATCCAGTGTATATTGGGTCCAAGCATGAGCCAAATATAATTTATGAAAAAAAATGCAATATTTATTGGAAAGGAGGAAATTTTGATGCATATTTGAGTATTTAATTCAATTGGTTATAAACAGTTTGCTAATTGGCTGTAGCGTCTACGTAACGTCTGTTAATGTAAAGTAGCGTTACGTAACGTTACTTAACGCACTTAACATAACATAATGCTATTTTAGTTGCTAATATGCCATTGAAGCAGGGCTCAGAAGAGAGACAATAAATTGCATTCTTGTAACTCATAATCTGAGTTATTTTTGTTGTGTTTTCCATAATCGGGAAAATCTGCACATTTATATTACCAAGGTTCACAGTGTCTTGTTGGTGGCCAGGATCCACACTAATGCATGCAACACTGCAACACCCCATTGTGAGGATTATGTGCAGATTGCGACTTAATAGTTCAATGCAAGAATAGAAATTTAAGAGAAAAAAAAAAAAGCTAAAAGATGATAGTGTTAAAGTGTATTTTTTTTTTACCATTAGTCCTGGAAACACTTTCGATAAACCATGTACAATTGCTCTGTGTGACTCAAGATCTCCCTGAGATACCATTTCATTTGCACCTTCCTTCGTCTTGCCTTTGACTTTTTCTTCCAATGAATTTTGTCTTCTAATATCTCGCACCCGGTCGCCTCCTCTTCTAGCCAAAACAATACCTGCTGAAAGCAATTGCCTCATGCTTATCCTTTCTTCATGACCACTAAGCCAAGCGGGCAGACCAAACATGTATAAAAACATGCAAAGAAGAATAACTATGCAAACTGCACCACCGAGTGGATTAACTTTGATGTTCATCGGTGCCATGTTCCTCTGTTTACTGTCCATAGATTGTCCACGTCAACGACTCACGTCTTTGTTCCCCAGGGGCTTATTGAATTTTTTAGTGAAAAGAAAAACGTGCCAGTCTATAATTTTCATTATTTTATTTTCAGTAACAAAATCGTATAAGATGCCCTATCTATATCTCGATAAGCTGCGATTTTAGATTCCCGATATTTTCAAATTTAAGTTATATATTTTTGACAGGATTTATCTGTGTAAAATGTAATCTATCGTCTCAATAATATAGATACGAAACTAAATGTAAACAAAACTAGAATGTCAACTAAAAATTAAAATGTCTATGGAGGTAATACAATTAAGGAAATGTTACTTAAATATTTTATTTTTTTTTGAAATAGAAATAATTTCCTGAATAATAAGAATGACGACCATCCATTGCTTAGCAGGTCTGTTTTTATACATCTCAGTAGAATATTTACAGAGGGTCTTAAATCTCTTGGCTTCCTGTCCCATCATTCAATCTCTTGATTCTGGTCTCACTATCAGCCTTGTGTCTGGTTAATCTATAATCTCTGTATGTCATACACATTCAGCGCATAGTACTTACAAGAAAAATACATGGGAAGGAACCATGAAATATTTAAGGAAATGGTCATTTCGCTAAATGGAGGATAAAATAAAAAAATATTCTTGGATAACATATGTTGAAAATTTGTTAGCAGGAATCACTGGATGTGGTAGAACAAAAGAAACATACAGATATATAATCAGAGTTACAGCTATATCTGCACTATATCTGAGTGACAAATTGAACAGGCCGGCCTCAGTGGCTCAGTTGGATGCGCCGTCCGACTGGAGACCAGGAGGTCGCGGGTTCCCTCCCCGTCGAGGTCGGCAACATTCTTTCATGGAGATTAATCATGAAATGTTTTCTACGGTCATTCTCTCCCTTCCGCTAATTCAAGAAGGGCAGTTGCCAGTTTCTGGCAAAAGAATGTGCACGATACTGGTTAACCGCTTAGAGGACTAAGCTTGCCCAGTAAACGTGTGGTTAGGTAAACTGACCACGCTCAACACATACAAACAAACAAACAAATTGAACAGACTAGCAGTAGTAAACAGATATACCTTCTCTATATCTGAGTGACAGATTTAACAGACTGGCAGTAGTAAACATATATATCTATGCTATATCTGAGTGACAGATTAAACAGACTGGCAGTAATAAACAGATATATCTACATGTACACTATATCTGAGTGGCTGTTTGAACAGACTGGCAGTAGTAAGCAGATATATCTACGCTATATCTGAGTGACAGATTGAACACTGGCAATAGTAAACAGATATATCTACGCTATATCTGAGTGACAGATTGAAGAGACTGGCAGTAATAAACAGATATATCTACGCTATATCTGTGACAGATTGAACAGACTGGCAGTAGTAAACAGATATACCTGCACAATCTGAGTGACAATTGAACAGACTGGCAGTAGGCTTAGTAAACAGATATATCTACCCTATATCTGACTGGCAGATTGAACAGACTGGCAGTAGTAAACAGATGTATCTGCACTATATTTGAATGACAGATGGAACAGACTGGCAGGATTAATAGTAAGTAAACTGATATATCTACGCTATATTTGAGTGACAGATTGAACAGACTGGCAGTAGTAAACAGATATATCTGCACTATATCTGAGTGACAGATTGAACAGACTGGCAGTAGTAAACTCAGATCTAAGTTGCAAAACTGAGACAGGAAATCAAGCTGATATAAAAAAAAAAAACAGCATGATTGGTATGTTAACCAATTGGTTGGCGACATTAAGGTTAACCCCAAAGACTTCTATAGGCATACCAACAGTCAGGGGAAGGACAGTCAGGGTGTCTCTCCTCTCAAAAGGAGAAATGGAAGTGGTTTGGCTTAGTTTGAAACTGAGCAGACTGAGGAGTTCAATGGTCGGTTTTCAGATGCATTCTCCAAAACTTCAGAACCTGAGGTCCCTCTACTTGAGAAGTCAGCTCCGCCTATAAGCGACATTCAAGTTTCAAATGAAGGTATCAAAAAATGATGAATCCCTCAAAGGCTTTGGGACCTGATGAACTTCATCCTGGAGTCCTTAGAGAACTTGCGGTAGAACTTGGGCCGGTGTTTGCTCATTTGTTCCAACACTGCCTTGATACGGGTGAAATCCCCAAGGAATGGTCTTTGGCTAACATCTGTCTACTTTATAAGAAGGGTGATAGAGCTTCACTAAGGAGCTACCACCCAGTCCTTGACATGTGTTCCTTGCAGGATGCTTGCACACATATAATATGTACAAATACCATGGCTCATCTTGATATCAGACAGGCAACATGTTTTCAGGAAGAACTGTAGCTGTGAAACTCAGTTGATCACAGTATCTTACTGTGTCCAACATCTGTGTAGGTCACTTAGTGACCTCTGGTGATGCGTTTCTTCTAAACAGCATTACTCTTTGTGGTTGTCCCAGAATATAGAACACGGCTTCAAATTTGAGCGGGTGTCCATGCCAGTGTTTATTTAGCCAACTTTTGAAACTGTTCACAGAGGGTGCTAGTACTACATTGTCAAACTAAAACTGTTTGCACGTATATTGCACGTGTATTAAGTCTTTTTTTTTTTAACAGCTTTAATGGATGTCCATGCTTTTGTTGAATTGTAGCCATCTCAAATAACTTGTTTTTGTTAGCTAAGTCTATGTTATTGAGAGTTTTATACACTTCGATAAAGTCTACCCTTTTGCACCTGTATTCCAATGTTGGCAACCGTAAGCATTTCAATCTTTTAGAATAAGAAAGCCCTTTCAACGAGGGAACTAATCTTGTTGCTCGCTGTTGGGTATTTTCCAGTGTGGCCTTGTCTTTCTTGTGTATGGGAGACCACAGTACACTTGCATATTCTAAGTGTGGTCTCACCATAGACTTATACAGATTGAGAAACATTTCTTAGCTGAGATATGTAAAGGTTCTAAAAATGATGCCAAGTAATAAATGATTGGGCTAAAATTTTGGATGCAGGAGGTCAAGCAGATGCATTCATATTGGACTTCAAGAAAGCTTTTGAAACCTCTTCTCATGAACTTCTGAAATGCAAACTCCATGGATATGGCATAAGTGGAAAAACTTTAGTATGGATTAATTAATTTCTTTGCAATAGGCAACAAAGGGTTTTAGTCAATGGTGCAAACTCTCAATGGGCACCTGTTTTGTCTGGTGTGCCACAGGGCAATGTTCTCAGTCCCCTGTTGTTTTCCTTGTATATAAATGACATCATGGTTGGAATAGAATCTGAGATTTTTCTGCTTGCTGATGACTGTCTGCCATCATTAAATTGATAGCATTGAAGACACATCCAAACTCAAAAGGATATTGATCGACGGGGAAAATGGGTCAGGAAATGGTATGAGATTTCAGCCTGTGAAATGTAACATGATGCAGCTTATTAGGAAGTGGATGAAAAAGATCAATGCAGTTTACTCCTTGGAATAGTCCTGGAAAATGTGGATGATATTAAATACCTTGGTGTGACAGTCTCTAAAAATTTGAAATGGAATACGCATGTAAGCAATGTTTTGCACAAAAGCAAACAGAACACTTGGTTTCTTAAGACGTAACCTGTCATCATGCCCCACAAGATGTTAAGGAAATGGCATACTAGGGGTTGGTGTGACCAATCCCGGGCTATGCTAACTCTGTTTGGAATAGTTGTCCAGGAAGAATTGGAAGAGGTTCGGAATCTTGCAGCTAGGTTTGTGACTGGTAACTACAACTTTGAAACTGGAAGTATGACTAGCATTCTTGAACAGTTAGGGTGGGAATCTATTCACAAGAGATGCAAAAGTATTAAACTCATATTGCTATTCAGAGGTCTGAAAGATAGAGCTAGTATACCTTGTGACAACCTTCAACCCCCAAATAGGAACCAGCATCCAATGGCATATGCTAGAACTGACATTTACAAGTACAGTTTCTTCCCAGAAGCATTAGGGATTGGGGGATTAGAATGCACTCCCTGCATCTTTAATATTCTCTGTTGAAAGTTCTGAGGACTGTTGCTAGATTTACGTCACTTGTGAGATCCAGAGACTAGTCTTCACAATTGTTGGCCCTGGTGAATGAATATTTTTAGATGTGTCACCAGTAAAATATTCTGATTCTGGGTGTTTCTGGATTTATTTCAGATTGTCTTTGCTCAAGCATTTTATCTGAGTGACAGTCTGGCAATGCTTCTGAGTGGTTCTGGGTTTAGTGCAAACTGCCTTTGCTTGCAGGCACTATATCTGAGTGACAGGCCGGCAGGGCTTCTGGATACTGAATTTACATCAGGGAGTCTACACTAAGACAAGCAGTGTATCTGAGTAACAGACGGACATGGCTTCTGGGTTATCTGGATGATAATGAAAGTGCTTCTGGATTTACTTCTTTGGGTGTAGTTGGGTGAGGCAAAGGTGTTGCGTATCTTGATCACTGGGCCGTCCAACTGATATTGGCTTACAGTTGGGCAAGGCCTGCTATCCTTGCAGTAGGTAAGGGTAGAGGGGGAATGTTTTTATTTCTTCTGTTTCATCACTCTCATTCATTTTCCTCTTTCTGCCCTGTCCCTCTCTTTCGTCTCCTCTACTATCTCTTTCCTCCCTTTCTCTGGGAGACGAACAAAATGACCCATAAGGATTGACATGTCATTGAACCCCAACACAAATCTTTACTCCTTTGTACTACTGGTAGTATAGAAAATTGTCTCTCTCTGTTCTTCGTTGGCAACTGATCACAGTACAACATGTTTTATTGTCTCTGCCTGTTCTTCTTTGGCAAGTAATCACAATACAGCATGTTTTATTGTCTCTGCCTGTTCTCCCTTGGCAACTGATCACAGTACAGCATGTTTTATTGTCTCTGCCTGTTCTTCCTTGGCAACTAATCACAGTACAACATGTTTAATTGTCTCTGCCTGAGCTTCCTTGGCAACTGTCTCTGCCTGTTCTTCTTTGGCAACTGATCATAATACAGTATGTTTAATAGTATCTGCCTGTTCTTTTTTTGGCAACTGATCACAGCACAGCATGTTTAATTGTCTGCCTGTTAATCTTTGGCAACTGATCACAGCACAGCATGTTTAATTGTCTGCCTGTTAATCTTTGGCAACTGATCACAGTACAGCATGTTTAATTGTCTGCCTATTCTTCTTGGGCAACTAATCACAGTGCAGCATGTTTTGTCATCACAGCCTGTTCTTCTTTGGCAACTGATCACAATGCAGCATGTTTAATTTGTCTCTGCCTGTTCTTCTTTGGCAACTGACCACAGTACAGCATGTTTTATTGTCTCTTCCTGTTCTTCTTTGGCAACTGATCACAGTTCAGCCTGTTTTATTGTCTCTGTTCTTCTTTGGCAACTGATCACAGTACAGCATGTTTTATAGTTCATGCTTGTTCTTCTATGGCAACTGATCACAGTACACCATGTTTTATTGTCTCTGCCTGTTCTTCTGTGACAACTGATTGCAGTACAGCATGTTTTATAGTCTCTGCCTGTTCTTCTAGGGCAATGATCACAATACAGCATGTTTTATTGTCTCAGCCTGTTCTTCGGTGTCACAACTGATTGCAGTTCAGCATGTTTTATTGTCTCAGTGTGTTCTTCTTTAGCAACTGATCACAGTACAGCATGTTTTATTGTCTCTGCCTGTTCTTTTGTGACAGCTGATTGCAGTACAGCATGTTTTATTGTCTCAGTCTGTTCTTCTTTGGCAGCTGATCACAGTACAGCATGTTTTATTGTCTCTGTCTGTTCTTTTGTGACAACTGATTGCAGTACAGCATGTTTTATTCTCAGTCTGTTCTTCTTTGGCAACTGATCACAGTACAGCATGTTTTATTGTCTCAGTCTGTTCTTCTTTTGCAACTGATCATAGAACAGCATGTTTTATAGTCTCTGCCTGTTCTTCTGTGGCAACTGATCACAGTACAGCATGTTTTATTGTCTCAGCCTGTTCTTCTGTGACAACTTATTGCAGTACAGCATGCTTTATAGTCTCTGCCTTTTCTGCTTTGGCAACTAATCACACTACAGCATGTTTTATTATCTCAGTCTGTTCATCTTTGGCAACTGATCACAGTACAGAATGTTTCATTGTCTCTGCCTGTTCTTTGGCCACTGATCACTGTACAGCATGTTTTATTGTCTTTGCCTGCTCTTCTTTCTTTGGCAAGTGATCATGGTACAGTATGTTTAATTGTCTCTGCCTGTTCTTCTTTGGCAAGTGATCACAGTACAGCATGTTTTTATTTGTTCTCTGATAAGCCAGTTGTTTAGAATCAGTGTATTCAGAGCTCCAGATAAGCCACAGATTTTAGGGGTGATTTGACAGTATTATCCTTTTTGTGTCTTGAAAGCATGTTATGAGGACTCATTAGAATAACCCGAAAAAAAGGCTCATTGACTGAGATGATACTAATGAGTATCTACACATATTATATTATTGGCAGGAGTATCCACATCCCACAACATAATGAAGAAATAATCATAGTAATGTTCATTTGTTGAGTCTGCTACATTACAAATCATAATATACTTCATAACTTGGCCACTTTAGGAGCAGTCTGATCAGGGTCCACACTGTTTGCCTGTATGCAAAAATAGGTTTGAAAAGTCTGCAAGAATATTCAGCAGATGACATAAACAGACGACATTTTCAGACACAGTTTTTCTTGGCGCTTTAAGGGTTAACTCAGTTTAGCCAAGAAACCCCCAAGAGGGTAATTGGCAAACAGTGCAGACCCAGATCAGATGTCACAAAATACAGTGTTTAATCAGGGTCTACACTGTTTGCATTCAATACAGGAATTTCTATAAAACATAGTAATGTATTAATAAAAAAACTTACATGAGATACTCTGCTATTGGAAATAGATCGGTCCAAACAGTTGTGATAGAAGAGTCCACTCAACTTAAATGAGTTAATTTTCCTTGTGTATTTTTCACTCACAGAAAAGATTGCAAAAAGAACTACAACAGTTGACCAAAGATCCCCCAACAGGTGTGAAGATAGATACAGAAGATGTAATGAAGAATCTAACAGAGTGAGGACTGATTTTTTTCTTTTTATCAGATTACATTATATATGAATGCCCCCATGTCTCTTATAATGTCTAGTTAAAATAGGGGAATACAGTGGTATACATTTATAAGCATAGGCCTAGATGAATAGGTATCGGGTAAATATTTTTCTTATTTCACTATGAAAACATATGTTGTGGGTACTCATTAGAAGCACCTCGCTGAGGTGCTTCTAATGAGTACCCACAACATATGTTTTCATAGAGAAATAAGAAAAATAGCAATACTTTTTGGTTGAAAAAAAGACCGTCTTATCTAAAGTTATTATAAGTAAGTAAATTTTCAGAATTTTTCAGTCTTTAGCTCACCTGTATGAAGAACAGGTAGAACTATAGTAGTCACCATGGCGTCTGCATCTGTGTCAGTCTTGGTTTAAGAATTTGATTTATGTTTTTAAAAGGCTATCTTCTGAACTTCTGGATGGAAGTGGTTTATGCTTGCTCTGATGTTAGATACTGGTCTGAAGTTTTATGCTGAACCATTCCAACTCACATGAGAGACCCTTAGAACAAAATTTATGTTAAAGTTTTTAGAAGTTTATATCTTCATAAGTTTGAGGCTGAACTTGTTGATACATTTTTAAATTTGATTTCAATTTGATCTTTAATTTCTATCACTGTTTTATACTGCATAATTATGTCTTAAATATTCTTTTTATGTCAAGCTTTCTGCCTTTTCTCCATATTATATGGCTTGCATAGCTGTACATAAGAGAGGTAACCAGGTACATGTAACTATTTGTCCTTATTTCTCCATGAAAACATATAATTGTTGTACTCATTAGAAACACCTTCCACAAAAACATACTGTGGGTACCATATTAACTCTAAGTATTGGGACAGATAGGCCTTTGTAAACAGTGTAGACCCAGATCAGATGCCGCAGAATGTGGCGTCTGATCAGGGTCTACGCTGTTTGCCACTCATCCAGAATTACGTTAGACACGTCAAATTGTAGTAAAATAGACTAAAATGTCAATTTTTAGGACAAGTATGGCAAGGAATTAAGGTGTCCCAATACTTAGGGTAAATACATTATCCAGAGTGTATGTTTTCATGGAGAAATCCGAGAAATAAGAAATCATTAGTATGATATGGTTGAAAAAGTGTCTTAACTAGAGTGAGAGCTTAAGATGACTGGACACTTGGTAGAATTTACACCATTTTGTACAAGGGAAACAATTTTATGACTTTCTTTTGTTTTCCTGCACACTAATCCCCTCTGACAAGGGGTCTACTTTAAAAGGAAAGAATTTGCTCCCATTGGGAGCAAATTCTTTCCTTTTAAAGTAGACCCATTTTTAGGCGGGGATAAAAACCATTTTGAAAGAATTGCCTCCCTTGAAAAAGGTATCCATTCTCCTTAAAGTAGAAGCATACTTTTCACATAGGTGTATTAATATAATGATATATTTTAGCTTACCATGAATCTATAAAGATCTATATATGAGTATTTGTGGCTTCACTGACTGCAGTTGTCAGAATTTCTTGTGGGTCGCCTAGCTCTAGATATAAGGGGTATCCTAAGAAATATTTTTTCTTATCTCTCCATGTAAACATATGTTGTAGGTACTGATCGCAAATTTCTCAGAGAGGGACTTCTAATGAGTATCATAACATTTTTTTGTAGAGAAATAGAAACAAGGCATCTGCGGGTACTGTTGTCTCCCCTTTTGGGGGAATTACCAGATGGAGATCTAGACTGGGATAATCACAAATAGATGAAATTTTGAATGAAGAAATAGAACAGAATGTTTAAATTTAACAGTAAACTTTTTTTTTTTTGTTGCAAATTTTGAAAATATGTGACCTTGATCCTGAGGTCAAGGGCACTGGAATCATTACCAAATACTGTCCAACATGTAGGAACACTATTCACAAAGTCATAATTTCCTTCAACTTTGCTTCAGAATGCCAGCTAGGAATGAAAACAATGAACCATACTGTATTTGGACATTTATTGTAACTGTAATAAGAAGAATAGATATATGGGCCACTGTTTGACAAAAAGGCCCTTAAGCATATACAAATGACGAAGCTCCAGACCAGTTTGCGCAGCCATGTGTTAGGTCAAGATTTTCACTATTAGTCCTATACAATATACATGTATTGTGTTATATTGTGTAGGCCAACAGCCAAGATCCTGACCAGACTGAACAGATGCACAGACTGGTCAGGATCTTTACTGTTTGCATTATGTTCTAAGGTCTCTTTTCTCAGCCACCCACCCATAAGAAATGCTGATTTTTAAAATTAACTATTCATGACAGATTTTTATTGCAACGGCTGTTTGATCCAGGACTGTGCAAGATCCATTAGTGGCAAAGTATTTCAAAATATGGTATAGATTTTATTCAGCATACTAAAGGTGCCAAATTTGTAGCAGAAAACATTCTAACGTATTTTTCATAGTTTTGAGAAATAAGGCTTCACATTGTATGTGACATTGTCTGCTGAGCAGACAATTAACTTGGAATGTCAAGCCTTATTTTCTTGGAAATATGAAGAAGTATAACTATTGTAGGATGTTTGCTGCTGTTGTGGTTTACTTCAATTTTATTATGTAGGTGGACAGTTGATCTAGATGGTGCTCCGGGATCATTATATCATGGAGAACAATTTCGGCTACAATTTAAGTTTACTTCAAGATACCCATTTGATTCACCTCAGGTAACATCTTTTACTGAATCATCTCGGTTGCAAAAGCTACTCAAATTTTTTGCAGCAAAAATATCAATGTATTTGAAAATACCGAAGCTACAACAGTTGGCAAGTTTGTCATTCATGAGTTCATTCAGCTTTGAACATCTGGGTCCAGTTTTACTGTTGGAGCAACAATATGAGTAAATCTACCTTAACCCTTGCCATGCTCAATAAATTTTGATGTCACGCCCACTTCTAATTTTCAGCCAATCAGATTTCTTGATCGAGGTTTTGATACAAACTGACATACTTAATGACAACCAGTGCAGATCCAGATTGTTTGGCTTCACCAGAAGCCAGCTGATCTGGATTTACACTGTTTGCAAAGGCAAGGTATATTCAGGTTCAGTAGAACTGGGGTTAAGACATGCAAACACAGGGAAGCCATGTCGTACTGAACATTTGTGCTGTTTGAATAGACAAGAATCCAAAATTCCTTCGGGCAGTCGGTGAAGATTCTTCTCAAACTGTGTAGATGCACATGTTGATCAGAGTCTTCACTGGGAGCACATGTCGGAAGGTACATTTATTTTTATTTTGTGGCTTGTTCACTAAATGTTTTATGTCATTCTCTCCCTTCTGCTGATTCAAGAAGGGCAGTTGTCAGTTTCTGGCGAAAGTATGTGCACAATACTGATTAACCGCTTAGAGGTCTAAGCCTGCCCAGTAAAAGTGTGGTTAGGTAAACTGACCACTCTCAACATGACACCATAGAGTTATCTGAGCTGTAAAATCTCAACACAAACAAAACCTTTACAGACACGGTTACATCTTTCTTCTGTTGTGTTTATATAAAGTGACATACATTGTTCTTAAAGACAGGAGTGCACTATAAAAAGAGGATTAAATTCCACAGTGTCATTCAAGTGCGCTGAGTGGCCTAATGGTTAGCACACTCGGCTTTCAAGTGGGATATGGTAGATTCGAATCCTGCTCAGATCGAGACAATTTTCAGACCATTAGTATGTCTAGCTCATAGTCGACGTGCCCTGGGTTGAGTATAAAGTGGACAGGGCGGCGCTTGGTGACAGACAGCGGCACCAAATGTTCATGGGTGATCCATGAAAGTAAGGCTGTTCAAATACATGTACATAACAATGGCCGCTTCCTCTATGTGCCTCAGGTGCCTGGTAGCGTTAAAAATCTGCATAACAACAACAACAGTGTCATTCTGTCTTGATCTCAAGGAGGCAACATCTCCAGTCAACCAATTGTATTGTATTTTTAGTCCACTGATTGGCTAAAATAAATTCACACCTTTACCTGTACAGGTAAAATATTTTTTGTACTGTGAACCAGACCCCCAGTTTGAAAATCCTGTCTTTAATCCTGTTTTTCAGGTGATGTTTATTTGTGATAACATATCAGACCACCTTTGTGTATACAGCAGTGGTCACATAATGCTCTCTTTTTCAAGTGGTGTTTATTGGTGATAACATACCAGTCCATCCTTGTGTACATAGCAGTGGTCACATATACTTCTATATTCGAGGTGGTTTTATTGGTAATACCATGCCTGACCACCCTTGTGTATATAGCAGTGATGACATAGTGCTTCTCTCAGATGTTTATTGGTGATAAAATACCAGTCCATCCTTGTGTATATAGCAATGATCACATATGCTTCTTTGTTTCAGATGGTGTTCATTAGTGATAACATACCAGTCCACTCTCATGTATATAGCAGTGGTCACATATACTTCTCTGTTTCAGGTGATGTTTATTGGTGATAACATATCAGTCTGACCTCATGTTAGAGCAATGGTCTTATCTGCTTATCTTTTTCAGATTAAGTTTATTGATGATAATATACCAGTCCACCCTAATGTATATAGCAATGGTCACATATGCTTCTTTGTTTCAGGTGATGTTTATTATCCCCGTGCTTTTCGAAGAAAAAGCGGGGATATTGTTATAACCCCCGTGCGTCCATCCATCCAGCCGTCCATCCGTCCAGCCGTGCTTACAAATTTAGGGGGCAAAAAATTTGGACATTTTGTCACTTAAGTAGTCATTCGTGAATGCATATGGGACTTATTCCGTAGATTTGACATTTGAGTGGCAAACATTTGCTCGTATCTGGCTTGCCGCTTAAGAGATTTTGCCACTTATGTAGTCATTATGCGAACGCCTAGCCACCTAAATGTCCATTCGTGAGAACGTCTGTCCATCCGTCCATCCTTACATCCATCTGTAATGTCACACCATTGCTCCTAGACCATTTAAGCTAGAATCTTAAAACTTTCACAGGCGATAGCTCTATGGATGAGAACTGGAGGAACACATTTGGAATTTTGATGTGCACGGAGATATGCGATGGCGCTGGCGCGGGGATATGCGATGGCGCGCCATCGACTTGCTCTAGTTGGTGATGCTGTAGCAGTCTACACTCATGTTTAAAGCAATTGTCACATATGCTCTTTTCAGGTGGTGTTTATTGATGATAACATACCAGTCCACTCTTATGTATATAGCAGTGGTCATATCTGCTTCTCTTTTCCAGGTGATGTTTATTGGTGATAATATACCAGTCCACCCTCATGTATATAGCAATGGTCATATATGCTTATCAATACTGACAGATGATTGGTCTCCTGCTCTGTCAGTTACTTCTGTATGTCTAAGTATTGTTAGTATGCTATCTAGTTGTACAGAAAAGGTGAGATTTTTATTTGAACACTTAATGTATTTACCCTTAACATTTGGACACTTGAACTACTTGTGCTAAAATTTGAACAGATGCACTGTACTTGATGTGACTAAAATTTGATAGATCAATGGCAAACATTGTAGAATGTGCTCAGATGCTGCATTCTGTATGATCTGATCTGAATCTACACCGTTCACCCAGGCTTATCTATCCAAATCCTTAGGGACGTTAGCATAAACATGGTATTCTAAGATAATGTGCTTATAGTGACTAAAATTTTTGAGTGATTTTTTCACCAGCTGGTCTCTTCTACTGACAGGAATTTATCCCATTTCTACATATTTTAGAATTATGGATGTATTTTACAACTACAAACAGTGACATTTATTTTAACATGTTATCCCACAAATCTGTGTGTCTGTTTTTAAAGAACCGAACAGGTTCTTCAGTTTTATGTATACTTTGCCATAAATATTCGCTGAACTTTGAATAATTTGATTCTGATTAGTTCCCAATAATAAATAGACCACTGGCTCTTCTAGCAAATAATGTTAATGCTTAGCACTCTGGGCAAATTTCAGCAGACAACATTTTGAAATATTTTTCTTATTTTTCACAGAAAACAGGTTTTGCAATTTCATGCAAATTGTCTCCATTTGAGACAATTTGCATGAAATGTCAAAACCAGTTTTCTGGGGTAAAAACAGAAAAAAATATCACCAATTTGTCGTCTGCTCAATTAGCCCAGAGATTGGTAAAAGGTAAAGAAAATAAGAAACAAAATGGTGACCCAAATGTTTTGGGTATCTTCCTTGAAGATATGCAAAGTAATCAGCAGAAGTTTAAGAGGAGTATCTGTTGATCATTCTGGGATATTTTTTATTCCTACATAAAAACGTACCTTTTGTGCACTCATTAGGAACATTTTGTTAGACACTACTTATGAGCAGCCATATGATATGTTTTGTTGTTTTGTGTTTTTTTTATGGAGAATGAGAAAGTTATCCCAGAATTATCATCACATACTCATCCTAAACAAGTCAAGTGTGTACATCTACACTAGACTTGTCAGTTTCTTACTTATTACAATCGTTATTTGAACTTCATAGAACCTGAAAGTGAACCTAGAAAGCCCAACTGAAATAGGAGCTATCTGTAAATCTAAATAAGAGGGTTATCCAGATATTTATTTTCTTAATTTATCCACTAAAATATGTTGTGGATACTGATTAGAAGTATCTCACACACAGAGGCAGTTCTAAAGAGTACCATGACATATTTTCGTGGAGATGTGAAGAAGTTATGAATATATTCTGCTTCAGAAAGCACCTTATTTGGAACAGCAAATTAGCCATGTGTTCCCTCTTTGCATGCATTTACATGTATGTTACAAGGATGCAAGCCTTTTTTGTTTAAAACCATCATATCTGTCAGTGTAGCTTAGATGTCTTGTATGCATAGCTGCAGATAAGAGGGGGTGTCCACTTAATATTTTTCTTATTTCTCCAGGAAAACATATGTTGTGGGCACTCATTAGAAGCCCCTTGGTGAGGCACGTCTATTTAATACCACAACATACATTTTTGTGGAGAAGTAAGAAAAATATCAGTACTTTTCAGTTGAAAAAAGTGCTTTATCTGGAGTTATGTGTATGATGACATTGAAATAATGAAAAGAATCCTAACCTTTGTGGCTATAAAGGCTGTGGGATTTTGAATCCCTCTGTGTCTCAGGCAAAGAAAACAAAAGCAGGGTTTTCACTCAGAAATTATTTAAGGGGACATAATGTCTCTAATGACCCATATTTTAGGAGACATGGGGTAATTCCAGGGGTTCATTGTTTGAATTTTACAGAAAATATTGCAAATTTTAAGGGACATCAATGTCTCTGTAAGATGAAGGTTTAGGGGATATCAGAGTCAAAAAGCAGCCAAGTCTTGCGTTTTTGAGGGAAAAGGAAAACCCTGCAAAAGGCAGGGCCCAGTCCTGTCCTTTGGCTGCAGTTTACCTTCCATTCACTGCTGGGTGAAAAGAGACTCGAACATGCAACATTCAGGGACAAAGTTAAGTGCTTTATCCATCCCATTATGGTAGCTCTTTTGAATTGTTGTCAGTTTAGATTTTGTTTAATCTGTTAATGCAAGGCCACATGTCTAGTTCTATGGTTGAAGTTTCCCCTTGCCTACTGCTTACATGAGCAAAAAGCATAAGTTCTGGCAAGATTGCACAAATGCACAGACTCACATGAATCATTGCTATTTGCATATGCTAAAATGGCTCTAGTCCCATGCTGCAATTTATGTAATTAGACTGTTTCCACCACTGTATTTATTATACATAGCTCCAGATAAGATGCTGTTTTCAACCAAAAAGTATTAATAGTTTCCTTATTTCTCAATGAAAACATATGTTGTGGGTACTCATTAGAAGTGCCTCAGTGAGGCACTTCTAATAAGTACAGTCAAACCTGTCTTAAGCAGCCACCCTTGGGAACCTTAAAATGTGGCTGCTGAAGGCAGGTGGCTGCTTAATACAGTTCAAATATAGAAGTCTATGAATTTTGGGGCAACTTTCCTCTGGCTGCTTAATACAGGTTGGCTGCTTAATAGAGGTGACCACTAACACAGGTTTGACTGTACCCACAACATATGTTTTCATTAAGAAATAAGAAAAATATTATCTGGATACCCCCTCTTATCTGGAGCTATGATTATGATTCTGTTAGAAAAAAAAACACTTTTTGCTATAAAAGCCACATGTGCTCTGTTTTCAGAAAAGACCACCAGACAATGCAATATATGTGAAAACTTGTAGCAAAAATCCTAAGAAAACAAGATGGTTTTATCATGGTAAGTCATAAACGGGGGTTTCCACATAATATTTTTTTTTAATTTCCACAAAAACATATGTTGTTGGTACGCATTAGAAGTGCCTCAGCGAGGCACTCTGAGGCACTTCTAATGAGAACCACAAAATATGTATTTGTGCCTCAGTGAGGCACTCTAATGAGAACCACAATATATGTTTTTGTGGAGAACTAATAAATATATAAGTACTTTTCAATTGAAAAAGGTGCCTTATCTGGAGCTATGTACGATAAGTATTATACCTAGCCCAAGGTACTGAGGCAATAGTTTAAGATAGCTTTTTTTGGATGTTTTTTTTTTTTTTTTTTTTTTTCAATAAAATCCAGGCGTCAAAGTTATATGTTACCATTATTCTTCAGTGGATTGCTTTCATATTTGGTAGGGATGAAAAGTAGGACCAGCAGGGGTGCCACATGCATGAGGGACAACTCTCACTTTCTTCATTATGTACTTATCTGACCTGACGTCCGAGGCCTTCTGGTTAACCTTGTTGAAAAACCTGTCCATTGGCGTTTTTCTTGTTTACTTTTATATGAAAAAACAATTATTATACTTATCATTATACAGTTTTTATTAGTTTCCTAGGGGTTATTGAGATATCTTGGAAAATTGAGTTCTGCTTAAGCTGGTGGTAGGGTTTGTATGCAGCCCTGCAAACTGCATTGCTACCATATGAAGAATCTTAATGAAACTGAAACTGCAATTTTCATTTATTTGTTTATTGTTTCCAAAGGCAGCTTTATATATTTTCTTTTCACCATTGATTTATTTAGGAGGCAACTTTTGTGATTTCCTGTTTACATTCCTGCTCACAAAGCTCCTTCTAAAGAAAAGTATTATGCCAGGCTCCATTGCACAGATTGCACAGTCAGTAGCATGTCCAACTGCAGATTCAGAGGTTGCAGGTTGGAATCCCAGCTCGACCACATAACTTTCCCTAGGGATTGATCGTGAAATCACTAATACAGTTATTCTCCGCCTTCCACTGATTCAAGAAGGACAGATAACTTTTGTGGGGATTAATCATGTAATCCTGCTATGGTTATTCCCCCCCCCCCCCCACCCCACCTTCCAATGATTCAAGAAGGACAGTTGTCAGTTATTGTCGAAAGTATGTGCACAAGTACTGATTAACTGCTTGGAGGACTAAGCCTGCCCTGGAAAAGTGTGTGTAGGGTATTTGACCAGCTCACCATGACCTTAGCAGTGTTGATTCAAACTCAGAGGAGAGCTTATTCTTATTCTTTCCTTGGGAGCAAATTCTTCTCTTTTGCAATAGACCCCTATTGAAATAGACCCCTTTTCTGTTTTGACAGTTACCTTCCCTGAAAGAATATTCATTCCGCTTAATGCTTAACACTCTAGATAAAATTTTCAGCAGACAGCATATCGAAATATTTTTTCTTATTTTTCCCAGAAAACTGGATTTGACATTTCATGCAAATTAAATGCTTAAAACCTATGCATTTAGGATTAAAACCTATGCATTTATGATTAAAACCTATGCTTTTAGGGTTAAAACCTATGCTTTAAGAGTTAAAACCTATGCTATTAGGGTTAAAACCTATGCTTGTAGAGTTAAAATCTATGCATTTAGGGTTAAAACCTATGTTTTAAGGTTTAAACCTCTGCTTTAGGGTTAAAACTTCTGCTTTTAGGGTTAAAACCTATGCTTTAAGGGTTAAAACCTATGCTTTGCATTTCAGATGACCAAGTATAACACAGGCATAGAGTACCTGGAGATCTGCATTCGGAGATGGCAGTGTCACTGTGGAACAGGTACCAGCAAGAACCGGATTGAACCAACACATCTCATTTGGTTTCTGGCTGTGTCAGTTGTTTGTACTTTAAGAAATGCTGACATATATTTAAGCTCTCTGTGCTTCTTTTTATATTCTGGAAAAACAATCAATTTCTTGCATACTGTATTTACCCTAAGTATTTGGAGAAAAGTCAGGATGGCCAAATGGTCAGCATTTAATCCATTGTAGTCGGGAGACCCGTAAAAGAGTACTTGGTAAACAGTGCTGACCCAGATCAGACGCCGCAGAACACGGTGTCTGATCAGGGTTTCCACTGTTTGCCAATAGTTTAGCCATTTTTCTCTAGGAATATGTAAATCTCATAGCTGGACGTACCTAAAATTGAAATTGGACTCTTCCAATATATAGTGTGGGAGAGTCTGTTCAGTCTACAATGGGTTAAGACTTTGGATCATGAGGTCCCGGGCTTGAATTTCACTGGAGGCTGAACTGTGACATTGCACAGACCCTTTCATTATCACACTTTTATTGTCTCCATATGACTCAAATAATGTTTAGAGGGATGTAAAACACCAGATCATCATCATCATCTAAGTATTTGGACAGATTGTCCTGAGCAAACAGTGTAGACCCAGATCAGGCCCCAAGGTTATAAAACTTTTTTCATGCTCAGCTTAGTGGAGCATGAAACTCTCTGCTAATAAATATGAAAATGCCAAAAATAATTGGCATTTTCATATTTATTAGCAGAGAAAATTTCATTATAAAAATGTTTTCATGCTCAGCTATGTTTAGCAAGAAAGAATTTGCAATTGTTAGTATTTTGAGATCTATTAGCATGACAAATTTCATGCTCATCTGAGTTGAACATGAAAAAAGTTTTATAACGGTGGGCCAGATGCTGCAGAATGTGGCAGGGTCTACATTGTTTCCCACTTATCAACAGTTTTTAGATGCATTGATATTGTTAGTAAAAGTGAATTTGTTCAAATATTAGAAAGCGAGTGGTTAGCACTCCCAACTTCAGGCCACAAATTCTCAGGTTTGAATCCTGCTGGTTGAGGACCACCTAGTATCTAAGCCACTTTAATGCACAGAGCCTTTCATAATCACTTTTCCATTGTCTCGATATGACTTAAATAATGTTGAAAGAGAATCATCATCATCATCATCATCATTTGTATAGAACTAGAATGGTTAGGTGTCTGAATATTTAGGGTTAATACGGTAACCTTTTCCTACACAATAATTATTATGGCATTGCTGTATATGTTTCTGTTATTGTGATAAAGATAACTCATTGAAGCAACTACCTGATTTTATAAAACTGTCATCAGCTTGTTATGTATATAGACCATTCAGATATGTGCACTTATTGTTTTTCACTAAGATTCTTGCCTTTGTAAATAAAATCATAGCTCTAGATAAGAAACATAGCCGTAGCACTCATAACACACATTACGCATGTGTGTAACATGCGTAAGAAAAATATTTGCAATAAAGAGACATCGACTAGCATAAGATATTTCACTTTTTACTATAGGGACTGTTCTTCAAGGAAATGGTTTATCTCTTTTAAAATAGGGGCTACTCTTAAAGGAAAGAATTTGCTCCCAGAGGGAGCAAATTCTTTCCTTTTAGAGTAGTCCTTATTTTGAAATTGAAACTAGGCAAGATTTTCTAGATTTTTCCCAGGGGTGCGTAAAAATAACTCCTTTCTGGCTATGCCCTTGAGACACTTTTTTCAGTTCAATCAGAACATTTGTGCCTGTTGATATTTTTCTTATTTCTTCTTAACAGTCTGAATGGGTAGTCATTAGAGTTGTCTTTCCAAGACACTTTTAATGCATATCGCCAATTGTTTTTGTAACTCCAGTATGTTTTATGGAAGAAGTAACAGAACATGTTAAGAAGGAGTAGTTGTTGATATTTCTGGGATAATTTTCTTGTTCTCCATAAAAACATATGTTGTGGGTACTGATTAGATCTGCATAGCTTAGGCACTTCTAAGGAATACCCATAATTTTTTTTTTATGGAGAACATGTTGTGAGTACACATTAGAAGTACATTACAGAGGCAATTCTAATGAGTACCAACAACATATTATGTTTTAATGGAGGAATAAGAAAAAATATCCAAGAATTGTCATCATATATACCTGAAGAAGTCCAATGAGTAAGAAAAGTATTATCAGAATATCTCTCTTATCAAGAGCTATGGTAATAATTGACAAACTGTCAAGACCAAAACTGCTAGCCTTTAGCACTCTGTGGGCAAAATAAAAAGATTACAAATAAACTGCAGCATGAGAAAAGAATGACAAAAGGGCCTTTTGGGCATACGTGAAAAGTAAAGATTCAGGTCAGCCACTATCCGACAAGGGCATTTGCTGTACAAAGATATATACAGTAACCAATAATCCTGTAAGCAGACAATGAAGGCCCTGATCAGACTGTGCAGATGCACAGTCTGATCAGGGTCTTCATTGTCTGCATATGCCCCGGAGATTCTTTTTCTTGTGTGGTGTGGTGCAGATTTGTTTGAAAATGAGGCTTGATATTTGCTTCAACATTTTATGAGAAAGTAGGGCTGAACATTTCATTCAAATTGCAAGTTAGAATACTATTTTAAAATTTTTACTCTTATATGTAAACTGCAGGTGAATAAACACTCCAAGCTGAAAGATTTTATCTCCCTTTTTAGAGGGAGACCATTTCAGCAGAAAAGAATTTGCTTCAATAGAACACAGATCTCTTCTCAAAAGGAAAACAATTGATCCCAGGGAGTGCATTTTTTTTACCTTTAAGAGCAACTCCTTTTATGAAGAGGCAAAAACCTTCTGGTCAGAGTGCTGTCCCTTTGAGGTTTATGAATTAACCTAAAGGGGACTGGATACACTTTCCAGGGGAGATAACTCTGTGAGAATTGTATTTGTATTGTGAAAAATGGCGGCTAAATCTCCATGTGTAGCCATTCATCTTAATGCAGTTAAGGTTATAGGTCATCTTAAGTGCCAAAATAAACAATTTAAATACTGTAAATTGGAAAATATTCATTTTCAGTTTTTATTTTTCAAAAATACATGAGATGTCATGATGGCAAAATCCATACTCTAATGAAAAGGTGGCAATAAACAAACATTTAAGACTGTGATCAGCAAATGTCCAGCTTTAATATACAAATTTTAATACTTTGTGAAAGTTTGCTAGTTTACAGAATTAACCCTAGTCCCGCTGAACTCCAATTCACCCTGTCTTTGCAAACAGTGTAGATCCAGCCGGCCTCGGTGGCTCAGTTGGATACGCCGTCCGACTGGAGACCAGGAGGTTGCGGGTTCAACCCCCGCCTAGGTCGGTAACATTCTTTCGTGGAGATTGATCATGAAATATTTTCTACGGTCATTTTCTCCCTTCCGCTGATTCAAGAAGGGCAGTTGTCAGTTTCTGGCGAAAGAATGTGCACAATACTGGTTAACCGCTTAGAGGACTAAGCCTGCCCAGTAAACGTGTGGTTAGGTAAACTGACCGCGCTCGACATGACCCTATTGGGTTGACTGGGCCGTAAACCCTCAACACAAACAACACAAGAATCAGATCAGTTGGCTCTGGATCTGCACTGTTTGAGATTAAGTATGTGAATTTGTATCAACAACCTGGATCAAGTAATCTGATTGGCTGAAAATTAGAAGTGGGTGTGGCATCTTAATTTATTCAGCAGGACAAGGGTTAAGTTGCTTCTGCTTGCATTTTTCTACCATTTCTTCTTTTTTAAACTCATAGCCAAATGTAAGGTGATATTTGTGGCAATAATTTATGATAAGTTTTGTTATTTTGCCCTAAAACATGTCTTGTAGGCACTTATGATCATCCCCTGATGTGATTTCAGTAAGTACCCATAATATATGTTTTGGTGCAAAAATTATCAAATTAGTATCGGTACAGACTCTTTATCTGGAGCTACATAAATGCAAAATACTGTATTCAACCTGAATACCAAACATACCCAAATAAACTCACAGTCAAGCAATTCCATAGTCTTCAGATTACAGCCAGTGGACTTTTTGTCTGTTTCTTTATATAGGCATATGTTGTGGGACTTGATGATGCAATTCAAATGAGTACCCACAACATATGCTTTTATAAAGAAAATCAGAAAAAAAAACAATAAAAAAAAACAAACAAAAAAAACATTGATAAGTCCTTTTCTGATCTTTTTTTTTTTTTTTTTTTTTTTAAAGTGTACTCTCAGTATAGGTAGGTACATATTTTACCAAAAGTTTTCCCAGTATTTTTGAAAAACCTAATTGCACAATGCGATAATTAGGTTTAGTACGGTACCTTCAGAACTCACATTACGAAAACACGCCTATTCAAATATATAGAAAATTTCATCTCCAAAAACTGAAAATTTTCTGATGAAAAACTCTGATATTTTTCATATTTCTGCTCAGAACATAGATTGTGGGTACACATTAGAACCGCCTCGACGAGGCAGTTCTAACGAGTACCCACAATCTATGTTTTTGAGCAGAAATAATGTATACCCCTGTAAACCCTAATTTTACTACATAAAAGTGGGGTTTACGGGGGTCAAAATTATATAGGCATGTTTTCGTAATGTACCTCTAGATTAGGCACTTTTTTCAACCAAATAGTATTGATATTTTTCTTACTTCTCTATGAAAACATATGTTGTGGATACTAATTAGAAGACTCTTGCTAAGGCGCTTCTGTTGAGTACCCACAATATATTTTTTCACATAGAAATAATAAAAATGTTTACCTGATTCCCCCACTTATCTGAAGCTATATAGCTATATTCCAGGATGATATATATGAATGTAGATTTTATATGTGACTTTTGCAATAATTTAAACATGATTTTTTTATTTTCTTGTTTCATCTCCTACGCAAGTAAAAAGACATCACGAAAACCTACCTATATAATTTTTACCCCCTTAAACCCCACTTTTATAAAGTAAAACTGGAATATACAGGGATATACATTATTTTTCTTATTTCTGCTCAAAAACATAGATTGTGGGTAATCTTTAGAACCATTTGGCAAGGCAGTTCTAATGAGTACCCACAATCTATATTTTCAGCTGAAATAGGAAACATATCAGAATTTTTATCTGAAAACTTTCAGGTTTTGGAGGTGAAATTTTCAATTTATCTAAATAGGCCTGTTTTCGTAATGAAGATTACATAGATGAACATTTAATTGCATTTCCAATGCAAATATTTTTATTTTTATCTGGTAATGAACAGCTCTCCATAAGGACACTTATCAAAATTTGTATTTGAGCTGTACATGGTTAAGCATAGCTCTAGATAAGGTTTTTTTTTCAACCAAAATGTACAGTAAATGTCCTAAAGTTTTGGACACTTTATTCCATGCTTTCTTGGCTCAAAGTTTTCTTTTTATGCAACTATCTTAAAATTAAAATGCTTAGGGGAATGGCAAACAGTGTAGACCCTGATCAGACTGCTCCTTAGGAGTAGTCTGATCTGGGTCTGCACTGTTTGCATATCTGGCAAAAGAATGTGCACAAATTCAATACTGGTTAACCGCTTAGAGGACTAAGCCTGCCCAGTAAAGGTTTGGTTAGGTAAAGCTCGACACAACCACATTGGGTTGACTGGGCCGTAAAACCTCAACACAAACAGACACTTAGGTATTCAAACTTTAGGATATTTTCCATACTGATATTTCTCTTATTTCACCACAAAAACTTACGTTGTGGGTATTCATTAGAAGTGCCCCAGCAATGTGCTCTTAGAGTACCCACAACATATCTGTTTATGGAAAAATAAGAAAAATACTTATTTGGATCCCCGTCTAAACTGGAGCTCTGGTGAAGGCTCAGATAAGCTTGCACATCCACCCTCTGATCAGTTCTTTTGGTAGTATAATGCAGAGTCTTGAAACCATAAGCCTAGATAAGAGTGGATATCAGGTTAATATTTTTCTTATTTCTCCACGAAAACATATGTTGTGGGTACTCATCAGAAGCGCCTCGGCGAGGTGCTTCTGATGAGTACCTCAACATATGTTTTCATGGAGAAATAAGAAAAAATGTCAATACTTTTGGATAAAAAAAAAAGCGCCTTAACTAGAGTTTTGCGGTCACTCTTCGATGGATCAGTAAGGGGATACTAAATCCATATGCAGGTTGATCTTGGTCTTTGCTGTCTGCATATGCCCTGAAAACACATTTTCATTCGGCATTGCCTATTTCTTTTTATCTCTCCTGGTCAGCATATATTGTGAATACACTTTAGAATAATCACTTCTTATGTCATTGAGGAAAAAAAATAGCAATATTTTTAGTTAGAAAATCACCAGTCTAAGAGGTCATGTTATCTGAAATGCCATATTTACCCTAACCACCATATTCGACCTAATTACCACACATATCCCTATAAGCGCACAGTCAAACAATTTTGTAATCTTCAGATTACTAAGCCTGTGTATTTCTTGTCTACTTCTTTATAAGTGCATCCAACTCCCCGAACCGTGTACTACTATAGACTACCGATGTGACCAGTGATGTGTGTGACCAAAAATGTACTGGTCCAACAAACGCTTTGGTGGTTCAGTGCTTATCCTGAGAAACAGTATGTGTTCCGTGATTTGGCAGAGACTATTGACATGGTGGGCATGCCGAAAATAGCAACAAAACAGCCAATAATGCCAAGTATTCCAATTGCAAGGGGTTGAATCGTGAGACTTATGACGTCAGCCTACAAAATTTGTGATCGCGGCCATTTTGAATTTTATTTCTATCCATTCTCCTTCTATTTACAATCTAAGCATAATTCGTTTTGTGCATAAGGTACACTTTAATGTAGATTTTTACATAACACATAGACTTTATGCTCTTTTCACATGATAATCTTAAAAAAAAAACCTCGACACAATAATGTGTTTGTTTGACCAGTTTGTAAATTGTTGTTATTTTTTATGTTTTTTTTTTTTTTTTTTTTTTTCTGCTATTCATAATGTGTAGACTCGCTTAAAAAAAACAACAAAAAAAAACAAAAAAACAAGACCAAAAAGAAACAAAGACAAAAAATGCAGTAACGGTAAAAAATCTTTAGGAAAAATTCTGAAGCAGTAAAATAGTTTTCAGATAAGTGAATGATAGTATATTGTCATTGTACCTGTCATCAGCATACACTAGTTTTTGGTATTTGGAAAGCATGGCCCCTGCCCATCAGGGCCCACAAAATAGATGGGCTGCCTAAAGCCTCCATGGCAGAGCTGCTAGTAACTAAGCAGAACCTGAATTCATGTGATCGGGTCACATAAAAGTCCCACAAACTTGGAGGCAAAGTCTCTGAACTACTGAAATAGTGTTGACTTGGACGTTATATCGCAATTCATGCAGTGGATTCAGAAGTCAAGCGTGGTCTGAAATCAAATTCAGTTAGATCTGGCCAACCCACTTATGAAGCATGTGATAACAATCTGGACGCACAGATATAGGTAGCACCTATTAAATTCATATTAAAGGTATATGTGGAGGGTACCCATTTAAGTTGTATCGACATATGATTTTATAAAGAAAATCAGAAAAAAAAATCACATACACATCATCAAATAAGTCCTTTGCTGATCTTTTTTTAAGTGTACCATTAGTAGGCAGATACATATTTTATCACAAGTTTTCCCAGTAGTTTTGAAAAATCTAAGTGCACAGTGCGATAATTAGGTCCAGTAAGGTATTGGGATAGCTTGTCTCCTTACCATTTTTGTCATGAAATATTTTACTCCCTTGATGTGTCTAAAATCTGTGTGAGTAGCTGACAGAGTAGACCCAGATCAGAGGCCACAACTGCGGCATCTCATCTAGGTCTATACTGTTTGCTCAGGTCTGTCTATCCCAATACTTAGGATGAATATGGTAATTTAAGGTACCTGTAAATAGGGTAATTTCTGCTGAGCTTATCAGTCTCCTGAATTTACATCTTACTGCTGAATCTGTGACTTAAGGGCCCAGTTGTTCAAAACATTGTTAGCTGTCCTAGTAAGTACAATATCTAATTCACAGGTATTTTTGCTGAAAAAATGTGAGAAGCTTCTGATCAGGATTCACACTGTTTGCTAGGACCTGTTTGTCCCAATACTTAGGTTAGAAATGAGCTCACAGAAAGACCAGGGCCCAGTTGTTCAAAGCTAACGACGTTGTTAGTTAACGATTCATTAAAATTTACATCGAGTGATATGCAAATACGCTGAAATTTTTTGCTGAAAAAATGTGAGTAGCTTTTGCAATGCAAAAGCTACTCACATTTTTTCAGCAAAAAATATCAGAATATTGTATATTGAATCTGCTAAAACAGTTAACAAAATGACCCTTAACGAGCTCATTAAGCTAACGATGCTTTGAACAACTGGGCCCTGCTCATTGCCTTTTCTCAATAGCAAAAAACCCAGACCAGCTGGGGCATCATTGCATTGGTAAAGGGCCTTCATTGTAAACAAGATTAAGCTTAAAAAGGAAAGTAAAAGTATATCAGAAATGCTGGCGAAATTGGTAGCTGGTTGTTTCCTAATTTATGAGCTGATAAGCATGTTTTTTTCTTGTATTTCTTTTTCTGATGACAGGCTGCTTCCATTATAAATAGAGGTCCATATTAAAACAGGGAAAACATAGGTTTTGCAGCACTTGTATCATGTCTTATTGTACTTCCTTTGTTGTTGATTGTTATGTATACAAGATACCGTTTACTTTGGTTCAGATAGAAGATTTGGAAGATGGGTTTTGTTAGTTTTGCACCAAAATGTCTTGTAGGTACTAACTGTTATTGTCTCACTGAGATGATTTTAAAGATAGAATATTAAAAAGATGAGTTTTGTTAGTTTTGAGATGATTCCAGTGAAATGGATTTGTTCAAACTTGAGGACAAGTAACGTGAGGAATTAATCCTTAAACTGCCAATCACAACAATTGTCGTCTGCTTTGTCATCTGCTTGTGATTTTAAAGTCATTATTTTTGCAAACAGTGTGGACCCAGATCAGACTGCTCCTTTAGGAGCATCCACGCTGTTTGCCTGTATGCAAAAATAGGTTTGAAAAGTTTGTAAGAATATTCAGCAGACGACATAAAGAGACAATATTTTCAGATGCAGGTTTTCTTGGCATTTTAAGGGTTAAGGTGTCCCAGCAGTTAGGGTACCATATTTACCCTTAGTATTTAGAAAAGAGAATGTGGCATCTGATCAGGGTCTACACTGTTTGCCTCTCATCCAGCAGTTTCCGGCGGATCAGCAACTAGTAAAATGCATTTTTTCACATTTGAGCCAGTGCACAACAAAACCTACAATAAGACGTGCAACCAGTGAAGACTCAGATCAGCCTGCACATTTGCGCTGTCTGATCAGAGTCTTTGCTGATCGCATGCACCTTCTACAGCCTCTAGACTATCCAAAGAGGTATGAACAAGAACCTTTGCCATACCGGGTGGATATACAGGCTTATCTGAGTCTTACTGTTGGATTTTTTGGTCGTTCACTGGCTCATTTAAGGACAATTTTAATAAGGAGTTTGATGTCCGAATATTTAGATTAAATATGGTAGTACACCAGGGCCCAGTTGTTCGAAACTAACAATGTCGTTAGTTAACTTATCGTTAAAACTTTGATCATTAAATATAGCATGTACGCTAATATTTTTGCTGAAAAAATGTGAGTAGCTTTTGCATTTGCAAAAGCTACTCACTTTTTTTTTCAGCAAAAATACCTGTAAATTAGATATTGTACTTCCTAGGACAGTTAACATTTTGACCACTAACGAGCTTGTTAAGCTAACAATGCTTTGAACAACTGGGCCCAGATTGCAGATATTTAACACTTTTACTGTTGTTATATTGACAAACTTAAATTGTCATGCTTTGCTTAGAACTATGTCGTACAAATGTGTAGAATTATTTGTCATGCATTTTGGCAAGGGTGCACAGTTGATTTGGTACATATGTCCATGTGTTGTATGTTTTCTGTGAAAACCTTAGTGTATGGATGGATGAATGAGATTTGGAGAGATAGAAATGAGCAAACAATGTTGACACAGATTGGACTCCATAGAATGGAATATGTGCCAGTGCACGACAAAACCTACAATAAGACTTGTGCCACCAGCGAAGACTCAGATCAACCTTTGCATCCATGCAGTCTGATCAGACTCTTTGCTGATCACATGTGCCTTCTACAGCCTCTTGACTATTCAAAGAGGGATAAACCTTGCCTTACTGGTTAAGTGTTCAGGCTGATCTGAGTCTTTGCTGGTCACACAGATCGTATTGTAGGTTTTGTCATGCACTGGCTTATATCAGATCAGGCTCCAAGGTTATAAAACTTTTTTCATGCTCACTTCAGCTGAGCATGAAATTTTTTCTGCTAATAAATATGAAAATGCCAACAATAGTTGGCATTTTCATATTCATTAGCATAGAAAATTTGATATATTATGTTTAGCAAGAAAGAATTTGACATTGTTAATAATTTGAAATTTTTTAGCTTGAAAAATTTCATGCTCAGTTGAGTTGAGCATGAAAAATGTTTTATAACTTTGGGATCAGGATGTACCACTGTTCCAGCAGTTATTAGATACATCATCAGATAGAGGAATGAACACATTCAAACTTTAAGACAGATTTGGTAGGGAGTGAAAGTGTCTGAATATTAAGGGTAAATATTGCAAAACCAGTAATTTATCAGTGGCCAAACTTCCGACTGATTTTCAAAGCTTTGCAAGAATATGATATGCTCATCATCATCATTTCATTACCTTGAACAGGTTTTAAAGTATCCTACCATGTTTACCATAATATTCAGACACCTTATTGCTTTACCATACTTCCCACTGGGCACATGATTTTATACTATGTTGCATCAATGTCGATGCAGCATCATGACATTGCATCAACGTTATGATGTCTCAATGTTGCATGCCCGGTCGGTTGTCTCAGTATTTTACTAAGTCCTCTATACTACCTGTTGCTGTAGTCTAAAACTTGCTTTTTTTAGTAGTCTAAAACTTGCTTTTTTTAGTGGCAAAGATTGTAGACCCCTAATCAGATGCCAAAGTCTTTGTCTGGGTCTACATGGTTTGCTTGTGTGACCGTCCAAATACTTTGGGTAAATATGGTAATGCTATTTTGCAGATTTGATTGTTGTTATGTATTGTGAACCTGAGTACCTGGTGATATCTCAGAGTGTGCTTTCTGACTGACAAACTTCTCTTCTTGGAACAGCTTGATCTGGATTTTACACTGTCTGCTTATACATGCCTGTTTAAGTATTTACCGTAAACACAAAGATGAGAAGATGTATAGCAGAGCAAGATGTGATGAGAAACTATTGTGAACACTTTTTAAACCCCACCACACGATAGTGGCGGGGTATTATGGTTTCACGTTGGACGTCTGTGTGTCTGTCCATCCGTCTGTCATACGTACGTCTATCTGTCCATTTTTCATTTCCTGATGATAACTTGAGTAAACATTTATGGATTTTCACCAAACTTCGTATGCGCATTGATATTGTGGAGATCTGGTTTGGGATTGCTAATGGGCAAATTTCGTCAAATTTTTATGGAGTTATCTGCCCGCAACACAATAATGGTGGGGTGTTATAGTTTAACGTTTTTATTGCATGAGCTAAATATGTGCAGTCCTTCAAATACTGAATCCTTGATTTGCAGTCTGATCTAGGCTTTCACTGTATTGCATCTGTGATAAACAATAACCATGATCAGATAGCGTAAATGTACAGGCTGATCTGGGCTTTCTTTGCCCAACTGTGCATTAAGGTTTTTTTTTCATGTTCCATTACTTAAGATGCACTGGGACCTCTTTTTACCTCACCTGACCTCTGCTCAGGATGAGCTATAGTGATCACTTTTTGTCCATCATCCGTCCATCCATCCATTAACACTTTCAAATGACAACTCCTCTAAAGCCATTGAAGCGATTTGTCCATAATTTGGTAAGAATGTTGGTTGCTTGGGTAGGAGGATTAAAAAATAGCAAAGAAAGCTCCCATAGACTTATAATGCGAAAATGGTTAAATTGCATTTTCTCCATAACCAGCAAAGTGATATGAACCATATTTGGCAGTTATGATCAACTGATGATTGTCTACCCAGCTTTTGTGTTTTATGACCAGTGGCCATTTTGTTTGATTGCCAAGGCAACATTAGTCCTAAAAAAGTAAATAAATGAATTGAAACCACTGAAGCAGTATGACTCGAATTTGGTACAAATGTTGCTTGGGTAAGGGTAATTTAAAATAGGTAAAATTATGGTGATCTGCCACATGGTTTGGTTGGCATGACAACATAAAGCTCCCATTGACTTATAATGGAAAATGGTTAAATTTCATTTTCTCCATAACTAGTGAAGTGATGTAACCATATTTGGCAGTTATGATCATTTGATGATTGTCTACTCAGTTTATATGACCAGTGGCCATTTTGTTTGGTTGCCATGACAACATTAAATTTAAAAAAAAGGATTTTTTTTTAAATGACAACTTCTCCAAAACCACTGATGCAGTATGACTCTAATTTGGTAAAAAATTTGCTAGGGTAAAGGCAATTTAAAATAGCTAAATGTTTGCCAGTTTGCTTCTTGTTTTGGTTGCCATGGCAACAGGAAGCTCCCATAGACTTTTAATGGGAAAATGGTTGAATTGCATTTTCTGCATAACCAGTAAAGTTGCAGTTATGATCATTTGATGATTGTTTACTCAGTTTATGACTTTGATGACAAGTAGACATTTTGTTTGGCTGCCATGGCAACATTAAATTAAAAACAATGGAAACTCCTTGAAAACCACTAAATCAGTATGACTTTAATTTAATACAAATGTTCTTGGGTGAGAGCACTTCAAAATTGCTTAAAGTTTGCCAGTCTGCCTCTTTGTTTAGTTGCCACAGCAACATTAAGACAGAATTGAAAAAAACAAATGTTGCATAATATCTGCATACCTGCAGTAGCTATTTCACTCAGGTGAGTGAGCTGCGGACTGTGGGCCTCTTGTTGCTAGGTGTGATATATTTTATTTTACCTGAGCCCAGTTTGTCAAGCATTGTTTACCTAACAAATATTCTAGAAAGGGTAACCTTGTAAGACAATGAGCATGCACACAAAAATGAAAATAGCTGAAGCTATGAAGCCTCTGGGCCACACTAGCTGATTTTGGCCAATTAGACCTCATCAGGGTATCTTGACAATAGTTTAGAAATCTTTAAACATATATTGCTTTCTTAGCACTTATCCAATTTTGGTCTAATTTGCATCAAAATGCATGTTTGTTGAGATCTCGCTTCTCAGATTCCATGTTCTCAAAATTTGTTTTTCCTTTTTGAGATGCATATAAGTTGTTTTGAAGATTTGTTCGCTGTGATATTTTCATTTGAAGCCCACTGTGAGAGAACAATATTATTCTGTATGGGAGGTGAGAAGACCCTGGCTAGCCTTTGCATCTAGCATAACCAGGTTAGGGTCTTTAGTTTTATCCTGTATGATGTAGGAAGCTTGAAGAGTGAGTGGAAACTTGTAAAATATGCTGTCAGGAGGTATGTGAAGAGTGAAGGCACAGATAAACTTGTGCATCTGTGTAGCCTGATCAGGGCCTTTGCAGTCTGCTTACAGAATTGTTTGATAGTCTTATGTAGAATATAGTAGTATATAGCAAGGGAAATTATCAGATTGTGTGACTGTTGGCTGGTCCAGATTGTTTTTTTTTCGCATCCACAGAAGCCTTTACTGGTGATGCAACGCATAGTATTTACCCTAAGTATTGGGACACCATACCTCCTTACCATACTGGTCCTAAAATTTGAAAAAACTATTTTACTACCTGTGGTGTGTCTAAAATAGTGCTGAATGAGTGGCAAACAGCATAGACCCTGATCAGACGCCGCATTCTGCGGCATCTGACCAGGGTCTACGCTGTTTGCTCAGGCTTGTCTGTACCAATACTTAGGGTTATTACGGTATATTATGAATAATAAAGATTCTGACCAGAATACACAGTCTATTGTATTCATCTTAAGATTTCAGATAGACAGGCCTTAGAAAACTGTAGATCCAGATCAGATGCTAAAGAATGCAGTATCTGATATGGGTCTATACTGATGGTCATTTGATGGCACATCAAGAGGTAGTAAAATGCATTTGTTGAAAAAATTAGGACAAGTATGGTAAGGAGTTGAGGTGTCCAAATACTTAGGATAAATACTGCAGTCAGCTATGGTATTGAGTAGTGTATTCTGCACAGAAAGTAAGTGGGGCCTTAAGCTTACAGCAGAGGTGAAGGTTAGATTGGATAGTTGTTAAGGCTGATCGGGCTTTTACTGTCTGCATATCCCCTGAAGTATTTTTTTTTCTTTTTACACGTTTGCCTCGTGTGAGACGATGATACCATATTTAACATAAGTATTCAAGCAGTCTGGCCATTATACTACCTGTTGATGTGCCGTAAAATGTTTGTGGATGAGTGGCTCACAATGTAGAATGTGGCATCTGATCAAAGTCTACACTGTTTACCGCTCATCCAGCAGTTCTAGACACAACAACAGGTGGTAGAATGGAATTGTTCAAGTTTCAGGACACATTACGAAAACACGCCTATTCAAATATATAGAAAATTTCCTCTCCAAAAACTGAAAATTTTCAGATAAAAAAAAAAGATATTTTTCATATTTCTGCTCAAAACATAGATTGTGGGTACTCGTTAGAACCGCCTCGGCGAGGCAGTTCTAACGAGTACCACAATCTATGTTTTTGAGCAAGGCGGTTCTAATGAGTACCCACAATCTATGTTTTTGACCAGACTAAGAAAAATAATGTATACCCCTGTATACCCCAGTTTTACTATATAAAAGTGGGGTTTAAGGGGGTCAGTATTATATAGGCATGTTTTCGTGATGCAATATCATAAGGAGTTAAGCTGCTCGAATAATTAGAGGAAATACTGTAGTTTTCACCTACAGTCGGGCCCCACTTGTAAACTGTAATGACAGCTGTTTTGCTTTGTTATATCAGTTACGACATTAAAATGTTTCACCTTTGTATTTCCATTCTGTCTTATTTTCCTGTAATGTAAGCATTGTGAGGAGTATAATATACCCTGTTAGGTATACAAGCTGTTCATACGTATACCACTGTGCAGTTTAACAAGAGTCTATAAAAGCTATTAACTTACGCGTGTAGACACTGTGGTTAAGAATAAAGTAGACTGAAATGTAGTTCTCTGACAGTAAATACCTTTAATATTAGGACGTACGCGTGAACAGATTTTTCCTATACGGGCCGAATACATACTCAGTAAAAATGAAGACTTTACATGGTATGATACCGATTTATACATGTTTGCCTTTATAATAGACTCTCTGGAAGTACATTAAATCATAAGCGGACCAATACATAAGGAAATGGCAACAGTCTCGCTCTGGTGAATTGCGCTCGAGGAACCCGAGCTTAGGTTTCAGTTTTTCACCTCTCCCCACCCTGTGGTAAATTTCCATTCACTTCATGTAAAAACACTGTATAGCAGCACTAAGAAAAAACAAATTTGTTTTTATTCATCGACGTTGATTTTTTTGTTGAGGTTTTCCGGTCCAGTCAACCCAATGGGGTCATGTCGAGCGCGGTCAGTTTACCTAACCACACGTTTACTGGGCAGGCTTAGTCCTCTAAGCGGTTAACCAGTATTATGCACATTCTTTCGCCAGAAACTGAAAACTGCCCTTCTTGAATCAGCGGAAGGGAGAGAATGACCGTAGAAAATATTTCATGATCAATCTCCACGGAAGAATATTGCCGACCTCGGCGTGGTTGAACCCGCGACCTCCTGGCCTCCAGTCGGACGGCGCATCCAACTGTGCCACCGAGGACGGCTCTTCGGCGTTGTACAGAAATGCCACGTCTTTCTGAAAATCAACGTAACCAGGCCATTGGTATGCTTCAGGCTGGCGCAATGACGTTGCACAACATTTTGGACGCTCTCGTCAGACTATCCATAACCTCAATACCAGGTTTGCAATCACTGGTTCCGTCCGCGATCGTCCGCGTTCTGGTCAACGTCCTGTGGCGTCACAACAGGACGACCGCTATATTACACTGACGCATTTGTGTAATCGTTTTTTTACCAGCAACGGCAACTGCTCGACAACTTGGGCGAGGTTTTGAGTGAATAAAACTGGTTTAAGCAGCCCGGTAGTTTTTCTGCTGACTGTTCCAGTGTGTCACTCTTTTGCAGTTCTTCGTTCGTTCGTCTGTGGTTTCATATGTGACGTTTGTTTTGTCACTGTTTGTTCCTCATCTCTTGTTCTTTCGTTGCCTCGGGAAGGAAGGCTGTGTTTCGTGATTGTGTCTTTTCCTGGTTATCTTGATATTTAAAATATCCATTAATCCAGATTTACATGGAAGATCACCGTAAATGTTCGTAAAGAGGCTTTCTGATTTTGGAGGGGATATTATCTATGGATAAAATAAATAAGCCAGTACTACATTCTGCTATTGGGCCTCTACCTGTCTATCGTTTATTGACAATTTACTAGGTTTTGTTGTGCCTAGTCTCATCAGTGAATAAGCTAATGACCGAGGCACATCTTAATTTTTAAACCCCGCAGTGGTTTAAGACATGTTTTGGTCATTAATCTTACCACTGATGAAAGACTGTGCAGAGCAAAACCTAGTATACTGTCCATCACGAAAACATACCTATAAAATTTTGACCCCCTTAAACCCCACTTTTATATAGTAAAACTGGAGTTTCCAGGGGGTATACATTATTTTCCGTATTTCTACTCAAAACATAGATTGTGGGTACCCGTTAGAACCGCCTCGGCGAGGCGGTTCTAACGAGTACCCACGATCTATGTTTTGAGCAGAAATATGAAAAAAATAGAGTTTTTTATCTAAAAATTTTCAGTTTTTGGAGGTGAAATTTTCTATATATTTGAATAGGCGTGTTTTCGTAATGCAATAAAGGGTATACAGGTAGAGGCAGAATAGGGGAATTTAGTACTGGCATATTGATCTGTTTCATAGGAAGGCCACAGCGATAGTCCTACAAAATTTATAACCCTTCAGGAAGCCTCTTTACTTGGTCTCATTTTACCTTTGCCTTTAAACTATTTGCCGTTTAAAGGCGGTACGTCTGTTGTGGTTCCTCTTTTATTGTCTTTTCTTTCTTCACTCGTGTTTCGCTGTTTTCCATCACGAAAACATGCCTATTTAATGCTGACCCCCTTAAACCTCACTTTTATATAGTAAAACTGGGGTTTACAGGGGTATACATTATTTTTCTTATTTCTGCTCAAAAACATAGATTGTGGGTACTCGTTAGAACCGCGTAGGTGAGGCGGTTTTAACGAGTACCTACAATATATGTTATGAGCAGAAGTATGAAAAATATCAGTTTTTTTTATCTGAAAATTTTCAGTTTAGGAGGGGAAATTTTCTACATATTTGAATAAGCGTGTTTTCGTAATGGTTCGTGTTTCGCTGGTTTCGACAAGGTTCTGTTTTGAGATGTCGTTTCATGCATTTGAATTGGGAAGGCTTTGTCCTGTGTTTATGGCCTTTCCTGGTTATATCCATATTTTTTCTTCTTCCAAGGTAGCCTTCAAACCCATTTAAAATTTAATATCTTGGCCTATATTTTATGTTCTGTCGATCTGGTGATTTTTTATCTGTCATAATTTTTTATTAGCTGCTATAAGACTGGCCTCGGTGGCTCAGTTGGATGCGCCGTCCGACTGGAGACCAGGAGGTCGCGGGTTCAACCCCCGCTGAGGTCGGCAACATTCTTTCGTGGAGATTGATCATGAAATATTTTCTACGGTCATTCTCTCCCTTCCGCTGATTCAAGAAGGGCAGTTTTCAGTTTCTGGCGAAAGAATGTGCACAATACTGGTTAACCGCTTACAGGACAAAGCCTGCCCAGTAAACGTGGGGTTAGGTAAACTGACCGCGCTCGACATGACCCATTGGGTTGACTGGGCCGTAAAACATCAAGACAAACAAAGTCTGACAGCAGGCGCGACACCGCGATCATTGTGAGACACGCCAATGAGTAGTTAAAAGGACGAGTCCACACTTTAAGATAATTACGGCAATAAATTATAGTATCCAAGTATTTAGGGCATAATGTTTAACCTAAATCTGGATATCTGTGTCTGCACAAACAATGTAAAACTAGATCAGATTGTTCCTAAAAAAAGTTTGACTAGGATCACCACTGTTTGCAATTCATCGCAGTTAATAAAATGGACTTGTTAAGTTTTACGGTACGTATGGTAAGGAAATGTGATATTTAAGATAAATAGGGTATATTTGCTAAACAGGGGCGGATTCAGAGGGGGTTCGTGCGGGGGAGGGGGGTTGAGGTGGGGGTCGGTCGAATCCCCCCTTCTCCCGCTGACTCAAAATTTCATTTTCATGGGAAATTTAGGATACAGTTGATGAATTTGAGACACCGTCTTTACCCTTAATATTCACACCCCTTAACTCTTTACCTTATACTTTTCTTCAACAAGTCCATTTTTATACCCCACTACACGATAGTGGCGGGGTATTATGGTATGACGTTGGCTGTCCGTCCGTCCGTCTGTCGTACTTACGTTCGTATTTTCTTTTCCGGATGATAATTTGAGTGAATGCAAATGGAATTTTTACCAAACTTGGTGTGTGCATTGATATTGTGGAGATCTGGTTTGGGATTCTTAATGGGCAAATTTCGTCAATTTAGACAGAGATATCTGCCCGCGACAGGTCTGTATTTTCATTTCCGAATGATAACTTTAATAAATATCAATGGATTTTCACCAAACTTGGTGTGTGCATTGATATTATGGAGATCTGCTTTGGGATCACTGAAGGGCAAATTTCGTCAATTTTTGACATAGTTATCTGCCCGCGACACGTCTGTATTTTCATTTTTGGATGATAACTTTAGTAAATATTAATGGATTATCACCAAACATGGTATGTGCATTAATATTGTGGACATCTGGGATTGCTAATGGGCAGATTTCGTCCATATTGGGCAGAGTTATCTGCCAGTAATACATCCGTATTTTACTTTCAGGACAATAGCTTGAGTAAATCTCAGTGGATTTTCACTAAATTTGATATGTGCATTGATATTGTGGAAATCAGCTTTGGGATTGCTCATTGCCAAATTTCGTCAACTTTTGACAGAGTTATCTGCTCACGACATGATAATGGCGTGGTATTAACGTTTCATGTTTTATACTAGCTATGAATTTGTGTAAAAAATGCTGGATGAGTGGCAAACAGCATTCTGCGGCGTCTAATCAGGGTCTACACTGTTTGCTCGGACCTGTCTTTCCGAATACATAGAGTAGGTACAGTAATTTGATCAAATGGAACTCCTTCAGACATTATCCTGGATCCGACCCTGCTAAAAGATACCTCTAAGCCTTTCACCACTCCAGTGATAGTGTTCCCTCGAAACTGGTCATACATTGTTCACTTATTTATGGTCTGTTGAAAATCAGCAGACGAACGGTGCAGTTACAATTTTACCAACTCAGAACATAGCTAAAATAATATCACCACAAAGACAAATTTAAGTCTGACTGTTTTATTGAATAATAAATTGTCTAAGTAGTGTATATTTCGTGTGCATATATAACATTAAATAAGCCAAGCAGTGATCTCCAGCCATCATTTCTATTATTATTATTTTTATTATTGCGTTTTATAATTGAATGTGGGGGCACTACGACGAAATTATTTTAACATCTCACAGCGTTAGTAAAATTCTACATTTTAGTAATGTGCTGTCCTGTAGACATGGAACTTGTGGAAAATATTAAAGGGTTATTGCACTGATATTGGTGAAAATTGTCCTGAGTTGGGATATCAAAAGGACAGGAGCTTTCCGCGAGCGGTCTTTGATATCCCAACGAGGGGCAATATTCACCTATATCAGTGCAATAACCCTTTTATGATATTCCTAATAATGTTATTAGCCATTCTATTATCTAAACTTGAGAGCCCGTACACTTGGCGCGATCAAACTTCTAACACGGCGCGCCTGTATTGGTAATGGAGAAAACCCATGATTTATTCTGCAACAATTCACTGAGCGGAAGCGCGCGACGCTATCTGGTGCCTTTCCGACGTCATTTGGACACTTTGCTGACGTCAGTCTTCGTTTCCACAACGATTGACTATGTAACGTCGTTTTTCTCGCGTCAACGACGTAAGAAATGCATGTAAATGTCAGTGTCACAGTCAAAACTGTTGGCGGGATTTTTTTATTCGATGGTGGAAAGTTGGAAGAATCTGAAGGAGACAATTACTTTTTCGTCGTTTTCTATGTGTTAGAATCGAAATAGATCAGCTCTTGTGTGTGATTTGTTGAGTAATAAATCACAGTTTGTCGGTCAGTTGTAAGAAGATAAATCACCCGCTCTCCGCGCTCGTGATTTGATCTACTTTACAACTGACCTCCAAACGGTGATTTATTACTCGACAAATCACTGCTAGAACTGATCTATTTCTTAGGCAACATCCATGTAACGATAACATTCGATGGCGTCCGAGTAAGCATGTAATATCAAGTAAGCGTGCCAATATCAAGTGATATTTGCACGCTTACTCATCGGATTTTATCGCACATTTTCAATCATTTAACATTTATTAACTATATAATAAAACTATCTATTTTATCTACATTTTTTCACTCTTACTTTGCTTATATATATAAATGAGTATATATCTGAGCAAAGTACACACACAGACACAGACAGACACACACACACACACACACTGCAAAGTAATAGTACAGTTGCAAATACTTCAAGAAAGATTTGTCGTAATTAGCTGCCTGATTGATAGGTACTTAAACAGTATATGACTTAAACTAGAGACGTTGAGTGCAAAACAACCTCTTACTGGTAGAATATATGGTTGAATCTTTGAACTAAATAGTTTGTTGTTTGTATACTTCTGTAATCCGTTTTAATTGTTTTGTTTGTTCAGGCAGTCCGTCATTCATTCATTCAGTCAGTCAGTCAGTCCGTTATTTAGTTAGTTTGTTAGAATTCGTGTAATCATCGTTCTCTCCATTTTACTTTTATCCCGTCCACACCCTTTCTGCTTCGTGTTTCCAACATATTTTATTTGATTTGTATGCAAGCTGAGCATTTTGCTAAAGAAACCGGGACGGAGCAGCCGAGCATTATTCTCTTTGTCATGCATGAGGAGTAGGAGTCCATATGCATGACGCGTGCGGAACACAGAGTTATGGCTGCTAAGTCCCCTTTTGTTTTGCAATATACTACCCTGTAACATGCTGACGTCAGTGTATTGTATTTTGGTATGTGCACGTGAACGTCCCAAATGCCATCTGCGTATGGCCCGGGAAGAACGTGTATCCTAATTCTTTTCTGTTCTGTTTAAGATCAGAGCAAGTTGGCCGTTCTAGATTTTGCAGAAGCCAGCATTAATTTAGATTCCACTATCAACACCAATTTGCTACATGAACATTATATAATATTTATATAGATATGTGCAGTTGTGAAGAGAGAGAGAGAGAGAGAGAGAGAGAGAGAGAGAGAGAGAGAGAGAGAGAGAGAGAGAGAGAGAGAGAGAGGGAGGGAGGGAGAGAGAGAGAGAGAGTTGGACTTCTCATATGTTCATTTCATTTTCGATGAAGTGAGTTTTGTAATGACGTTTTCATCACGAAAACATGCTTATATACTTTTTACCCCCTTAAACCCCGCTTTTATATAGTAAAACTGGGGTTTACAGGGGTATACATTATTTTTCTTAATTCTGCTCAAACACATAGATTGTGGGTACTCGTTAGAACCGCCTCACCGAGGCGGTTCTAACGAGTACTCACAATCTATGTTTTGAGCAGAAACATGAAAAATATCATAGTTTTTATCTGAAAATGTTCAGTTTTTGGAGGTTAATTTTCTGTATACATGTATTTGAAATAGGCATGTTTTCGTAATGTGCCATTCAACCCTTGTCTGGTGCTTTACATGGGCAGGATTTCTTGATTGTATCCTGTCCTGGGTAGCTCTCTTTTTATACCCCGCTACACGTTAGTGGCGGTGTATTATGGTATCACGTTGGCTGTCCATCTATATGTCCATCAGTCCGTCTGTTGTACGTCCGCCCGTCCGTCTGTCCGTATTTTCGTTTCAAGATGATAACGTGTAAATGTCAAAGATTTCATCAAACTTGGTTTATGCATTGATATTGTGGAGATCTGTTTTTGATTGCTAATGAGCAAATTTTGTCAATTTTTGATCGAGTTATCTGCCCGCAACACGTCCATTTGTTCATTTTCGGGTGATAAATTGAGTAAATATCAATGGATTTTCACCAAACTTGGTATGTCATTGATATTGTAGAGATCCGGTTTGGTATTGCTAATGGGCAAATTTCGTCTATTTTTGACAGAGTTATCCGCCCACGGCACGTCCATATTTCGTTTCTTGATGATAATTTGAGTAAAAATTTTCACCGAACTTGGTTTGTGCATTGATATTGTGGAGATCTTGTTTTGGATTGCTAACGGACAAATTTCGTCAATTTTTGACAGTACTCGTATCTGCTAAAACCACATCCGAAGTTTCGTTTCCAGACGCCAATTTCAGTAAATATCAATGGATTTCCACCAAACTTGCAATGTGCATTGGTACTATAGAGGTATGCTTTTGGAATGCTAATGACCAAATTCAGTCAGAGAAAAATATTTCTGAAATATATTCTCTGTACTGTGAATTATCGCGATTAACGCATGGTGTTGGAGGGCAAATTGCGAAGTATTTATTCACGACGGCGACACCGGAGTGAATTATATTCGCATCTGCCAGATAACGCCATGCATTAGTCGCGATAATTCACAGAAGAGAAAAATTATTTCGATTCTAACATGATACAGAAAGGAAGATCGACATTGTTGCAATGTTTTCCAAAGAACTTTTTTTTTTTGCAGCGGGTGTCGCGAAAAGTAAAAGTTTACACGTGACGTCATCAAACGCACTCTTTTGCATGCACTACGTTGACGACGTGAATTATTGTATCAGGGTGACGTTTCCATTAGGCTCAATAGGAAAACGTTAATGTTAATGTCGAGTTGGAATACACTGTAGTAAATAGGGGAGACGTTTTATGGTCGCCACGTGGCATTAACACCAGCTGTGGTGAAGTGAAATAGATTACTGAATGAATCTTTTTCAAAAGAAGGCGCCAAATGTTGGGAATGCTACATCAGTCCCTTCTGCCGGAGATAATTTCTGCCTTTCTAACAATATACAATTATACTGCTTAAATGAAACAAATCAAAATAAACAAACAGGCAATTTGCACTTTGTGTACTTTACGATGTTAAAAACAAGGGCTGAATAACCTAGATCAAAGAAGATGGGGAAAATAAACTATGTGCAACAGATAATAAAATACCCAGCTAACATGCATTCTTTATAAGTCTATAGCGGGCCATTATCGGCCCGTCAGCTACCCTGACGGGCCGATAACGGCCCGCTATAGATTTATAGCTTACTGGGTAGTGACAAAAATAACCGAAAATAATAACAAGAGTTTACCTTCGGATCATACAGAACAAGCATGTAATAATTCAAATTAACTGGTAGAAAGCAGAAGGAGTAGTTGTGCACACATCGTACCCACCCTCTACATTATTGGTCATGGCCAAACAATAAATAAAAAAACAACAACAAAAATACAAGATGGAGCGCCGGATAAGATCTAATTACATGAATGACAACACAGAACAGCACTTCTTGGTAAGGGATCAAACAGAACACAACAAGTTAACCTGTCAAAAACATATGTTGTGGGTACCCACTAGAACTGACATACCACTGTGACCCTACATTATGTTCATCCATAATGTATAGCGAAAACAGGCGTATATAGGAAAAAACATTATGGGGCCGAGTTTCAGTATTTTTTCGTTTCCTTAACTATTTACCATTCTCTTCCAAAATTTTGAACAAGTTCATCTGACAACCTGATACCGGACTAGTAATTTGATATAAGGCGGTACTTAACAACAAAATCTTCCTAATTTTCCGTATATTCCCATACGGTGAAATTACTATAGATTTCATTTCTCTAGACAAGAGCTGCATCCAAAAAAATGCTGTTTTTTTTTTTGTTTTTGTTTTTTTCTTTCTTTAGCTCACCTGAGCACTTCGTGCTCAAGGTGAGCTGTTGTGATCAGTCAAAGTCTGTCGTGCGGCGTCAACAATTGCTTTAAAAGCCTACTCTTCCTACATTCCTGGGCCAGTTGACTCGAAACGTGGTAGGAAGCATCAGAGTGACTTGTAGATCAAATATAGCTAAAATCATCGCTATGGTGGCCATCTTGAAAATCTATTTTTTTGCTTGTTCTCCTGAACCAAAAAGCCATTTGACTTGAAACTTTGTAGGAAGCATCGGGGCGAATTGTAGATAAAACTAAAATCGTTCCAATCGGAAATCCAAGATGGCCACCGCGGCGGCCATCTTGAAAATCTATTTTTCGCTTCTCCTGAACAGAAAAGGCCAATTGACTTGAAACTAAGTAGGGAGCATCGGGGTGACTTGTAGATCAAAAATAACTAAAACCATTCCGATGGGACATCCAATATGGCCGCAATGGCTGCCATCTTGAAAATCTGTTTTTAGCTTCTTTATCTTGAACCGAAAGGCCAATTGATTTGAAACTTGGTAGGAAGCGTCGGTGTGACTTGTAGATAAAAATAACTAAAATTATTCCGATCGGAAATCCAAGATAGCCGCGATGGCCGTCATTTGTAAAATCTATTTTCGGCTTCTTCTTCTGAATTGAAAGGCCAACTGACTTGAAACTTGGTAGGAAGCATCGGGGTGACTTGTAGATGAAAAATAGCTAAAATTGTTCTGATCGGAAGTCCAAGATGGTCGCAATGGCCGCCATCTTGAAAATCTATTGTTCATTTCTTCTCCTGAACGCGGGCCCCCGTAACCTAATGGATAGGAGAGTTGACTCTTAATTCATTAGGTTTCTCATCGCTGTGGTTCAAGCCTCGCTCGGGTCACATGTGGGAAAGCCAAGTTCTGCTTACGGATGGTCAGGTGGTTTTCGCCCACCTTTGATGAACGATCGGCTCGACATAAGCGAAATATTCTTGAAAGTGTCGTAAAACCCAAATCAAAAAAAAAAAAAACAAAAAAAAAACTTCTCCTGAACCGAAAGGCCAACCGACTTTGTAAGAAGCATCAGAGTGACTTGTAGATAAAAACAGCGAAAACCGTTCCGATCGGAAATCCAAGATGGCCGCCTTGGTCGCCATATTGAAAATCTGTTTTTCTCTTCATCTCCTGAATTGAAAGGCCAATTGACTTGAAACTTGGTAGTAAGCATCAGGGTGACTTGTAGATCAAAACAATAGCTTAAATCTTTCCGATGGTAATGCAGAATGGCTGCCATGGCCGCTATCTTGGAAATCTATTTTGCACTTCTTCTCCTGAACCGAAAGGCCAACTTACTCGAAACTTGAGAGGAAGTACCTGGGTGGCTTGTAGATCAAAAATAGCTAAATTTCCCCTGGTCGGAAATCCAATATAGCCGCCACAGTCGCCAGCTTGAAAATCTATTTTAAACTTCTTCTGAACAGAAAGGTGTATCGACTCGAAACATGATAGGAAGCATCAGGGTGACTTGCAGATCAAAAATAGCTAAAGTCATTCTGATCCAAGATGGTCGCCCTAGCAGCTTTGTTGAAAAGCTATTTTGAACTTTGTTTTATCCTGAACCAAAAAGGCCAACTGACTCGAAACTTCATTGGAAATATCGAGGTGATTTGTAAATCAAAAGTAGCTAAAATCATTCTGATTGGAAATCCAAGATAGTCGTCATCTTGAACTCAACAACAAAAGGATGTTTTTGGTGCTCATTGGTGCTTCTAAAAGGTACCCATGTGATTTTGTGGAGAAATGAAAAAAAAAAGTCAATACTTTCAGTTGCAGGAAGCCTTATCTAGAGATATGGCTAAGTACAAGCTATGAAACGACGATAAATGATACCCCAACGATAAATGATACCCGGTATAAATTTTCATACTTTACGTATGTAACATAATACCGTGTATCATTTTTCGTACGTGATAAGAATACATGCACCTAGGGGTAGGTGCTTACTTTGCCTTATTAATATATATCCGCCATATTTAATGGAGACAGTCGGTTGGTACTTCAGGAAGAAAAGACATGTATACAGATGTTTTCCTATTGGTATTATTTTTCGTGGCTACTGGTATTCGAAAATTGCAACTCTGAAAACCCGGTATCAGTTTTCGTACGTGATGCACGAAAAATGATACTGGTATCATGTTTTGGTATGTAATGTACGAAAAGTGATACTGAGTATAATTTTTCGTCAGGGTATCATTTTTCGTCGTATCAAGGCTACATTTTACATAAGTGTGCTAACGCAATAATTATCACCTAAGTATCACCTTACTTGGACTTATATAAGAAGACAAGATGTTTACGTATTGCAAGGCAAGATGTTTAAGTATTGCCCTCAGTATGCATAACGCGATAAAAACAAAAGTACCAGACCTAGAACAAGAAGCTTTTATATTGGTCAGTAAAAACGTAAAAGTTACACACACAAAGTAACCACCGCAGGCCGAAAATGGCGTAGTCCAAAACATAAAAAAACATATCAGCTGAAAAACAACAACAACAACAACAAACACAACAAAAATAAACAAACAAACAAACAAATAACAACAACAACAAAAAACAAACACGCAGTTTCAAATTGACATTAGAATTGAGGCCCTCCCAGGGTTTTGGGGAATAGGGGAATAAGGCCATTTATTTCAGGGGAACAAGGAAACAAAAGTTTAAATCTTAAGGGAACAGGGGAACAAAGGCAATTTCAGGGAACAGGGAACATAGAAATTAAGATTTTGATTTTGGGGAACAAGGGAAAATGCCGTTTTTTTCAGGGGGAACAAGGGAATAGGTAGCCCCCTGGGAGAGCGTCAAAATTATAGGAACAATTTCCACTCTCTCTTCCAATATACTACTGTACTACTGAGGCCCGGAAAAAGCGTTGGAAACATAAAAAAAACAACATCAAAATGTCAAAATAACATGCATTTCTTAAGGTAATGTCAGAAATTCGCACTAAATTTCAGCTCTGCCAATTTAACACAGTAAGATTTGTCCACAAATGTATGCACCCGTACAACAAGTAGCGAAAACGCGTCACATAAAGGCCAAGTCGAACCCCCCCCCCCCCCGCACCCCAGCACCCCCCCCCCCAAAAAAAAAACAAACAAAAAAAAAAACAAAAACAAAAAAAAACAAAAAAAAAAACTATAATGTAAGTACAGTCGCCTTTCATTATCTCAAAATTCAAGGGACCAGAATTATTGGTTTGAGATAACAGTAGTTTGAGATACACGTTGAAATTTGACATACAAATAGCAAACTAAACGAAGCAGTAGTTTACCAGTTTGAGATAACAAGAGTCCTCTGTGCTTACAAATGTATATCGCATGAACGTCTATAGACCGTATCAAAAATATGCATTTTAGTTACAAATCATTAAGTCAGAATCTAGGAGCTGCGTACACAAGATACTTACCCGCTAGAGCAGAACCGCGAATAGACAAGTCATGCCCCACTTTTTGATATTTTTTTTCGAAAAGGTGGTAGACACAATAAAACATATCTGATTGAATAACAAGATAAGAGAACTGTAACAAAACAAACGTTTTATTAAAACGGTTGCATATACCTAACAAAGTATATGCATTTTTGATTCAAGAATATAATAATTACAACTAATAAAACAATTAACTTGTAACGAGATTCTGGTAAAAAGAACAAAAAGAACGAATGAACAAATAAATAAATGAGCATTATTCAAAAAACATATACAGACCAAATCAAACAAAAATGGACCTGAGCAAATATGCGAACAGCAAACGTCCTGAATACTCTGTGCAATATACACACTCTACCCACCTAGCATTCTTCATAAATCTATAGCAGGCCGTTATCGGCCCGTCAGCTACCCTGACGGGCCGATAACGGCCCGCTATAGATTTATGCAGCATGCTTACTGGGTACTTCGGGCTTTCATTTCCTTTAGGGGAATGGCAACACCTTCAGGGGAAGTAACTCTGTTAAGATTATTTTGTCCCCTTCTGAAAAGGAGTCTACTCAAAAAGGAAATAATTTGCTGTCGTTTAGAGCAAACTATTTCCATTTAGAGTTGACCCCTTTTCAGATGGGTCTTGGTGTTCATAAAACAGGAAATCACAAAAATTACCTCCCTCGTGAAAAATGGCGGAAAGTACCAAATGAACCAGTCTCCTGTATGACAGATCTTCGTCTGAGCGAAGAATAATAATCACCCCTGGCATAATTATCTAGGTATTCGCTATTCCTATATCTGCTTAAGTCCCTTTATGCATGACGGCCCATACAATTCTGTGCATCAAAATGTGCAATTACTTTGGGAGAAGGACCAGGAAATCTATAGAATGCCGTATTGAAATACCAAACTGTCCTCCGCATCAGCGCAGTCTTGTCGGGATCTTCGTTATTTCAGGTTCAAAACAATGAAAGTTGAATAATCTAAACAGCTGACATCGAAAGCCATAGCCTTATAAAGATAGTCAGGTCCCAGTAAGCATTCTTTATAAATCTATAGCGGGCCGATAACGGCCCGCTATAGATTTATAAAGAATGCTAGCTTGGGTAAGGTCGGGTCTTCGTTATTGGTATATGGCATTCTTTAGGTTGTCTGCTCCCAGATTCGTGTACATAAATATGTGCTTCAAAGAAAGTACTATGTGACAGACATATAACTATATTAGGAAAGAATAAAAAGATGCATAACATGCAAAAAGTCCTTATAGCTTACACGAACAAAGACAGCCCAAATCAGCTATGATTTAATGCAGTCTGATAAGGGACTTCAATGCCCGTTTGTAGAAGCAATGTGAAATGGATACTTACAATATATCGACGGACACCGAAAGCTAGTATCTGCCTGCACAGATGCGCAGGTTGGTACATGACTTCTCTGTTCGCATATAGCTTATGGGGAATGGATACACTTTCAGGGGAGGTAACTGTCAGAACCGTTTGCTCCCTTCTCAAAAAGGGTCTATTCTTAAAGGAAAGAATTTGCTCCCAGTGGGAGCAAATTCTTTCCTTTTAGAATAGACCCCTTTCAAGAAAGCGGTTTGATGTACAATAAAGCAAACTAGGTATCACAAATGTTGTGCCCCTTGTAAAAATGGTGGAAAATCTACCAAGTGTATCCGAGGCCTCTTTAAGGACCATTTCTTATGTTTTGCATCAAATACAGAAAAAGTGAATACAACACACAGTATATAATTACTATTAAATCCATTGTCTTTGCGTGTTATTCACATGATCACGTGTTTGAAAAAATCCACAAGATCAGCGAAGCTGGGAAAAATCTATATTATCAAGTTAGCTTGAAAAATCCTTACCGATTAACCACACTTGTAAACAAGCATCGCATGATCAAATAATCTTTAATTTATTTGTTGAAATTTGCTTATTTATAAGAATATGCGAAAGTTTTAAGCCTTGCTAAATAATGCAATAGAAAAACAAATATAATGCATTTCGAAGTCGAAAAAACAAGCGAGGCACCAAAACTATGATGACATATACCTGGAATCATCTCTACTATAGAGCTTCGAATCAATAAAATACCTTTGTTTTAAATATGCTCTTAGATGATTGGCGACTTATTTAAAAAATCATCTGTTGTGTGTAAACAAAGCCATGATCAGGTATAGTAGCATGAAAAACTTAACGCCGTTATACCATGAAAGGGTTTAAATTTCAAATCCATTCGGAACTCTTTGGTCTAAATCCTTTAATAAATTTAGATGTAATTGGTGCCTTGATGCGTAGCAACATTGGTTTAATATATAGACAACGCCATCAAAAATGTGCCTTTAGGCATATGCGGGCAGTGAAGGCCCAGATCAGCCTGCGCATTCGCGCAATCTGATCAGGGCCTTCGCTGTCTGCTAACCGAATAATTGGACAAGATAGAATGTATCAATGGAAAGCAATGCCCGGATGAACTTTACGCATGCGTGGGATGAATCTGAATATGTGCATTTTTATATACTCGAGGGCACATTTTCGTTCGGTGCAGCCAGTATGAGAACGGCTAAGCATCCAGCCAGGCCCCGAGGTTATAAAACTTTTTTCATGCTCAACTCAGCTGAGCATGAAATTTTCTCCGCTAATAAATATGAAAATGCCAACGATAGTTGGCATTTTCATATTTATTAGCAGAGAAATTTTCATGCTCAGCTATACTTAGCAAGAAAGAGTTTGCAATTATTAGTAATTTGAGATTTATAAGCAGGGCAATTTTCATGCTCAGCTGAGTTGAGTATGAAAAAAGTTTTATAACCTCGGGGCCAGGTTCTTCATTGGAACTCAGTTCTATATTCTTATTTGGAAAAGATCTTGTCCGAAAGACAACTAACTTTAATCATGAAAAGTCACACTGACTCCAGGCTCCGAGGTTGTAAAACAATATTCATGCTCAACTCAGTTGAGCATGAATTTTTTTCTACAAATAAATTTGAAAATGCCAACAATAGTTGGCATTTTCAGATGTATTAGCAGTGAAATTTTCATGCCTATCTATATTTAACAAGAAAGAATTTGCAAGTGTTAGTAATTTGAGACTATTAGCTAGACAAATTTCATGCTCAACTGAGCTGGGCATGCAAAAAGTTTTATAACCTCGGGGCCTGTTTTCTTCCGAAGGTGAGCTTTCCAAAAGAACGATACGGAACAAATTTCAAGAAATAAACTGTAAAATAAAGATTCTGAATGAATATTACTTAAGTTTGAAACAATTCTCGATTTTCGGATATACCAGGCCTAAATATCCCAAAGTAATTTGGCTCATACATGATTTTGATGCGATAGCGTCATGAGACTTCAAACATGACGCTATATGATAGCAGAAAAGATATGATAGCTGCAACCCCAAAACGAAGCACGGAAGTAGGCCCAAGTTTACCCGTGAGACAAAGTGTAACAGTGTATTTCACTAGTAAATGTTAAACCCATTTATCTATTTTAACAGAAGGGGTATCTGGTTGGTTTTCATTAATACTACGTTTTATAGAAATTCCTGTATTTATTGCAAACAGTATAGACTCTGATGAGACGCCGCGTTCTCTGATCAGGATCTACAATATTTGCTAATGTCCTTTTTATTGGACGCCAGGCATAAATGGGTTAAGCAAAAGATCAGGGTTTGATAATCACGAAACCAGTTAAGTTTGCTCGTTCTCTTTTCAAAGCAGTGTTGATTTTGTGCTGTAATCACATGTTATATCTGATCCATTAGAAGGGTCGTGTTCCGTGATTTTGGCAATTTACTTCAAGTATTACCATTTCCTTGTAAAATTAATTTAATAGGCCATGCGTTTATTTTTACGTGTTACTCTGCGTTCAGCAATTATTATTTGATCTTTTAATGAATACTAATATATAAAGGGTAAACCCGCCCCCCCCCCCGCCCCCCCCCCCACAAAAAAAACAAAACAAAAAAAAAAAAACAAAAAAAAAAAACAAAAAAAAAAAACAACAAAAACAAAAACAACAACAAGAAAACAAACAAAAACAAAAAAAAAAAAAAAAAAAAAAAACAAAAAAAAAAACAACAACAACAAACAAACAAACAAACAAACAAAAAAAAACAAAAAAAAAAAAAAAAAAAAAAAAAAAAAGAAAGAAAAAAAACAACAAGATATTAAGATTAGATGTGCATCCAATACCCACTGTTAAGAGAAATGGTGCGGGGTAGGAACAACGACAATTTTTGCCAGATTTAGGGACATATTTGAAGTGCATGCTTATCTGGACACATGTCCACAAATAAGACTGTAACAGTAATAGACAGACCATTATATCTTATCTAAATAATGGAATACGGTTCTACCTCAATTCATTTTGATTTCAATTTTCTGCTTTGGCAACATTTTGATATAATGTCTCGTATAGAATATTAACCCAGCAGGCACATAACATCAAAATGACGTCGTATCAACGTCGATGCGACGTGATCACGTCGCATCGACGTTGATACGACGTCATTTTAACGTTGTGTGCCCACTGGGACTGTTCTACTTCTTACAAAGACGTGAAGGGTAGTTATACAGTAAAAGCCCGCTATTAAGACCACTCAAAATTAACTCTTGTCCTGCGGAACCCGGATATACCCCGTCCTTGCAAACAGTGTAGATTCTGATCAGTTTGCTTCTAAGAAGCCAACTGATCTTGATCTGCACTGTTTGGCATTCAGTATGTGAATTTATATCAGCAATCTGGATCAAGTAATGGCTAAAAATTTGAAAAGGGTGTGGCATCTTAATTTATTCAGCAGGACAAAGGTTAAGACCATTTTGTTATTAAGAACAGCTTTTGACAGTCCAAAATAAGTAAGTTAACTGCAGAATGTGAACATTAGAACGCTTCATTATCTTGTGTATTCTCGGGCTTGTCTAGATCTATTTATAGTTGGGAGAAGACCATTAGTTTCAAGGGGAAAGAGACTGAGAGAATATGGAAAGAAATATTTTGACATTCATTGTTTGTGCCAACAGAAAATCTGTCGCAAGGAGTCATGGAATCAATGTTTCATAGAAAAGAAACTGGTTACCTTTAGTGTATTTATAGTGTTTGGTCCTTTGGAATGACTGAACACAACATGATTTATTTAAAAGTAGAATATTGTTTAACTGTGGGCTACGAGACGTGAGCAGGGTTGCAAATTGCATAACTATTCACAGGCGTAGCGCTAATTACGCATCTTACGCATGCGCGTAACATGCGTAAGAAAATTATTATTATTATTATTATTTTTTTTTTTTTTTGCAATAAAGAGAAATCAATTAACATAACATAATTTGCTTTTTCACCATAGGGGCTGCGCTGAAAGGAAATAATTTATCGCTTCCAAAGGTAGGGGCAACTCTTAAAGGAAAGAATTTCATTTTTTTTCCTTTAAGAGTAGTCCTATTTGAAAGCAATACGAGGAAAAATGTTTCGAAATTTTTCCTCGGTGTGCGTAAAAATAATCTAGCTCTGGCCACGCCACTGTTAGTAATGAAAAGACTCAAAGAAACCAAGTCTGTTTCTTTCGTCAAAATGATGTTTTTTTTTTTTTGTTTCTTTCCCTCTTTTCAGAATTTATTTTTTGTGCTTGTTGTCCATTTGAGAATATAATGGATTTTTCCTTAGTCTACACATATTATTTTTATCACAACAATGACTTAAAAATGATAGGACGCTAGGTTCGCACCTATAAACATGTATTATGAATAGGGGCTGAGAAGTAATTAGCGTTTCAGGACAATTTTGGCACCGGTAGAATGAAACATCTCAGGCAATGTGACCTGCAGAAATAAAGAAGGGTTTATTAAGACGTACTTACCACCCTAAGTATTGGGACATAGAGATCTGAGCAAACAGTATAGAGTCAGATTAAACGCCACAGAACAAGGCACCTGATCAGGCTCTACATTTTTACCATTCATCCAGTAGTTTCCCAGCTAGCATTCTTTATAAATCTACAGCGGGCCGTTATCGGCCCGTCAGCTACACTGACAGGCCGATAACGGCCCGCTGTAGATTTATAAAGATGCTTACTGGATTGAGACTCTCATCTAGTAGTTTGAGACTCCTCCACATCGGTAAAATACCTGTTCAAACTTTAGGAGTATGATAAGATGTTAAGGTATCCCGATATTTAGGGTAAATACGGCAGTGTACTACATGTATATCTAAGATCAAATAGTATCTATAAAACAACATGTGTCTCAGCATGCTAAAAGGGTCCTAATCGTACCTACATGAAACGATGGCCCAGATCAGCCGATAAGGACCTCTGTTGTTTCAGTGCTTACATAATCTAAATTCTGCAGAATATATTGATAAACCTGATCAGACTTCGCAGGATGTGCAAACTGGTCTGGTGATGCACATATAGCAGAAAGACCATTTTTACATGTCTTGATGATAACTGCTGTAGGTAAAATTAAACAATGGTCGAACAACCGACGAAAAGGCGGTAAAATTTAAACGTTACAGTAAATCGAGAAACAATATTTTGAACTGAATAGAACACTAATCCTAGTCCTGCTGAACCCGTATATACCCTGCCTTTGCAAACAGTGTAGATCCAGATCAGTTGGCTTCTGAAGAAGCCAATTGATCTGGATCCGCACTGTTTGCAGTTTGCCATTTAGTATGTGAATTTATATCAACAATCTGGATCACGTAATCTGATTGGCTGAAAATTAGAAGTGGGCGTGGCATCTTAATTTATTCAGTATGACAAGGGTTAATAAATCTAATTTCAGCATTTCAGTATTTATGGAACTATATCGTGAGAAATGATTTGAACTAATAGATCACATATTTTGGGCTAATAAGAGAGACCCATCTTATTGTATTATTGAACTCATAGATATATTTTAATCATTAAAGCGCCAATCACAACAGCAACAAACGACATTTTTGCTTGGTGCTTTAAAGACTCTTTGAATTAAATCAGCGAATATGTTTTGGACTAAATCACCTTACATATCAGATATTAACTAAAGTGAGAAATATAACAAATCTAACTAACATCAGGAATATAGACTATATAAAATTTCGTATAGTAATAGATAATAGAAAGCCAAAACTTAACCCAGCCATAACAAGAGAAAACGTATCTTCGGACATGTGAGCCCAGCAAAGATTCAGACAAGCCTGCACATTCGAACAGTCTGATAAAAATCTTCACTGAGTACATTTTGGATAGCCAAGGATGTAAAGTTTCTTTGTTCGGACAATGAAGACTGTGATCAGACTGCGGGGATGCGCACACTGAGTTGAGTCTTTGTTGGGCGCATGTATCCAAAAGGTACGGTTGCTGACGTTGCGGATAAAATAGAAGCAGATTTGAACACTTCAATCTTTTTTTCTTTCTGAACATGATCTTTCCCTCGGACCCATCAATACCGTGTATATTGGGTCCAAGTCCAGACGAAACCCGGTAACGGGTAAAATCATAGCCACGACATCATCATATCGATAAAATAGGTATTTAGCACTATAGTTACCAGTCCGGGTATTGATGGGTCCGAGTCTTTCCGGAATTGGGAAAAACTTTGGCACCTCATTATGTGATCATGTTTGCAGGAATGTATTATTTTTCCTTGTATTTTAATCATTTTAGCCCTTCTCTTGCTGAGCACGACATGCCCTGTTTTAGCAAACAGTGCAGATACAGATCAGTTGGCTTCTGAAGAAGCCAACTGATCTGGATCTGCACTGTTTATCATTAAAGATGTGAATTTCTATCAAAAATCCGGATCAAGTAATCTGATTGGCGGGAAATTACAAGTGGGCGTGGCATCTTAATTTATACAGCATGACAAGGGTTAAAGGTTAGGTTATTGTGAAAGGAAAGAACTGGCGCACAGTGGGATCAAATGCTTTTCTATAAGAATACTGTAAGTATTTGGACTGGAAAGCCTGAGCAAACAGTGTAGACCCTGATGAGACACCGCAGAGCGCGGTGTCTCATCAGGGTCTAAGTAAATTGCTTTTGTTAACCCTTGTCCTGCTAAACCCAGATATACCCTGCCTTTGTAAACAGTGTAGATCCAGCTGAAGAAGCCAACTGATCTGGATCTGCACTGTTTGCTATTTCAGTATGTGATTTTATAGCAACAATCCGGATCAAGTAATCTGACTGGCTGAAAATTAGAAATGGGCGTGGCATCTTAATCTATTTAGAAGGACAAGGGTTAAATTTTAGAACAAGTGCGGTAAGGAGTGAAGGTGTCCGAATACTTTGGGTATATACGGTAGTTCCCAAATGAGAAGGGACGTAAATGTGTTATAGTTATTTCACATGAGCGTGCATCCACTGGATCAGACCCCGAGGTTTTAATTACAGTGAACCCACGTTACAACGACAGCATTTGTTCCCAAAGATGTTGCCATTAAAATGAATTTGCTGTTGTAAAGAATCCTTAATAGACAGAATGATATGTAAGAAAGATCTTGTTTTATTCTTGTGTCCTCAGAGAATATATGTTTTGAATATTTGTTATAATCGCCTCACTGATATTCTAACAAATATCCAAAACATATATGTTGCTTGGAGTTTTAATGCAGTATTCTTGCCTATATTCTCATTAACTGTCACCTCTTAAGCGAAGGTTTCGTGACATTCAAATTGCCATTATGACGAATTTTGTCGTTCTAACGAGTGTCAGTGTAACGAGGGTTGGCTGAGCATGAAATTTGTCCTGCTAATAAATCTCAAATTACTAACAATTGCAAATTCCTTCTTGGTACACATAGCTGAGCATGAACATTTCTCTGCTAAAAAATATGAAAATGCCAACTATTGTTGGCATTTTCATATTTATTAGCAGAGAAAAATTCATGCTCAGCTGAGTTGAGCATAAACAATGTTTTACAACCTTGTGGCCAAGCCAAAATTTTTAAAGTTTCATTGATTTGACGAAATATATACAAAATTAGATAAATGCCTCATGAAAATTTAAAGCTTTAGCAATCTATAGATTAAGTCATCAAATGAAAATTTGTGATATTTTTCTTTCACATAAAATAAGACTTGATATTTCGGTCACATTGCTTCCTCTGGAGACAATTTGAATGAAATGTCAAATCTTATTTTCTGTGAGAATTTACAAAAAGTATTTCAAATGTATTGTCTGCTATTTGTTACCTAGATCTGCTTTTTTTGTCACTTTTTATATCTTATCTAATAGTATTTGCTGGAAACACATTTCATTTTATTATGAAAGGGGGCAGCCGCTTTCTTTCGACCATAGCTATTTTTATTTAAGAAAAGAAAACAAGAATGTTTTAAAACAGATTTTCTTGACATGTTCATACTTCATTTTAATTTAACATGGTTGTCTAAAAACCATGCGGTTGTCCCCCTTTAAAGATAAATGGTTCTTTTTTTCTCTGAGTTCAAGGAATAGGTCCGTGTACTTTATTTGAAACTCAGCCAACTTTCACTGAAAATAAGACCATTAAAATTGTGGCGAACATTTGAATAAGATGTCAAAACCCATATTTTCCGCCAATAAATATGAAACAGTTAATTCAATTATATCTGAGATTTTATGCAGAACTAGATTTGATGAGGACCTTCGTTGTCCCTGAAGACTTCTTATATATATATATATATATATATATATATATATATATATATATATATATATATATATATATATATATATATATATATATATATATATATTGTTAGTATAATTTCAGAACAGCCAGTCAGTGTGTTTTCTTGCAATTGTCAATCATGCACTTTGAAGTTAATGCATTAACCCTTAAAGCACCCAGCAGAATTGTAGCAGATGACATTCAAAATCTGCTAGGCAGAAGAGTTACATGAAATTTTAAACTTTATTGTCTCTGAAACATCGTCTGCTGCCGTTGTATTTGGCGCTTTAAGGATAATATTAAGACGAGTGGGTGCACATAAAAGATTTTGTCGCCATTTGTGTACAAAAGTAGAAAGCCTTTACAGGTCTGTAGTTTTGAAACCTTTTAAAAAGTGGGATATTCTTAACCTTTTGGCTCTTGTGCTAATACAGCAGACGGCAAAGTGGTGATATTTTTTCTTATTTTTCCCAGAAAACAGGATTTGACATTTCATGCAAATTGTCTCCAATGGAGACAATTTGCATGAAATGTCAAATCCTGTTTTTTTCTATTGGAGACAATTTGCATGAAATGTCAAATCATGTTTTTTCCATTGGAGATAATTTGCATGAAATGTCAACTCCTGTTTTCTGGGAAAAATAAGAAAAAAATATCACCACTTTGTCGTCTGCTGAAAACTGCCAAGCGTTAATTCTTTCTTTCTTGACTACCATACCTAACTGCGAAGTGAGACAAAGTATTCCATGACAGAGTTGTTTTTCTTGGAGGTGTATCCATTCACTTTAAACGAATTTAAATTCAAGCAGAAACTGACCTTATTGCATACGATAAGCTAAGAGCTAAATCCGCCTGAGTATCCACACAGTCTGATCAGTGTTTTCCCTCATCAATAGCCCTTAAACAACCAATCACACCATTGTCGTCTGCCTAGTCACCTGCTTGTGATTTTAAGCTATTTTTGCAAACAGTGTGGACACAGATCAGACTGCTCCTGTAGGAGCAGTCTGATCAGGGTCCACACTGTTTTCCTGTATGCAAAAAATGGTTTGAAAAGTTTGCAAGTATATTCAGCAAACGACATAAACAGACATTTTCAGATGCAGGTTTTCTTGGCATTTTAAGGGTTAACATAATGCATTGATCATGACAATTCGTTCAACAAACAGCATATACCATGATTACACTGTACAGATGCTAAGGTTGCTGCTGCGGGATAGGCGGGTCGTATATGTCATAGATGGTTTTCTATTCAGACACAGTAAACATGGAATCGTTTCAACGGCTTCATTGGCCATCCACAGAGAGCACAGCGTTTCAAATAACGGTAGGCAACTTCCTGTCCGCAAAATTTGTCTCTCTTTGCAAAATAGCATCAATCTCTCAAGGTGTATCAAATTGCCTCAAACATGTATAGGAATGCAGATGGATTAAAAAAGGGAAAAAAGGACAAGCCGCCGTTGGACAACACATTCCATATACAAACAGGGAAAATCCAAGTGACCTGGATTTTCTGTGTCTGTACATGAGCCGTAGAAATGGGGGTCATATCCGGACCCTGGTGGCTCAGGTTGTCCCGTCTACGAGTGCAGTCAGATCGGTGTCTTCGTTGTCGACTTGCGCTTAAATTCTAATGCCGAACAACTAAGACATAGATCTGATTGCTTAACCCATTTCTGCCTAGTGTCCAATAAAAGGGACGTAAGCAAACAGTGTAGACCCAGATCAGACGCCGCATAATGCGGCGTCTGATCAGGGTCTACACTGTTTGATTAATAGATACAGCAAGTTCAGTAAACATGATTAAAATAAAATAAAACAGACACCCCTAAAATGACAAATGGACTGATCTAATTTATACTAGGCATATAAATGGGTTAAGCGCCATGCAAGGCTTCGCAGATGGCATTTCCTCGTGCTACGGCTCAGCTTATACGAAAAAAATGTTGTTTCTTCCCATTGCGGATTTCAACGTTTATACATAATGTGGAAAAAGTTAAAAAGTAACAACACATATTAAGTACAAGATAACCGAGTCTCCGAGCGAAATGGGCCCTTATATCAAATGAGCTGTGTCCTGGGAAAAAAGTCCGTATGTGTCCGTACGCGTGTCCACAAACCTGTTTTCCTGATGCACCTGAGTTGAGAGCAGCAAAGATCAAGATCAGGTAAGTGCATCAGCACTTTTGCCTTTCTGGGCCTGCATTTATCAAGAGGTTTCTCTATTACAGAAACGTAAAGCACATGATAAGACTCCGCTGACTGGACATGACTGTTTGCCTATTGCATAAGAACTCTTTTCGCTTGACAAATGACCCGACTATTACATTTACACTGGTGATGGCATGCGAATAGACAAAACAAGAATTGGGATTCAACCAATCAAATTATGCAGATTTTCAGTTAAATCTTATTGACAGTCAGTCAATGTGTTGCCCGTGCACAGGCGTCTGATCTGGGTCTACATTGTTTGCTTAGGTCTGTCTGTCCGAATATTCAGGATAAATACGGGAATAAAATTCAACTGAAAATTCGGAAAATTCAACTGGTTAACCTTGGATAATTATTTTGTCCATTCGCTGCTATCTCCAGTGATGTTGCATTGCTAATACATATACATTTATACAGACAAAGAGAAAAAATATCTCGGACAGAAATTCAAAGATTGTAAACGCCATACACTATCACTATCATCTAACATTCATGTATATGATATTTTGCATTTTCGGTAAACATGGTAAAAACAACTGAAGTTAGATAATTAATGAATGTAACATATTTTGTCAATAATATTTGCCTGTGACGGAAATGGCTTTTTATTGACGACAGAGCATATGACATTGGCTGTAAGTCCTATACATAAACGATTGGTAATTATAAGTGGGATTACACAAACTGTATGTCTCATTGGACGGTTACCGTTTGATCTAGAACTTTTAGGTTTTAGGAGCGCAGTTCCCAAGTGTCAGACTGTTTTAAAACAGTTCTTTCTTTCGATACTGCACCTCGTCAAGTGAAAATGTCTTCAAGCGTGTACAAAATACGCAGATTTATAATTTCCATCAAAAAAACATGCCTGTATAATTTTGAACCCCTTAAACCCAGACTTTATATGGTAAAACTGGGGTTTACAAGCGTATGCATTATTTTTCTTATTTCTGCTCAAAATCATAGATTGTGGGAACTCGTTAGAACCACCTCGTCGAGGCGGTTCTAACGAGTTCTCACAATCTATGTTTTGAGCAGAAATATGAAAAATATCAGAAATTTTTATCTGAAAATCTTCACTTTTTGGTGATAAAAGTTTCGGTATATTTTAATAGGTATGTTTTCGTAATGCCCGTGCACCCGCACGGTCACATTGAGGCTTTCTCTGTCCGTTGTTACATTCTAAAGTAGCCAAGTGAACGGTGTTCGCATGTGCTCGATGATATATTTCGGTTGGGGCGACCCATTCATCACGAAAACACGCCTATTCAAATATATAGCAAATTTCAACTCCAAAAATCATAAATTTTCAGATAAAATATTCTGATATTTTTCATATTTCTGCTCAAAACATAGAATGTGAGTGCTCGTTAGAACCGCCTCGCCGAGGCGGTTCTACCGAGCACCCAAATTTACTTTTGTTTGAGCAGAAATAATACAAATAATGTATACCCCTGTAAACCACATTTTTACTATATAAAGGTGGGGTTTAAGGGGATCAAAACTATAGGTATGTTTTTATGATGATTGCTTTTACATCAAACATTTAAGAAGATAGTTGTGTAATTTCCATGTTGAAAAGAATTTAAGAGTACAATATTATGAAATTATTAGAAACAATGCTTATTTTCGGAATGCCTGATCGAACAAATAATAATAATAAAATATGCATGAGAAAAATGTAAGATGTGCCATCCAGTATTTTTATAACTGTTTGGAGTTGGGTAGGATTCAGCTCATGACCTACAGGGCTTCATCATACAGGTCTTCCTTATTACTCTATCATCGTCTCAATCTACGCTCGTTCTCTCCCTTCCGCTGATTCAAGAAGGGCAGTTGTTAGTTTCTGGCAAAAGAATGCGCACAAGGACTCGTTAACCGATTAGAGGAATAAGCCTGCCCAGAAAAAGTGTGCCGGGTTTGTTAAACTGACCGGCTCGACACACATAGTTGTTCTTTTTTACCTGTTACATTGAAAATTTGTTAAACTTTAGTATACCCTTGTCTCATATCTCTAAGTAAACATGAACAAAATTTGCGCCGGTACTTTGACGTTTACGTCTAAATATTTTGTCTTGTACATTCTAATATCACCATCAGTCCATAAGTGTTATTTTCCACAGCAGAAACATCTTTAGTTGCAGGCAGCTTTTTTGACTTCCGGTTTCCTTCTATGAAGGGTCCCTGTGGGAGCAAATTCTTTCCTTTTACAGTAGACCCCTTTACAGAAGGTAAAGGAGCAAATTCTTTCCTTTTACAGCAGACGACTTTTAAGAAGGGGACAAAACAAGTTTGACAAATTGCTACCCCGAAAATGAGTCCATTCTCCTTAACGCTTACATTTCGGCATAATAAAATTAAGGCCTGGGTCCTCTATTATTCGTATCTCTCTGTACTAAAGCGCTGATTACAATATTGCGCTATTGTAAATGCTGGCCTGGCGTATTCGCTGTTTGCGTCTGGTGTTGTAACATAGATTTTGTTTTCGTCTGGTCCAGCTGTTATTATTGTAACGCAGATCAATGCCCGATATAGCTGATCTGAGCATTTCTGCAATGGGTTAACCATTATCCTGCTGGTTTAAATAGCAGCAGACGATGCTCTGAAAGAGTTTTTAATCTTTTCCTCAGAAAACAGGCCTCGACATTTCATGCAAATTATCTCCTCAAAAGATTTCAAACTTTGTTTTCTGGGAAACCTAATAAAAATATTACAAGCTTTGTGTCTGCTGATTTTTGCACATAGGACACTAAATGTTAACCATACAGCCCTGTGGACGTGTAGATCAGGGCCCGGTTGTTCAAAGCTAACGACGTCTTTAGTTAACGATTCGTTAAAATTTACAACGAGAGATACGCAAATACGCTGAAATTTTTTGCTGAAAAAAGGTGAGTAGCTTTTGCAGTGCAAAAGCTACTCACATTTTTTCAGCAAAAAATATCAGAATATTGTATATTGAATCCACTAAAACAGTTAACGAAATGACTCTTAACAAGCTCGTTAAGCTAACGACGCTTTGAACAACTGGGCCCTGATAACCATGTAGATCTAGAACTGCCTGATAAGGATCTACACTACCATTCTGATATCGACACGCGCATGCGCGTAGACTAGTATTCTTCAGTAATGAATTCTGTAACTTCACCCAAAAACAAAGATCCTGTTTAGACTACGTGGCCTGTGTGATAATCCTAATGGTTGCGTGACACGGATCATTTTTGAACAACGTCTACTCCGATACAGACGTGATTATTATGTTAGGCAAGATACAAGAAAATCAAACGTTTTCATATCCGAACACAAATGGCCCATTCCAACCTCTCCACTCGTTCTGTCGGTCTCGTCTTGTTTTTGCTCTTCATTAAATCCATCAAGGAAGATGTATATACTGCGTATACGGACGAAAATAATTTGGTCAGCCTGCGGATTTTACGCGCCTAAGGCCTTCCCTGTCCGATAATAATATTGTGCTTAGTTGGTTTTCCCTAACTGACGTCTTATGAAAACACAGACAGCAAAGAAATTGTAAGACAGTGCTATAGATCGATCGAAGAAATCCGCAATGATGTATCATATTTGTCCTAAGTATATGGACAGACAGCCTGAGCAAAGTGTAGTCCCTGGTTAGACGCCACGTGCTGCGACGTCTGACCAGGGACTACACTTTGCCATCCTTCTCGCAGATGTTTGACGTATCAACATATAGCAAAATGAAGGTTGTTCATATTTCAGGATAAGTATGGTAATAATTTAAGGTGTCCGATAATTTAGGGTAAACACGGTAACTGTATGGACTAAATGTAATTATTCACACTGTTACGAAACAGAAAGTTGTTCAGGACCGTATTTCTAGCAACTGAGAACATTTTCATACAATATAGGTGTAAAATAAATAGTGAGTTGTCTGCGAGACGTAACAAGAAGCAACACAATCAAATAAATGCGGAAATCGATACCCAGTCAGCATTCTACGTAAATCTATATCGGGCCGTCATCGGCCCGTCAGGGTAGCTGACGGGCCGATGACGGCCCGATGTAGATTTACGTAGAATGCAAGCTGGGTACCGTATGCCCTCCAAAGAACGCACCGACATCTGTTGCAGTCTTCAAAACATATATGGCGTACGTCAGTAGTATAGGTGGCACCCTATACTACTTACGTCCTACACACGCAGCAAACAAGCATGAGTAGAGCATCCACACATAGGCTAATAATTCTTTACTGCTGTGATCTCCTGGATGCGGATTCCCAAGAATATTTTATTTACCACTTCAGCTCGGTGGACCGTATATGTGAGGCAAAGAAATCGTTGAAGTGTTTGAATACTCATACATATATAGGTCCATAGGGTCTCTTGAAACCAGCTCTCGAGGCTTACTGAAGACTTGCTCCACACGCATCAGAATTTATTCGATCTTGCACGCCCGGCGTGAAAGTCGTTTGAAGAACAGATGTGGTCATAGCAGCCATTTAAGATGACGGTTCACAAAATAGTAAAGAAAATGTCCAGTAAATGCCATACACACAACCTATTAATAGGCTACCATGGACAGCAGTAGCGAGAGTAAACGAGCAATGATAGACAGTATATACGCATCAAAACAATAAAATCAATGGAACCATCCAGCTAACATTCTAATTAAATCCATAGAGGGCCGTTATCGGCCTGTCAGCCACTATAGATTTATGTAGAATGCGGTAGCTGACGGGCAGATAACGGCCCGCTATAGATTTATGTAGAATGCTTATTGGGCAGCTCCCATTTCCCGAACGAGGTGATCCAAGTGCAAAAACGGACTCTCCAAACACGGCAAAACACGAAAAACTGCGAGCAACAACATGGCCTCACAAAGAATGAACAACACAAGAACCACTGCCACCTTAGAATGACCAGTATTATAAACTACTGGGGAGGGGAGTTAAATGGATTTTTCTGGCGCCAAATCTTCACACTAGGTTCAAATTCGTGAAACTGCAAAAAGCAAAAAAAGAGAGAAAATGTTCATCCCGTAAAAAGGCTTTCAAACCCGGTCAGTCACACATCATAGAAAAGTGTGCGAGTCAAAATGAGCCAATCCACGACACAGCCTTCAATAAGATCTGTGTGACCAGCAAAGACAAAGATAAGCCTGTACATCCACCCAGTATTGCAAGGGTTCTCGTTTATCCCTCTTTGGATAGCATGAAGGCTGTAGAAGGAACATCCGATCTACGAAGACTCTGATCAGACTGTGCGGATGCGCAGGCTGATCTGAGTTTTCGCTGATCGCACAAGTCTTATTGTAGGTTTTGTCGTGCGCTGGCTCAAATATGAATGATTTAATCAAACACTTTCATACATTTGCAAGATCTTTCAATTAAATGTCAAATGGCTAGCATTTTCAGAAAAAAAAGTTGCTTACAGCCCAGCTAGCATTCTTTATAAATCTATAGCGGGTCGTTATCGGCCCGTCAGCTACCCTGACGGGCCGATGACGGCCGCTATAGATTTATAAAGAATGGTAGCAAGCTGACGGGCCGATAACGGCCCGCTATAGATTTATAAAGAATGCTAGTTGGGAGGTTTATACCAAAGAGTAAACAGACCAGGAGGGATATAGAAAGTGCGTAACAAAACAATGAAAATCAAAGCAAACCAGCTCAATCTTCCCAATCGAAGTAATAGCAGTGTCATACCCGACACAGCAAACTCAACAAGAAGACATTAAGCAAGATATCAATCAGGACACACCATGGAAAAAAAAAAGTAAAAGCCAAGCAGCTAACAGGCCACAAAGCCCACAAAGGTACAAACAACACAAGAACGATCCCAGTAAACATTCTTTATAAACCTATAGCGGGCCGTTATCGGCCCGTCAGGGTAGCTGACGGGCCGATAACGGCCCGCTATAGATTTATAAAGAATGCCAGCTGGGATAGCTTTAGAACGGACAGTTGTAAAGACTATCGGGAGAGGGACGTTAAATTGAATCTACTGACATCAAATATTAGGTTCATATTTAAAAATCAAGAGAAAGTTTTCGGCTCTAATAGAGGAACACTAACGCATTCAATGAAACATCGCGAAAAGTTTGTAATCAAATCATACAATTGTGATGAAACAAGGATGATATCTTAGACACTCGTAGCCAGAACTAAAAAATCACTAGTAAAGCCAGGGAGTGTCCGATCAAAGATATAACATCAGCAACTAACTCTAATGAAAGATTTATTTTGGTACATGTATAGTTATTGAGTCTAAGACCCGATCCATCGTTAAGCAATTAAAGAGAAAGAATATGACCGGATTTAAACCAAGCATGCTATCTGTCGTGTAACATACGTTATATCCTATCCTTTAACAGCGGGTAATAATTTTTTAATTGTTTTAAAACATTGGATTTCCCAACGATTTTTCAAAGTTTATAAACTAGGTGACCATAAAATTCTGGTTCTGTTTTCCTTTGTCGCAGAACTGTTTTCAAGCTATTATATACATAATTGCATAGCAATGTCGTCTCCCTGTTGATAGACATTGAAAAACGTTGGGGACATGTTTTTATTTAAATTATTTATTTCAAATTACTTTTTATTGCTTTGGGTTATTCAAATAGTGATACTATAGAATAAGCATTTTGTTAGTATTCATTTGAGCTATAATTCGGAAAGTCGGCGATAAAACTTTCAAACATATTTACGGAATTTATGATACCCATAGCCTCGTGTAAGACATTTAGCAATCAGGGCTTTATTTCGACTGGTAGAATCATTTACAAAAGAATAAACCCTCGCATTGTTTTATCAAATTATGTGCAACTCACTTCAGTGGAGCTGGAAATTCCATGAAAAGGGGTAACATACGGACGGACGTATGTTTCACAAGGACGCAACTGATACCCGGGCTGATACCACCGTATAAAGAGCTCTGATAAATGTATATCGTTTCAGCTGGTAAATTATAACATGTCTTATAAACTGTGAGACTTTTGCATTAACTCTTTCGGCGCCAAATTTCAGACGACATTTGTCGTCTGTTTTTTTATTATTATTATTATTATTATTTTAACAAACTATCGTTTGGAAAGACGTTTATATGTAAAGTTGAAAGACTGAATGTCAAACAGCGTAGATCTATGCTGTTTGCAAATACCCATTTTATCGCATGTGGTAGTGAAAGAGTTAAAAAGTGAACAAATTGACGTTCGACTTAGAGAAGAGATATATGGAAGAAATGTCCTCAAGTTTACAACTCAGATATATTAAATAGGTTATTTCTAAGTTTGTTGCGTACATCGAATTATTTAACCTTTGCCACTCTCTGGACATATTCAGCAGACGACAAACATAATATTTTTCTTATTTTTTCCCCGGAAATAGGCTTTGACAATCCATGCATATTGTCTCCAAAGGAGACATTTTGCAAAAAATGTCAAAGCCTATGTTTGGAAAAAATTAGAAAAATATTTCAAAATGTCGTATGCTGAAAAAAAATACCCAGAGTGCTAAGCGTTAACTGTATTGACACTGCTAGCTGTTTTGTCACTGGAGTTCTCATCCAGCAACAGTGCGTTTCTATGGTTACCAGAATTAAAATCAATACCTCTTCTCCTGTATCGACAGTAAACCAAGACCATTTGAGCCGCGAACCAGCGAGATGTACCTTATGACAATTGTAAACAACAATGATACATATCAATCTGCGCATGCGCTGTCTGATCAGTATCAATTCTGTACGCTGTATATGATTTTCAAAGCTAACATATTGCACAGGCGATCGGTGAATATCCTGGATAGACTGCGTGCATGCGTAGGCTGGCTTTGATCCTTGCTGGTGGTATATATCTATTAAGGTACTTTTCCCTGGTACCCCCGGCCTATTTAAATTAATGGTTATAATTGCATTCGGCGGGAATCCGAGCGCTCTGTTGTACTTCGGCTTTTCCTATACATTCATACCTTGTAATGCAATAAAATATTTATTACCAGATCACCTAATCCTGATTTATTAACGCACTGCCTAACGTTACATTAAATACATTAATTAATACCTGTATGAAGCAGAAAACTTACCATAGCAAAATGCATTTAACCTTTACCACTCTCTTGACTAATTCAGCAGACAATAAATTTAAACTTTATTTCTTGTACTTCGATCACACAGAAAGCTCAGTGAACTTAAAGACGTGATAACAAAGGCGAGGATGTTTCCGTTTTGTGGGGATGCGTGGTGGAGGAAACTGGAGTACCCCTGGAAAACCATCGACTATGGATGGGCGACCACTATTCTGTCACATGCCAGCATCGGGAATCGAACCTGGGCCGCAGCGGTCACAAGCAAAAGACATACCTCTGCGCTATCCAGGCCCCGAATTGACATTGGAGACAATTTGCATAAAACGTCAAATACAGCTTTCTGGTAAAATAAGAAAAAATATATAATTAGAGTGCAAAGCGTTAACAAGGTAATCATGTTTTCTCTGGCTTTCACTTTGTAGTCGACGCCTCAGCTTTAAAACGTACATGTATGTTTCTTGTTAAACTTGCCCAAGTTTGTTCAATGCTTTCTTAATTGTATATTTACTATCTTAAAATAAATAAATAAAACAAACTTTCCTTTTGTAGTCGAGGCCTCATCTTTGTTCATCATAGTGTAGAGAAGTTGAAATACGCACTTCTTGTTAAACTTGCCCAAATCTGTGTGCTTTCTTAATCTTATATTTACTATCTTAAAGTAATAATAACAACAAATGAACAAACGAACCTACAGCCGGAGATAAATCAAAACAAAGCAAAAAAAAACAAAAAAAAACAACAAAAAAACAAAAAAAAACAAAAAAACAAAACAAAACAAAAAAAACAAAACAAAAAAACAACAAAAAACTAAAGGTGCTGTTAAAACATTTTGCACTTTAACATACTAGACATTTCTGGGTACAAGTGAGGGAAGTATAAATGGGCCGCACTATCAGAAAAGAAAACGTACCTCATCACGAAAACACGCCTATATAATTTTGACCCCCTTAAACCCCACTTTTATACAGTAAAACTGGGGTTTACAGGGGTATACATTATTTTTCTTATTTATGCTCAAAAACATAGATTGTGGGTACTCGTTAGAACCGCCTCGACGAGGCGGTTCTAACGAGTACACACAATCTATGTTTTGAGCAGGAATATGGAAAATATCAGAATATTTCATCTGAAAGTTTTCGTTTTTTGGTGGTAAAATTCTCAATATATTTGAATAGGCGTGTTTTCGTAATGTCTGACATTTGGCCCAGTGAAGATTCAGATCAAGCTGCGCAGTCTAATCAGAATCTCCAATGGGCATATTTTGAATAGTCAAGAATGCAAAGTTTCTTCGTGCGGACAACAAAGACATCAGACTAAGCGGATATGCAGGCTGATTTGAGTCTTAATCGTTGTGCAAACATGTAAGAAGGTACGTCTTCTAATGTCTTACTTGACTTCCAGCATATTTGAGAAGAAAATCATATGTAAAGTTTACGATAAACGTATTCACAATAGCAATATGTATCGTTTCTTTTGCCATTAAGTATATACACTCTTTGTTGAATTATAGGCAATCGACATTTGTTTTTTGTTAATAAATTAGACATGTTTCCTGGAAACTTGAGACTTTCGCTAACGGATTAGAAGTGTAAATTTGAATGTAAATTGGTGTAATCGATAACATGTAGTTAACTGTACCATTCGGTGTGCTAGTTGATCGCAACTAACGAGACTAATTATCCCGCGCCAAGCAAAATGTATCTTCTTTAAGAGCGTTTAAGGCTTCGTTTAGATTTTTATTATTCTGCTGCCACAGGCGGCAAGTGGATAAAGCCCATTCGGATTCTTATATAGAAGTGCCCCAAGCCCAGATTGAGGGATGGAGCTTAAATTGAAAGCGGTTATCAGACAGGTAGTTGCGAACCAAACAAATATATTATGCAATGGAAGCTGAGAGCGAGGGTTGGGATGCCATACAGCTAGCTTAAGACCCCCGTCCCCTCCCACTCCCCCATAATTTATTACTGACCGTTCCGAGGCGGTTTTTTCATTGTGGTACTTTTTGTTATATGTTCTGTAGTGTTTCACTTACAAATGTTTTTCTTGTAACAATTATGTAATTTAAAGATATATTCAGTTTTGTTTGGGTAACAGAGTTACCACTTTATGGGAAAGGGCGGCTTACTCTGCTTGCTATCTGTTCTTTTCTTGATGGTATTTCTCTGATTTTCTCTTGTGTTGAGAACTTGATGTAGATCTGATTGTATCAGTTCCGAGTTCACTTACTTATTTTTAGAGCTTTTCTTACCAACAGATCAAAGGCGTGATGCTGTCCACTCTAAAAGTGTAGCTTTCTTTTTCTTTTCTTACTTTCTTATTACTACTCTGGCCCACCAATAGATAATCTAGTTATCTGGTAAAGGTAGCCTAGGTCTTTATGAATCTACAATAGTACAAAGTAAAAAAAAATGCACGTACTTCTTTTGCACTTTTTGGGAATCTTGCCGTATTTTCAGGGCTTGTAATTTCTCTGGATCTGTCTTTATCCCTGCCTCCGAGACCAGGGGTTCTTCCAATGTCATGGAGAAAATAATAATAACATGTAAGTAATTGAAGCAATCTCAGAGATCCATATCTCCATACACATCTCCACTTACATCTGGAACGTAGCTGGGGCATTACAGACACCGAAAGGCTTACGATTGAATTCGTAAAATCTCATATTGCCTGTGTATCGCTACCTGCCAATAGCCATTTCTTAAATCCAGCTTGGAAAAACATTGTACTCCTGCCAGCATGTACAGACCGGGCTGAGAGGTCTTTGCTCACACATGCCATCAGACCCTACGTTTTCGTTGCACTCACCAATAAGGGACCTGGATACATTTGGTTTATTATCTCTCATTTTACGGAAGAAACAATTTCTATGACTTCCTGTTTGATTTCATTGACTGCAAGTCCTTTCTGAAAAAAAAGAGTCTACTATGAAAGGAAAACGAATACTCCCTTGAAACCAATATTTTTCCTTTTAGAGTAGATACTATTTCAGAAGGGAGGCAAAACACTTTTTATAGAGTTGCCTGTCCTGAAAGTGTATCCGCTACCCGTAAATTATCCATAACACAAAAAACGTTTGAAGTCTTAGTTATACCATGTACGATGCGACAATGCACGAGCATGAGCGAGAAGCATGGTATAACTGATTTATCGCATTTTCATGCATACAGACCAACCACAATATTTAATGCTGAATGTTGAGAATTTGGCTACTATGTGATAACGATTTATAACCCATTACAGTCTCAGGAGGCCTGACAAATGATGTCAGATCTATGGTTTGGCATCCGAATTTTCTTACATATATTGGTCAACAGCAAACCATACTTATCTTAAGATGGCAGCGCCCACAAATATAAAATAATGTAGATATAAATATGTTTCAAAATTTGTGGGTTGGAACGTAAGTTTCCGTAGTTAGCTTCTTCAGGAGTATTAAGCCCAAGATATCTGAAAGAAATTTAATGAAGAGCAGGATGATTGTAGACAGCAAGCTTACTTTATCCCACCGAGCAGAGAGCAACTGTCATGGTCCGCCAAACATGGTAGCCACAGACATAAGAGGAGATATATGTAACTATGCGAAAGACACAGAAAGCAGACATACAAAACAAGTAAAAATAAACATATTTTCGATGGCACATCTTACAATGGACGCGGTACCTAATTTTGTTATTTTTGTACTGTTGTTTTCGATATGTAAATAGTTTGTTTTATTCGTCCAAATATTTGGTATATATGTTCCAACAAGTAATGTTCAAACATATTGCCAAGGGGCATGAATTAACTTTCAACGAAGATCACTTTGACATAAAAAAAATCTCTTCTCAAATGGGTGCTACAGACCTCCAAAAGTCGATCGCTTTCTTCTTGATCCCGTTTGTATAGTCGTCTCTTTTATACATATATAAAAACAAAATGTTTAAAGCATATTGTTGTGTGGCTGTTCCTAAAAGACAACATATATTAGCTTCCAGCAAGTAGCCGCATCTAAAACGGATATTGAGGAGGCACTCATACATCATGAAAGTAAATTTTTTCCTGTTGGAGAAGTCTCCCATTGAAAAGAGGGGAAAACACTTTCAGATCGGAGTGATTACACTTTAACCCTTGTCCTGCTGAATAAATTAACATGCCACGCCAACTTCTAATTTCCAGCCAATCAGATTACTTGATCCGAGTTTTTGATAGAAATTTACATATTTAATGACAAACAGTGCAGATCCAGATCAGTTGGCTTCTTCAGAAGCCAATTGATCTGGATCTACACTGTTTGCTAAGACAGGGCATGTCGTGTACAGCAAGATAAGGGTTAATGTATTCCATTCCAACTAAGATTTTGTTATGTTCCAGGAATGTAACCATTGGGTTTCATAATACATTTGAACATGCGTCATGGGCTTAGCCATGTTCTGGATCAAACAGGAACCGGTCTTCAGATGTCACAGCAGCTAAGACAGAGAACTAGTACAAGAGCTCTTACAGGTTTTTAGGGGAAGTGACGTGGCGACTACAAAAAACATTATTAGCAATACGTTTTTCGGAAGGGCGTAACCGGAAGATTAGAGTTCGCATAGGACTTGTTAAAGAGGAATATTTGATGATAATTCCGTGATATGTTCTCTTATTTCACTGTAAAAACATAAGTTGTGTGTACTCATTAGAAGCACCACGGTGAGGCTCTTCAAATGGGTACCATAACATATGTTTTTATGGAAAACTTGAAAAATATCCCAGAATTATCACTAAATACTTCTTAAGAAGTCTATACTTTCGTTTAACTCGCGTTTGCCTAATGCCTCACAAAATGGACTTCGGCAGACAAGACCCAGATTAGACATTGCCTAACGCGAGGTCTGACAGGGTGTCCTCTGTTTACCATGAAACTACATGGGAAAACACAATATCATAAAAATATTCATTAAAAACCAAACGGATTAGTCCAACTTCAAAGACGGAATAATCCATTAGTTATAAAGATATTAAGTACCAAGTTTCGAAATTTCCCTGTTTCCGGTTTGTTGCATCAATTCTAAATTTATTGCCTTACAAATATATGGTAGTTAGTTGAATGAATTATATTAAACAGATTAAATAGGCAGAAAAGACACTGCCTGTGTTTTATATACAAATATCACAATGTAAAGAGCAACATGTGCATTTTCCTCAAACAAAACAATACCACGAGGGGCAAAACATGCATCTACCTGCATATATGAAGTTGCAAAACCGTAGAATTAACTCAGTAAACACACAGGTCGCAACAACGTCGTTTCAGCGTCACAGCAACGTCGTATGCTAGCAAGCGTATCTAAAAATAAGCAACGGCGTAATGTCGTTTAAACGTTCTACAACGTTTTGATGTTGTGGAGATGTCAAACAATGTTGTTGTGATTTTGTACGTTTACTGGGATTAGTGTCGATCTGCGCATTCTCCTACATCTCACTGGGCAACATCAAACGAAAAGATGTTTTTCAAGCATATGCGAAATGCATAAATTTAGATCATCCTGCGCATTCATTCGGTCTAGTTCTTCTCTGTTCGGCGATATCTAAGTTCCCAGTAAACACATAACGTCGTAATAAAGCTGTTTCGTCGTCGCTGTGACGTCAAGACGTCACAACGGTATTATGATATTGTGTATTTACTGGGTTATGACAACATTTAGCGAAGAACAGATTAGATAAGGCTGATCTGGATCCTCATCGTCCACATAGGCCCCGAAGACATATTTTCGAATGATACAAGCCATTTCTGAGTTGTAAGTCGCTGTACTATATTAACTAAGTATTCAGACAGACAGGCCTGAGCAAACAGTTTAGACCCAGACCAAACACGGCAGATCACGGCGTCAACTGAAGGACTGTACACTTTGCCAATCATCCAACAATGTTAAATCACATGATCAGATAGTCAGATGGGTTTTAGGACAAGTATGGGAAGGAGCTACCCAGCAGGCGCACAACATTGAAACAACGTCTTCAGCGTTGATTCAACGTCAAGACGTTGAATCAACGTTGAGTCGACGTCATTTAAATGTTGTGTATCCGCTGCATATAGTGTGTCCGACTACTTAGCGTAATTATGTTAGATCGCTTCATCGCTTCCGATATATGCGGCAAGGGACATTTTCACATATTGTGGCACAAATTTCCATAAAAAACACTATTACCGTATTTACCCTTAATATTGGGACACTTTAACCCTTTGCCACACATATTCTAAATTTTTACTACCTGTCGATGTGTCTAAACAGCTGGATGAGAGGCAAACATTTAAAGATCCTGACCAGATTCCGCGTCCTGAGGCATATGGCCTAGGTCTACACTGTTTTTCTCTGGCCTGTCTGTCCCAATACCTAGGGTAATAGCGGTATAACAATTTGCGTTAGACACTGGGCAAAAACGTTCCATAATTTTTCGGAACATGAATATAAACAAACACACATGACTGCATTGAGATGAGATATATATAACGGCCTAGCGGGTACACAGCGTTGGAAAAACGTCGATTCAACAAGTTGATTCGTTGAATCAACGTTGAATCGACGTTGTTTCAACATTGAGTGCCTGCTGGGTGTGTTTTCATCCAGTAAACTTGTACCGTACTTACCCTAAGTGTTCGGACACTCAGCCGAGCGCAAAACAGTGTAGACCCAGATCAGATGCCGCAGATTGTGGGTGTCTATTCAGGGTCTACATCGTTTGCCACTTATCCAGCAATTTTGGACACTAGAACAGGTAGTTCAATGCGCTTGTGCAAATATTAGGATACGTATGCTAAGGAATGTAGGTATCCGAACTAAAGGTAAATATAGTTATGTCGCAAAAACGTCGTTTTGACGTCGTCGCAGCCTCATGACGTTGACGTTGTTATGACACAGCGTGTTTACTGGGATGTATGATATCAAAATGCAATCGATATCACAAAACCTTGCTTGGCACACGTGCTGGTACGGGTGATGGTCTTGAAGGTGGCGAGAGTATCGTGAGAAGTGGCGAGACGGCTGTTAAGAAGGCGTGATGGTTGTCAATGACACGTGACGGATGCTAGGAGGTATGTTGATTGCAGGGTTGATTGTAACAGAGGTTTCCTTCTTCGCTTCTTCACAGTGCTGGAATAGAAAGTATTAACCCTTCTCTTGCTGAACACGACTTGACGTATCTTAGCAAACAGTGTAGATCCAGATCAGTTGGCTTTTGAAGAAGCCAACTGATCTGGATCTGCACTGTTTGTCATTAAATATGTGAATTTCTATCAAAAACTCGAAACAAGTAATCTGACTGGCCGGAAATTAGAAGTGGGCGTGGCATCTTAATTCATTCAGCATGACAAGGGTTAAACCATTTAATTTGCCTCTCTCTTTAGACTGGTCCATATAAAACTGAAGGTGTGTCAGGTTTGTTTTCTATTATCATTTCTCATAGAAATTCTTGTTTTAATGCAAACAATGCAGATCCTGATCATACGCCGCGTTCTGACCTGGGTCTACACTGTTTACCAATATCCCTTTTATGGCACGCCAGGAATAAATGGACGGATTAAGTTTAGAGGTATAGAGGTATATGTATACTTAGTGTTTTGGTTTACCTGGGTAGGGCTGAATGATCAAGTTGGACTGAGCTCGATCGGCGCCCTCGAAAAACTATTGCACCCTGTTTATTTTAGGTGAGAGAAATATCATTAACATAGGCAATGCAGACAAGAAGTGCACCTGTGAACTGACGTCCTAATATGACACTAAACATATTTAGAAAAAAAAACAAAAACAACAAAAAACCTTTGGCAGAAGACATTTTCAAGAAAATAAGGTTCGTCATTTTAGGAAAATATTTCCTTATTTATGGACAAAATAAGAAGAAAATATCATCAATTTGTCGTCCGCTGATTTTGACCTGATAAGTTTACCCAATGTCAGTACGAATTTAGTGTCATTTAAAAGCCAAATGAAAACAAGAAATAATAATAATAATAATAATAATAATAATAATAATAATAATAATAATAAAATCTAAAAAAGAGAAACAAAAAGCAGAAAAGACATGGGGCATTTGAAATTGTACCTTACCAATTATCCATCTGGAGAAGCGAGTGAGGTCCGTCCGTCAGTAGTCGGTGAAGTTCGGTGTAAGTTACTCATCAGCTGAAGAAGATTACTTCCTCTCTGAGTTGCCCGCCCACTGTTACCGTTCGGCGAAGGATTATCGTTACTACTGTGATTGCTCTCCACTATTTCCCTTTTGTCAGATGAACCAGTCCTGTTAAAGTTTTGATCTGAAAAGCTGATTTCAGGCGATGGTGTGTGATCATTAGATAGAGAACCAAAGCAAATGTCATCATTTTCTAGATTGTCTGAAGGACTCGTATCTGTCTGCCACGTGACGATTCCATGGCTATCAGAATTTTGATAAATGTTCCCTTTAGCGGGTTTAAATGCATTAAATGCGGCACTATCACTGAATTCGAATTCTTCATCGGACTTGTCAAACGTATTGAATTGGCTGTCGTCTGTGTAAGAATCAGACGACTGTTGCTTCAGAGAAAGTTTTTGATTTGGCAAGTTTACATTATTATTTAAATTACCCGTTTTAATACCTGTCAGTTCCTGCCAATTATCACCATTTCGCGCTTGCGGTCTATCAGCAGGCACATTTAAATTGTCTAAGTGGTCATTTGATGTGAAGGAATTATAGAAAGGCTTTAAATTATTGTACTTCTGTACGCCATAAGTGAAGCTATGACTGACTGGTGTCAGCAAGTTTTCAGATTCGGCTTTGTGTGCATTGTGTTTGAGGATTGACTTTTTCTTTGGCGGAGGGAAGTACAGAAGTGATGGTGAGGACTTATACGTGGAAGAAATGATCGGCTCCTCTAATGATGCTAGCAGGTGCTCTGTGGTGTCTGAGTGCCCTGGAAAAAAGATGGAATGACAAAGAAAATTAAACCATATTGTCCTAACAGATATATGCGTATATACATCTTTTACATAACTAAACATTGGTAGTAAACCTGTTAAATTAAAATATAAACATCCACATTATAAAATATTGTCATAGTTTCCTAGCGGGCACTTTACGTTAACAATGCGTTTTAACGTTGATTCAGATGACGTTGAATCAACGTTGAAACGATGTTGTTTTAACGTTGTGTGTCTGCTGGGTTTCCTTTCTACAGAGTGTTGACCCTAATTTCAGGGAAAAAAAACCCAGACAAATACCGTACAAGATTGTCCTAAATGTTCGGACAGACAGGCCTGAGCAAACAGTGCAGGCCTGATCAGACGCCACAGAACACAGCTTCGCAGAACATGGCTTCTGATCAGGGCCTCCAGCAGTTTCTAAGGCGTGTGAAAATGTACTAAAATGGAGATACGTCTCATCTGGATCTACGCTGCTGTCTATGGTAAGGACAAGGTGTCCGAAAACTTGGGATAAATACGGTGCTTTCTGAACTAACCCACATTCTCCCATATGCGAATGAGCAACAATCTGACATTTGACTGTGCGGATGCAATGTTCCTTACCATTGGTAAGTAGTTCTTGCATCCTTCAGGTTCTGACGCTGCGTAGCTTAGCAAAGAAGACTTTTAGCAAAGAAGACTTGCAACAGACTGTTTGCAAACGCACAACCCAGCTAGCAGCAAACGCACAGCTAGCATTCTTTTTAAATCTTTATCAGATTATGATAGGCCCGACAGGAATCTTGTAGGCCGATAACGGTCCGATATAGACTTGCGTAGAATGCTAGCTGGGAAGACTTCTTTGTGTATTCACTGTACGCGCAGGAGACAATACCGGTTTTCTCAGAACTTGCTCGCAAATGGTCTCTGAGGCATAATCAAGTTCGCTGTATTTCTGAACTAGACTCTTGAAATGACAGGTTTTCGATATCTATTAACCATGTCTGAAAGCTGATTCAGCATATTATGACTGTGTACCCGAGTCTTTATTTACTCTGTGTGTGTGTGTGTGTGTGTGTGTGTGTGTGTGTGTGTGTGTGTACGTATATCGGACTGGTGACTGGTACTGTTTCTTTAAAGCTCATCACGAAAACAAGCCTATATAGTTTTGACTCCGTAAACCCCACTTTTATACAGTAAAACTGGGGTTTACAGGGATATACATGAATTTTATTATTTCTGCTCAAAAACATATATTGTGAGAACTCGTTAGAACCGCCTCGCTGAGGCGGTTTTGACGTGTATCGACAATCTATGTTTTGAGCAGAAATATGAAAACTACCAGAATTTTTCATCTGAAAGTTTTCATTTTTTGGTGGTAAAATTCTTAATATATTTGAATAGGCGTGTTTTCATAATGTCTTGAAAGGTTTCTAAGAAACATATGAACGTATGAAAACAAAACTGTAACTTGATCAAATAATATCAAACAGTGATTTCAAAATATTTGCTAAGAACGGTTTAACTATCGATGTCTGGATGAAACTGTTTAGTAACAGTCTAAATTGTAAATTAACATACATTTATAGTTAACAGAATTAATAAATGTTCACATATCAGCTACGTATCTAATGCTAATCCTGTATGTATTGTTTAAATAAACTGCGAAATGCTTGGCTCCTTGTGTATAAGGACTTTTATAAAAAATGATAGTTTCAGTTTCACTTATATGTAGGCGTTACCCTTTGTAGGAGACCAGTACAAACTGATATGTACATGTTGTTTACTCCACCCAGGCTCTATGACTTTAACAGTATTGAGTGTGGATGGAAAATGGTGTTAATATTAACATAATCTGGTTCCTCTACCTTAAAGTCTTATGTCTTGTGTTTAAAAAAGATCTTAAATTGAGTAAAAAAGAACTTAATACTCGTTTAACATAATTGAAACAATGTCTTCTTACAGACCAATGTAACGAATCCCAAACACTGGCCGAGTACCCCTAGTAACCAATCAACGATACCCATCCATTTCCCTTTAAGCTAACAGTTGTTTGATACAAAATGTTTGTCTATCTACGGCTGGTTGGGTAATAGAATTCAGAAATGCACTAGCAGTCGATAATAGTCTTTTGAACTCGAAATTTCAAAATGATACCAAGACACAACATTGAAATTAAATGCCTAAAATGTTAATGGTTTGTAAAACATAATATTCATATCTCTAGATTGTGACGGCGTTACTAGAAACAAGGATGGACACGACATCAGACTGAAAGGGTGATGTAGCTGGTGTGACCACAATAAAGCTTCTTATCCAGTTGCTCAAACGAACCCAAACTAGCATGCAAATGAACCCAAAACGGCACGCATATAAACAGTAACTCGAGTTGCGTACATATCCTATGAAACGTTACAGAACTTTTGGCCCTGAGTAATGACAGATTCTATCTGTCATTCTTCGTTGCCACGCACGGTTTTAGAGAAAGTGACTTTGACTACTACTAAATTTCGTATTTATCCGCGCACAAAAGTAGACCCAATGTTTTACTGTATATATATTAGTACGCCATTGAAGAGCTGTCCATACAAAAGTAGTGCGACGTGCTTGATCTATGGTGAGTCGTTGAGAAAACCCGCCTTAATACATGTGCGAACAACAAAGGCGCAGATCAGCCTGCGCGGACGCGCAGGCTGATCAGCGCCTTTGTTGGTCGCTATAACTCGTTTGTTTTCGACGAAGAAGCGTATCACAAACTTAAATTTAGAACAGAATGATACCTGGAATTTATTAGTTTCTCATAGAATCTGTCATTTCATTCGACGAGTGTCGGCAGCCGCATTCAGCAAAGCAAAGGTTTCGGGACAGTCGCGACCGTAAGCGAACTTTCGATTCATTTGTAACAGGTTTTGACGGACCGTAGCGAATATCCGCGAACTAAATTGGACCAAAGTGGCGCCTTTGCAAATAAAGTTTATGCATGTTAATTGTGATGACATCTATTCGGTCCTATATAAAATTGATAATTATTTATATAATATATTCCATCTAACATCAAGTATCGTCAATGATAATAAGATAAGCTGCAACCGTTCAGAAGTGACCAAATAGTTTGCGAAAAAATACTCGCAAATGTTCAGCTTAATTGACCGTATTCAGAACTTGGACGCTAGGATCGAATTTTTTAAGGATCAGTAGCTCTAAGAAGTCAAGAAGCAAAAATTTTATATAATGTTTTTACAAGCAAAAAATAAATCAATGTGTATAAAAATAATAAAAAAAAGATAATAAACTCTGATATTTTGTGAAAAAAAAATCTAAGTAACTTTAAAACGCACTATAATTCCAACTCAACAGACTAACCATTACGAAAACACGCCTATTCAAATATATAGAAAATTTCACCTCCAAAAACCGAAAATTTTCAGGTAAAAAACAGGTAAAAATCTTTGATATTTTTCATATTTCTGCTTAAAACATAGATTGTGGGTACTCGTTAGAACCACCTAGAAATAAGAAAAATAATGTATACCCCTGTAAACCCCAGTTTTATTATATAAAAGTGGGGTTTAAGGGGGTCAAAATTATATATGTATGTTTTCGTGATGACTGATTTAGTGCAATTTAGTTGGATGAGAGCAAATCCAAATCGGCATTTACAATTCGATAAATCCTCTGAGCAAGATTCTTTGAACTATTTTTAATAGTCTGAGTTGAAATTATAAGAAAAAAAAAAAAATATTTTTGTGGATTTTATTGACGAGTAAACGCCGACTAATAAACTAATAACCACAAACTGAAGAAGCCCTTCTCACAGATTTAACATAAAGCCGTTTGGGCTTTATTCAATTTGTGAATAATTCGTCGGCCTTTCAACGTCGATAAACACCTCCCCCCCCCCACCACACACACACACAAAAAAAAAAAAAAAAAAAAAAAAAAAAAAATAAAAAAATAAAATAAAAAAATAGATAAATAAATAAAAAAATAAAATTCATTCCTATAGTAAAACCTACCCCCATTTGTTTCATATAGAAATATCTGTGTATTCATTTTATACTTGAATATGATTTGAGCTACCTCATGACAAAACTAACAAAATGACATGTACGCCCAGAGATTAGACTGGGCATCTGCCCAGTCTGATCATCGCTGTGCGCGCAATGAGTAGCTTATGACCCAAGCTTTCTTCATGCGAACAGCAAAGACTGATCAGACTAGGCGGATGCCCAGGCTGTTCTGAGTCTTCACTAGGAGCACATGCCATCCGTTGGTTTTGTTATGATATGGATCAATTTTGTTACTCCCTATTTGTTTTCTTGCACACCATAATCCCTTCAGAAAACGGGTCTTTTCTAAAAGCAAAAAAACTGTGCTCCCTTTGGGAGCAAATCCTTTCCACTTAGAGCGGACCCCTTTTTCAGAAGGAGCTGAGTTCCGAAAGTGTATCCTCTTCCTTGGTGTCACGTGGGATTATGCAGACCTCTTGTATGAACAGTAAGATATATCGGGTGACCTTAAAGAGACCGAACCGATTGTCAACAGACAATTTAACACAGTAATAAGCAACCTTTAGCCTGTCGAGACAAAAATGATAAATTGGCGGTATTTTCGTATTGATCCAGGAAATAGTCTAGTCATCGTTGTTGTTCTTCAATCATTTGTTTGTTTGTTTGTTTGTGTGTGTGTGTGTGTTTGTGTGTGTGTGTGTGTCAGTTTTCGCACTTTCTAAAGGTGTTATTTCTTGTATGATAAGTAAGGAAAACGCGTTTGGCGATTGGAATAAAATGCAGTCGGATTATAAGAAAATAAGAGAACAATTACTCGTTTAGTGTTTGCAAATTATCATCTGCATATGTTTAGAGCTGAAGCAGATTTTCGTGGACGACAGAATCCAGAGGATGCCATGACGGTGAAAAGCTGAACGGTTAACTTTGGAAACAAAGAGCACATAAAAGAATGAAAATCGAAGACTCGGTTTTATTAAGTCTCATATACAGCAATGCAAGTTGCGAGACCGTATACGCCCCTAGCACCGGTTTAAGCGTTATTCGATTTTCAAAGTAACCAGAATGGATTCAGTGATCCAAGAGGAAATAAAAATATAATTTGCACTACAGTGAAGTACGAGGAGACGTTTTACGGCTGCCACGCGGCACTTGACACCAGCTGCAGTGAAGTAAAATGAAAATTTAAAAGGTTGCCTTTTGAAATTTTAGAACACATGAAAGAACGAAAATCGGAGACTCGGTTTTACTTTCCTTTATTTTAGAAGTGATTCTAGGCATACTTTTCAAGATTTTTCCTGGGTGTGCGTAAAAACAATTCCGTTCTGGCTATGCCACTGTCCATTTTCTTTAAACTTCAGTCTACAGTATTCAATTTAGTCTGGCCCCAGACCCTTTCTTTATTTTTCTTTTCTTTCTTTTTATTCTCTTTCTTTTTCGAGGGGACACAGCACTTGTATAGCTTATAGAATTTTTGTTAACTTCAGTCCCTTGGCTAAAAAGAAAGAGTCGTTTTTGTTTAGCCATAGGTAACTTGAAGTTGGATTAGAGAAAGAGAGAAATAGATATAAAACAAAAACGACTGGAGCCAGTCTATATTCAATTATAAGAAATCGTAATAAGAGGATTTGATACTCTAATAAGGGAGGCAACTATCAAAATTATTTTGCTCCTTTCTGAAAAGGGGCCTACTCTAAAAGGAAAGAATTTGCTCCCCGTGGGAGCAAATTCTTTCCTTTCAGAGTAGACCCATTTTTAGAAGGGGCTTGGTGTGCAGAAAAGCAAAACAGGAAGACACAATTGTAAAAATGGTGGAAAATGTATCCAATCTCCTTAAACAGTTTCTGATTGGTTGTCGCTGAATCCTGGCATTGCCATTTCATTCAAATTTCTCCAAACCCAGACGACAAAAGAGTGAGGTTTCTTTTATTTTTGTTGAAATGCTGACTTGGTATTTCATTCGAACCTTTTTGTTCGAATTAGCTGCCAGTCACTATTTTCAGAAAATAAAATAGATATCACTCATTTCTCGTCTGCGTACTTTCGTCCTTGACAAAAAAAATAAATGCTGATGGTTTATTCAGCATTACCATTTAACATTCTGAGGCAAAATGTCAGCAGACGAAATTTGGAAATATACTTTTTTCTTATTTTTCCCTGGGAAAATCAGGAAAAATACCATCAGTTTGTCGTTCGCTGAATTTGTCCAGAGAAAGATAACGGTTTGGGAAGCGTATGAGACATGGCATTTCGAATACATGACGTCATATTTCTCACTGCGAATATCTCAGAAGTGGATTGCGACATCCGATAGCGCGTCTGCGCAGCTGAAAGTACTTTTTAAAACTTTTTAATGGCTTCTGTTTGATCTACTGACGAAGCGTGAAGGCTCTGATCACTGAAATGAAGGGAAAAGCAACAAAATAGCTTTTGCGATTTAAACAATCACATCCTTTAGAATTACCTTTCAATTTTACTTGTTCTTTCGGTGATAATAAGATGCTTTTGTAAACCATCGGCATAACACTCATTACGCACAATACGCATGCGCGTAACATGCGTTAAAAACAACTACAATACAGTGACATTAGCATAAAAATATTTTGCTCCTTTGCTATAGGGGCTGCTCTTAAAGAAAAGAATTTGCTCCCTCTGGGAGCAAATTCTTTTCTTTAAGAGTACCCCTAATTCTAAAGCGTTTCTCGGGATAAATTTTCGAGAGTTTTCCATAAAAAAATAGTTCATTCTGGCTACACCACTGTAAACAGCGTAGATCCATATGTGACGGCTCATAATTAGCAGTCTTATTAGGATCTTCGCTGTTTGACACAGTCTTTGATGTTTTGATACAAGACTTGCCGTGCGGTGACCGTAAAAATGTCTCCCCTAACTTCACCATAGTGCAGATTTCTTTTGGGATCACGAAAACATATCTATATAATTTTGACCCCCTTAAACCCCATTTTTATATAGTAAAATTGGGGTTTTTCAGGGGTATAAATTATATTTATTATTTCTGCTTAAAACATAGATTGTGGGTATTCGTTAGAACCGTCTCGGAGAGGCGGTTCTAACGAGTACCCACAATCTATGTTTTGAGCAGAAATATGAAAAATATCAGAATTTTTATCTGAAAATTTTCAGTTTTTGGAGGTGAAATTTTATCTATATTTGAATAGGTGTGTTTTCGTAATGGGATCATAGAGAGCATTTTGATTACTTTATCGAATATCGCTTAAGGCAGTCTCACAAGCTACAAGGCTGTGTATGAAGAGACTTGATAAAACCCGAGTCTCCGAATTATATTCTTCTGTGTGTTCTTTGTTTCCAAAGGCAACCGTTTAGATTTTTATTTTATTTCCAACAGCACGTTTGTTAACAAGAGGGCCATGATGACCCTGTATTGCTCACCTGAGTATTCTAGCACTTAGAAAACCTGACCTAGAAATATTCTGACCAATGACTAAAACAATGTAGCGTGCCTAATGGACCGTGAAATATAGACCAAGGTCAAATATAAATGACTGTACTAATAATAGTTCGTCTGTCATTACTGGCAATGACCAATCTTAATCACATGTGAGAAATGACTGTACTAAAGAGGTCATGCTAACATGTTTGCATGTGCCAAGTATCACTGCTGTAGGACCAATAGTTGCTGCGAAACTGACATAAACACAAACACTTTACAAAATCAGTGGACCATGAAAAAATGGTCGAGGTCAAATATGGGTGACTGCATTCTAGAGGTCATCTAAGATGTATGCATGTACCAAGTATCATTGCTGTAGGACCAATAATTACTGAGAAACTGACCTACACTGAAAAAAGACTTAATGTAGTCAATGGACCATGAACTATAAGTCATAAGTAATCCAGTTTCGGATTTGACCCAGAAATCATCAAGACAAACATTTTGGAGAAGATTAATGATGGGTGCTTAAAAATATGACCTCTAGAATGTTGACACGGTTTTCCTTTGATTTGGCCTGGTGACCTCGTTTCTCACCACAAGCGACCTACTTTCAAACTTGACCGAAGATCATCAAGGCAAACATTTTGAGCAATATTCATGACGATTAAAAAAAATGTGACGCTTGAGTATAAACAAGGTTTTCCTTTGATTTGGCCTGATGACCTAGTCTTTGCCCCAAGTGACTAACTCGCAAACTTGACCTAGAAATCATCAAGAAAAAACATTTTGAGCACGATTCATAATTATTACTAAAAAAATGTGACCCCTAAGTTTTAATAAGGTTTTCCTTAGATTTAGCCTTTTGATCTAGTTTTGACTCCAAGTATCCCAGTTGCGACTTGACCTAGACATTATGAAGACAAACATTTTGAGCAAGATTCATGATTACTTAAAACATATAACTTCTAGAGTTGTTATCATTGTTATTCCTTTGATTTGGCCTGGTATCCTATGTTTTGATTCCTAGTGACCACCCAGTTTCGAACTTGACCTAGAAATCATCAAGACAAACATTTTTGGTAAGATTAATGATGCTTACTAAAGAAAAGTGACCTCTAGAGTGTTAACAAGGTTTTCCTTTGATCTGGCCTGGTGATCTAGTTTTTGACCACAAGTTACCCAGTTTCAAACCTGGCCCCGATTTCATAGAGGCAAACGTTCTGAGCAAGTTTCATTAAGATTGGGTCAAAACTGTAACCTCTAGTACGTTAACAAACTAATTGTTGACAACGGACGACAGACGACGAACGACGGACAATGGGTGATCACAACAGATCGCCCTGAGCTTAGGTGAGCTAAAAATTCAGACGATAGATGTCGTCTTAAATTTGGCACCGTAAACGTTAGTGATAGAATTCAACCTGTTCGATCACTAACAAAATATTACTGAAAAAGTCCGATAATTTTGAACGTTTGAACGTAATAATTTTGTCGATCCTGCAATTTACACCAGTACAGTTTCATTACGCTAACACGGCCGCATACCCCCAAACTCATTATATATTAAAGGGAATACAGGGGATGTACATTACATAGCACTGTTAACGTAATACAGACTTTGCGAATGCGCATTATAATTTTAGTTTTCTTCTCTCATATACGCGTCACGTCTTTATTGTTCCGGGGCATGATCGGGGCACTTTTCTCAATGAAATTCAATTTATGATTTGAGTTCGTTTGAGTAATTCAACATCTTTAAAAACAAGCAACTAAATAATACGGGAAACCATTGATAGGTGGTGAACATGTAAGCCACATCTACGTAAGTAAGCGACAGAACATAAAAAGCAGCTGCTTTAATCCTTTCACCCCTGACTTTCTGAAGTGGACTCTTTTGTCTGTGAATTTGGACGAGTCCATTAACGCAAAAAGGGATGTCGCGTAGACAAAAATCGAAAACAAAATGGCAGATAGTGCAGTGACAAAATAGAAACTTGAGGCAAACAGTGCAGATCCAGATGAGACGGCTCATATAAGCCGTCTCATCTGGATCTACATTGTTTGCAAAGCCTTTTTTTTTGGTCTGTGTTGAAATGGTTTAAAAGTTTTATCATTTTTAAAATTATTAGTGTTATGCTTAATTGATCTGATGTTCTGATGGTCATCTTATCTGGAGCTATGGAGCTATGTTTTTGGCTTATCTTGGTCACCTTTTTCAGAACATTTTGGGCAGAATATACCGTATTCACTCTAAGTATTGGAGCAAAAGGATATAAACAAACAGTGTAGACCCAGATCATACGCGGCGTCTGATCTAGCTCTACACTGTTTGACAGCCATCTATCAGTTTACGGACACATCGAGAGGTCGTAAAATGGACACATTTTAAAATAAGTATGGTAAGGCGTTAATGTTCCCCAATATTTAGGATGGATATGGTATATTGTATGTAAACAGCTTGGTTTAAAACCTAGTTTAATTAACAACGACGAATATTAAAACCATGAACGATCTTTAACACTCAATATGCTATGGGAAAATTCAGCAGACGACAACTTCATGATTATTTTCCTTATTTTTCCTAAAACATAGGATCTGACACTTCATGCAAATTGTCTCTCACAGAGACAATTTGCATGAAGTGTCGAATCATATTTTCAAAAAAAAAAAAAAAAAAAAAAAAAAAATAAGAAAAATATTTCAAAATGTCGTCTGCTGGAATTTTTACCCAGCATGCAAAGTGTTAAATCAAATATGTAGCAGCAGCAGAACTTAAAATAGCAAGGATCGGAAACATTTGGCTCAGAAAACTGACGAACTTTTGCATATATTGCTGAAATGACTATGTTGTGGGTTGAGAATGACAGACATGGGTAGAAGTTCATAAAAGATATAGATTTGATTTGATTGGCGGTACTTCAACTACAGCGAAATAAGCGTTTGCTCTAAGTAAAGAGACTACTGTAAAAATTAGTGACTTCCTTTTTAATTAAAATAGGCTTACAGCTCTCTTTTGATAGGTTTGGCATGAACAGAAACGCCATATTTTCTGAAAAAAAAAAAAAAAAGTAGTCGCCTTTTGTCGTCTGCAAGTAATAAAGATGAACTAACTAATCAACCGGATGTTTCTTTGAGTTTAAATAAGATAGGTAGTCCACAACTCACATTTCAGCAATATTAAATGCTACACAGGGTCACACCAATTACGTCACCCCTAATTAATCCTATTGTGAAATGCGATTGGTCAGTCGTATCAGCTGATCAGCAAAAACTTCTCATCTGCAAGAAAATATTTGTTGATTATTTAAATGTGAAATGGAATTGTTGAAAGTTTTGGACAATTTCTGATCCGATTTATACAGATTTTTTGAGTTTTAGTTATTTTTACATAAGTGTGATGGCGCATTTCAATAAAACCCGTTTGACTAATATAGAGAGTTTTATCATCAATAACTTAGATTCACGGGGCAAACATGTTAGATCTGTACAGAGTCGCGCTTACAAGACAAGGTTGGGAATTTAACATTTGTTTGTTTAGAGGTTTTACGGCCCAGTCAACCCAATGGGGTCATGTCCACCGCGGTCAGTTTATCTCACCACACTTTTACTGGACAGGTTTAGTCCTCTAAGCTGTTAACCAATATTGTGCACATTTCTTTCGCCAGAAACTGACAACTGCCCTTCTTGAATAAGCGGAAAGGGGTATTTACTTTATACTGTGATGAACTTACAGAAGTGTGATGTCACTAGGTGTAATCAAGAAATTATCATATGGGACGCGCCATGCAAAAATGTGTCTTCGAGCATATGCGGACAGCGAAGGCCCGGATTAGCCTGTGCATCAGCCTGCTTCGCTGTCCGCTAAGAGAATCATTGGACACTATAAAATGTATCAATGGAGAGCAAAGACCCGGATGTGATTTTGAGCATGTGTGAGATGAATCTGAATATGTGCATTTTGCGCATGCTCGAAGACACCTTTTCGCTTGGCGTGACCTCTATACTGATTTAATGTTTACAGTCATCGTTTCTATAGCTTCATCTCATGTGTTACTTATATAGTTGAATTTTGATTTATGGCGGACATACTACAACTTGCATTAATTAAACCCATTTATACCTAGTGGACTCTTCTACCTCTTTATTTGGGCGGGTCCATGTTCATTTGAAGGGTATCTGGTTAGTTTTTATTATTATATTTTGTTAAAGAAATTCTGTTCTTAATGCAAGCAGTGTAGTCCCTGATCAGACGTCGCAGTCTTGATCTGGGTCTACATTTTTGCAAATTACCTTTTTGGAGGCTTTCTAGAATGAAATGGGTTAATTTAAAGGGAACAAAAATATGAAGATGGACTATCCTGAAAGAAAATATGCAAAATATCAGGTCATCTGCAGGAAATGAAGTAACTATGACGTAAAAAAAAACAAAAACAAAAAAACAAAACAAAAACAATCGAGGTACTTCCGCTTCTCCATAGCAGTCACGCAGTTTTTCCGCGGAAAAATACGGCGTGACTGATATGGAAAAGCGTAAGCACCTCAATACATGGCAAGGTAAAATGATGTGGAGATTTCAAGAAGAGACCACAATAACAGGCCTCCTCAAGCATTGAATAAGGGCTTAGTGACATGAAACAACAACAACAACAACAAACCCCCCCCCCCCCCCACAAAAAAAAACAAACAAAAAAAAAAACAAAACAAAACAAAACAAAAAAAAAAACAAAAAAAAAAAAAAAAAAAAACAACAACAAAAAACAAACAAACAAAAAAACAAAAAAAAAACAACAACAAAAAACAAGATTTCCTCAGAAACAGACTGAACAAACACTTTGTGTGCAGGAAGGCAAACAGGAAGCCACAACAATGACTCTCTTGTATAAAACAAGAGCCCCATAGGCCACGATTCGCTCACCTGAAAACCCCCCAGCTATTGCATAGCTGCAGATGCCAGCAACTAGGACAGAAACTTGGCCGTGCCGTAAAAAGGTCAAAGGCTTTTTTTCTAGGATCCTCATTTGAACAAACTTGGTAGATCTTGCGTCCCCGATACTCGTATATACTAAGATTCAGCGTCACTGCTTTCTTGGTTCTGGAGAAGAAGATTTTTAAGTGTGTGTTTTTACCATATATAGGGCATAGTCGCCATCTTGTTCAATAATGTTGAACCATTTAAACAAACTGACAATACTCCTTTGACAGAAGGCACCATGTGAAATCTAGTGACAATGTGTCAAGCGTTTCAGAGAACAAATGTAAAGATTACACGAATTTATACATGTATATAGGCCAGGGGAAAGAGTAGATAGCCCCAGGGGATGAAACTTTTGAATGTAATTAAAAACTTTTACCAATTTAATCATACAATATAGGTTTCAGCCGTCAGTTTTGAGAAAATGATTTTCAACATACATTTTGAATGGGGATGCAAATCTGACCTTGCTGTAAAAAGGTCAAAGGTCATCCTAGGATCACCATCTGAACAAACTTTGTAGATCTTGAGTCTCCGACGCTCTATGCCAAGATTCAGCTTCAAAGCGTTCTTGGTTCTGGAGAAGTAGATTTTTAAGGGTTTTTTTTAACCATATATGGGTATGGCAGCCATCTTGTTAAGTGGTACAGAACCATTTGAATAAATTGACACTGACCCTTCAACAGAGCGCCCCATGTGGAATTTGGTGAAAATTTGTCATGCTGTTTCAGAGGACACGTTCAAAGATAACGCGATTTTATACATGTAGGTAGACCAGGGGCAAGGAAAGACAGCAGAATGTATCTGAAAGGGTTTGCTACTTTCATCATACGTTGTAAGTTTCAGCCCGTAGTCTTTAATACATTTTGAGAAAAAAATGATATTTCAATATTTCCCCATACAAATGCATAGGGACGAATATTTGACCTTGCCGTAAAAGATCAAAGGTCAACGCAGGATCATTATTTAACCAAACATGCAGACCTTGAGTCCCGGATGCAATATACCAAGATTCAGCCTCACAGATTTCTTGGTTCTGGAGAAGAAGATTTTTAAGTGTTTTTACCATACATAGGCATTGCGGCCATCTAACTAAATGGACATTGAGCACTTTTACAAATTTTTAATTCCGCTTTGAGAGCTCCATGCGAAGATTGAAGAAAATAGGCCCAGGGGTTACAGAGGCGAAGTCGTTCAAAGGTGTGGACGGACGACGAACGGGAAGTGATCACAATAGCTCATACTCAATCTTCGCCTCAGGTAAGCTAAAAACATTGCAGAATACCAATCAGGTGTAGGAATTATAAGAGAAAAATAACCAGAAAATGTCACGATCACGAGGCACAGCCCTTTCGAAACACCAAAGGAAGGAGAGATGACGAACAAATAATGACAAAACAAACTCCACAAACGAAACTACCTAAGCCCAAAGACACACTTAAACAGAGAACCGCCTTGGAACGGTCAGTAGGAAAACTACTGTGGTACTAAAACCAGTTTTACTCGCGTGAAACCTCGCGCTTAAACCAGTTTTACTCGCGCGAAACCTCGCTCTTAGTTCTGATGCAGCTCCAAATTACAAATACAGTCGACTATCGCTATCTCGAACTCGCTTATCTCGAATAACCGCTTATCTCGAAGTGAAAACCTGGTCCATTTCTAAAGATGAAAATCTAACAACAGGTGAAAAATATTGTGGAAAAGAGGAGAAATTGCTCCTAAGGAGCAATTTCTCCTCTTTTCCACAATATTTTCAATATATCTCTGACTTCAAGAGTCCAATTACATATTAATTTGTTAAAAGTGGTTAATCGAATTATTTTTTCCCTCAATTCAGCAAATCTGATACGTCGAGATACGGATATCTCGAAGTATTTCAGAGAGTCCCTTGAAATTCGAGATAACGAGAGTCGACTGTACATTTTTGGTCCGCATAGGTGTCCTCTACCTCATCTGCGACACATCACATTGAAACACATATAATCAATAATCAAAACAACGTGAGGAAACAAAACAAAGAATTCAGTGGAGATCTGAAGCCCGAACACAAGAAAACCACAAATAAAACCACGATGAGCCCGACCACAGACATTGATAGTTGGACGGCAATTAAGTCTCCCAGTCTAGATACCCGAAGTAGAATTAGGACTAGCAGAAAGGTACATTATTGCACATGATAAGCGATGTAAGAAACTGGCATCTAGAATCGTGATATACTGTATTTTATATAGACAAAGAGTGAATGCCCTGATGAGACTGCACGGTTACAGAGGTTGATACGGTGTTGGCCATCACAGGATCAAAGGACGATTAGATCAGCTGAATAGACTCTATAATAAGACAGGGTCTAGATGCTGCATATACATACATGCACAGTTTACTCTAATCAGATACGCTGATTAAAGTTTGCTTATAACGGTTCATATGGGAAACGAAAGGTACTCGCGCACCTAATAACATCACGAAAACATACCTATATAATTTTGACCCCCCCTTAAACCCCACTTTTATATAGTAAAACTGGGGTTTACAGGGGTATACATTAACTTTCTTATTTCTGCTCAAAACATAGATTGTGGGTACTTGTTAGAACCGAGGCGTTTCTAACGAGTACCCACAATCTATGTTTTGAGCAGAAATATGAAAAATATCAGAATTTTTTATCTGATTTTTTTTTCATTTTGATGGTAAAATTTTGAATATATTTGAATAGGCGTGTTTTCGTAATGACCAGCAAATGATGTGACAGTACCCTATCACACAGTACGCAAATAATGAACCAAAAGCTTAAGATGAACAGATACACATGGAGAGTTTGCCGCCATTTTACAAGGGAGACGGTTTTTATGACTTCTTGTTTATGACTTCTTGTTAGAACAAGCTCCTTCCGAAAAGGTATATTCTTAAAGAAAATGCTTTGCTGCCAAAAGGGAGTAAATTGTTTCCTTTTAGAGTAGACCCTTTTTCACCGGGGAGGTCAAATAATTTTGACAGTTGTCTCCCCTGAAAGGTATCATTTCCCCTTAATCGGGCACTGTTAAACAGTGTTAATCATAAATAATGGACCAGTGGCCTAGGCTGAGTAAATCAAAGATAACAAGACATACGCCTGTACAGCCAGACAGGAACATTGTGAATAATATTTTGATAAAATGAACCAACAGTCTGTACAATCACGTCGAAGTTTGGTATATTATATAGGTTATTCAGTAACAGCTATATTGGAGCTGGCAGTATCACGTATAATGAATGAGGAGATAAAATATTTTTGTACATTTCAGTACTGATATGCTGGGTCAATCACAAACTAACAACATTCAGTGACCAATATGGCTGCAAGAAGTATTGTCAGTAACAAATAACAAACAAGTTATACCGGTGTATGAATAAAAATCAACTGTATACATAATAACCAAACATGACCAGTATCTGTTACAAATAAGGAGAGTCAGTTTATAAATTACCCCAGGAAAGTCAGTGTATAAATCATTCCAAACAGCACAACGACTATACAACAACTCTGGATAAATTTTCCTTATTGTAAGAGCACACAGGTACGTGTACAGGACAATGGTGCGAAAGAGCCACAATCACTGAACAGAGCCCACCGATGACACCAAGAGGAAGAGTAAATAAAACATTACGAAAACAAGCCTATTCAAATATATAGAAAATTTCATCCCCAAAAACAGAAAATTTTCAGATAAAAAACTCTGATATTTTTCATATTTCTGCTCAAAACATAGATTGTGGGTACTCGTTAGAACCGCCTCACCGAGGCGGTTCTAACGAGTACCACAATCTATGTTTTTGAGCAGAAATAAGAAAAATAATGTATACCCTGTTAAACCCCAGTTTTACTACATAAAAGTGGGGTTTAAGGAGGAATGTTTTCGTGATGCACACAAGTCACTAAAGACAAGCAAAAACCAGCTCCCTCTTCCCTAACAAGGTGATCACAATGCTAGACAGGATCTACTAAACACAACAATAAGATAGCGAAGAGGACAAGACATGAAAACAGTCCCGCAGCGGGCAGCCAGAAGGCTACACAGAGAACAAAAAGTCCAGACTTAATATGAACATAGATAATGCCTATAGGCGAGCTCGCAATGTACTATGCTTTGAAAAAAAACAACACATTTTGCAGTACAACTGCATGGATAATATTAAAGCCAAAAAACGTCCTAAAAATCAAAGTACAAGACCCAATCTATACCGTTAAAATTTTGGTACTGGATTCTGGTACCGGATTTTCCCAGTTGGTCCCGGCAAATACAAATAGATCTGACATTAATTGAGAACCCGACAAAATGCAAACAAAATGTTTATTGCCGGTTTGGTTTGACGGTAACGAAACGTACGTGTCCTGTACCATAGAGCTTTCACTCGCAGACCGAAGAAGGCCTGCGCCGCATACGGCAGCTCGCTCGCTATAACCGTCAATATTGTTAGGCTAGCATAAAGGCTCCCTTACTCATCACTGAAACATCACAAAAACAAACGTGTAAATCAAATTAATTCACTGTCACGAAGGAAGGACGGGAAAAACAAACGTGTAAATCAAATTAATTCACTGCCATGAAAGAAGGACGAGGGATTGTGGCATCCACATCAGACATTGGCAGCCAGGGCCCAGTTGTTCAAAGCGTCGTTAGCTTAATGAGCTCGTTAGAGATCAACATGTTAACTTAACTAGTAAGTACAATATCTAATTTACAGGTATATTTGCTGAAAAAAAGTGTGAGTAGCTTTTGCAAAAGCTACACACATTTTTTTTTCAGCAAAAATATTAGTATCTATGCCATATTTAATGATCAAGGTTTTAATGATACGTTAACTAACGACATCGTTAGTTTTGAACAACTAGGCCCTGAGGTAACAAAAACTACTAGTTAAACCGCGGTGGTTTCGAATAAAGACATAAAACCAGGCGTCAACCTCCTAAATAAAAGTTTACGTCGACACCTTCATAGAGGCTAAGACTCGACTCACTGTCGTGCAATTACAAAGATAAATGCAAATAAATATCCAAGTTATATCCAATCATTTTAAAATGGGTAATATTATTTGAATTCTTCTTAACAATTGAAAAATGGGAAACATTGTAAATATCAGTTATTATACAGTAGCAGAATAACAGAGAAAATGAGTCAAGACGAATAAATTAATCTAAATTTTACAGGGCAATGTATCCTAAGTTATAGATTATAATCATGTATCTAAAATATCATTCATCCAGCAAACGTCAGATAGAAGAATAATCGAAGCCAATTTTAAGAAGTTGAGTTTCTCTGTCAAACATGATTGATATGGCAGAACAATGTCAACTATAGAAAAACTATACTTAAACCAAATGCCATAGGAACATGTTTCAAATTACCGCGGTAGCAAAAATACACGTCCATTGGAAAGATATATCAAATAAATTTCAAATGAATGTGAATGAGCAAACAAGTGTCCATGTATTTAAACAACGTCGCATCGAGGTCGATGCAACGTCATGAGGTTGCAGCGACATCAGTGCGACGTTGTATAAACGTCATGTGCCCACTGGGATTGTTTTTTTTTTTATAAACAGATACTATGCATATAAATTGCCGACTGTCTATTTATATTCAATTGCTCTCCGTGGAAAACATGCCAAATGCAATGGCATGAAAATGCATCTTGTCTTTATGGGGACTGGAGCCATTGTTTACACTGGAGATAACCTTTGTGACTACCTGTTTACTTTTCTACACATCAGACTTATTTGTCAAAGGGACCTATTCTAAAAAACAAAAACAAAAAATCAAGTGGAGCAAATGCTGCACAATTAGAGGACCCTCTTCCTTGGGAGCAAATATTTCCTTTTAGAGTTTTGATTAAATCCATTTTCAGGAGGCAAAGTCAGTTTTGATCGAGTACCTCCTCTAAAATTCTATTCATTCACCATATAATAAATGCTTGTGTTCAAAGTTATATTTACCTGTTAATGCCATTATCATTTATATCTGCGAGTATTTGGGCATACGACTGCGTGTTACTTTTTCTATCAAATCATAAGTATAAATGCATTGCGAAAACAAACCTATATAATGTTGACCCCTTAAACCCCACTTTTATAAAGTAAAACTTATTTCTTATTTCTGCTTAAAACATAGATTGTGGGTACTCGTTAGAACCGCCTCGCCGAGGTGGTTCTAACTAGTATCCACAATCTATTTTTTAAGCAGAAATATGAAAAATATCAGAATTTTTATTTGAAAATTTCATTTTTTTGGTGGTAAAATTTTCAGTATATTTGAATAGGCGTGTTTTCGTAATGGTTACGTATTTAGTGTACGGAAAGGAAGCACTATATGAATATATAATTAAACAAAAAATATACAATGTAAAGTTTTCATAAATACTTTTTAAATGTAGTATTAAACATTAAATAAAACAGTTTAAGTTTTGGCTTAAACAATTTTTAAATGCGCATTATGCTTGTCAATACATTTCAGAAAGGAGCCGATATGACAGACTATGAAATAGAGTTTTAAGATGTCGTTTCCATGGATGCCGGTAAAGAACTTTACGAATGTGTATGCAGTTAAACAAGGTACATGTAATTACTATTTTAGAAATAAATATCATACAGATATCCTGTTTTTCTAGTATTGTGCTAGAAACTGATAATTGTAATAATAAATCTGAAAGCAAATGTGACAATTTTAGTTAGCAAGTAAATAGTACATATTATCACAAAAATAATACATTTACTTTCTTTCTCAATGTTTAACACTTAAAATGCCAAGAAAACCTGCATCTGAGAATGTCGTCTGCTAAATATTCTTGCAAATTTTTCAAACCTATTTTCGCTTACTGGCAAACAGTGTGGATCCTGATCAGACTGCTCTTAGAGGAGCAGTCTGATCTGGGTCCACATTGTTTGCAAAAATGACTTTTTAAATCACAAGCAGATGACAAAGCAAACGACAATTGCTGTGTTTGACAGTTTAAGGGTTAATTTTGGTATTGACCTTTTCATGTACCGATTATGCTATATACCATATTTACTCTCTGTATTCGGACACTTTAACACCTGGCCATATTTATTCTAAAATTTGAACAGGTCGGCTGTACTATAAACAATGAATCTGTTGACGTGCCTAAAATTCCTGGATGATAAGCAAACACTGTAGACCAAGACAAGACACCACAGAACGCGGCGTCTGATCGGGATCTGCACTGCCTGCTCAGATATCTCTCTGAATGCTTATGGTAAATACGGTACATGTACTTAGTTCTAAAATTTGTTTATGTATTCTTCTAATGAAAAATACGTATAAAATTTGTATATGTATTCTCCTCATGAAAAATACGTATAAAAATTGTATATGTATTCTCCTAATGAAAAATACGTATAAAAATTGTATATGTATTCTGCTAATGAAAAATACATATAAATCTTTGAAGTTAACTGTATGGAAGCCTCAGTCGAAATGTTTCAAGGAAAGTTACACCACAGGTTTCTCATCAAGGTGAATGGACACACCTTCAAGGGAGAGCACTCTGACCTGAAATTGTTTTTGTCCTGTTCTCCCAGAGGAAACAATTTGCTCTCCATAAAAGAAAAGTCTCTCATTAGGGCCATGCCATGCAAAAACGTGTCTTCGAGCATATGCGGACAGCGAAGGCCCAGGCCCCGAGGTTATAAAACTTTTTTCATGCTCAACTCAGCTGAGCATGAAATTTGTTCTGCTGATAAATATCAAATTACTAAACATTGCAATTTCTTTCTTGCTAAACATAGCTGAGCATGAAAATTTTTCAGCTAATAAATATGAAAATGCCAACTTTTGTTGGCATTTTCATATCTATTAGCAGAGAAAATTTCATGCTCAGCTGAGTTGAGCATGAAAAATGTTTTATAATCAGCATATACATTCACTGACAGAATCATTAGACACAATAGAATCTATCAATGAGCGCAAATGCCCGGCTGAAACTTTACGCATACACGGGATTAATCTGAGCCTGTGCGCATGCTCGAAGACACATTTCCGCTTGTTGAAGCCCATTTAAGAGTGGTCCCTTTCAGAACGTATGCGCATATCAGGGGACGCAAACGTCTTCTCTTATAGTATTCGTTGTCTTTGAAATGAACCCAATCACCTTATGCACCTTATACACAATCACATGCTTAGTCATTCTGAAGGTCCAATCCAAACACAAACTGATACAACTAGAATAGGTTTACCATACATGTCTTAGATATTCGGACACAAACATGAACTTCTTACCGTATGTAACAATGTACTGCTTGTATGTCTGCATCTACCGTATTCGACCTAATTACCGCACTGTGCGCTTAGGTTTTTCAAAATTACTGGGAACACTCAGTTGTGGTAAAATATGTATCTACCTACTAAGGATACACTATAAAAAGATCAGAAAAAGACTTATTTGATGATGATTATGCGATTTTTTTTTCTGATTTTCTTTATAAAGGCATATTTTGTGGGTACTCATTTGAATTGCATCGACAAGTCGATGCAATTCAAATGAGTACCCACAACATATGCTTTTATACGAGTAAAGAGGTAGACACAAAGTACACTGGCCGTAATCTGAAGACTACGGAATTGCTTGACTGTGCGCTTATAGGGGTGTGTGCGGTAATTAGATCGAATACGGTATTTCTGAAATGGCTGTTTGCATGCAATTTTCTTTTCTTTTTTAATCAGTGTATGTACTTATATACCTGAAACGGTCCTTCAATGGATATATGAAACATTCTATTCTAAACGTAGTCATCCTAAGTATTATTGAGACACAGGTCTGAGCAGCAGTGTAGACCCAAATTAGATTATTTAGGGCAATGACGGTAAAAAGTTGAGGCATCACAATATCAGGGGTGAATATGGTATCATAAAAATTTTTCATGTAAAATTTGCTATTTAAAGATCTTTATAAAAGTTCTGGCAAGCTGAAAAAGTGCATTGTCTTTTACCAAACTATCCAAGCAGGCACGCAATATTGAAACAACGCTGATTCAACGTTTTCAACGTCAAGACGTCAACGTTGTTTGCACGCTGGATATATTAGCGCGCCTGTCAGAATATTTAAGATGTGTACGGTATTTTGGTTAAATATCAATAGGGGATATGATTAAGGGGATTGGATACACTTTCATGTGAGCTTACTCTCAAAAGAGTTTGCTTCCCTTCTGAGAACGAGTTTGCTCTAAGGGGCAAGGATTCATTGCCCTTTTCCTTCTAAAACGGGGTCATCTGTAAAAGGAAAGTATTTGCTCTCAAGGAAGCGAATGCTTTCCATTAAGGATATACCCTTTTCAGAAGGGAGCTGGTGCGCAGGAAAGCAAACAGGAAGTCACAGAAGTTGTCTCCCTTGGAAAGGGACAGAAGCTACCCAGTGTATGCAGTCCCCTTAATTAGGAACAGGCTATGCTCAGGCACTAGATTACAATTAACATGATTTATGCTTTTTGCATACTGGTTCAAACAATTAGTAAGGGGATTTCATATATGCAACCAAATATCTTTGCAGTATAATACAGTCGAACGTCAATTGCTCAATCATCTTTGGGACCATAGAAAATTGTTCGAGACATGGGTAGTTCGAGCCACTGAGGGTTAATCATAGCACCAGTTCAGGAAGCAAATAGCGATAATTTAGGGATTTGTTTTTCGATTTTCTACACAATGATTGTATGTTGAGAGTACTCACTAATGAGTACACACAACATACAATTCCATGATAAAATAAGAAAAAATCCCTAAATATTTGTTTTCTTCAGCTATTGGAAGGATTTTGTAGGGACTGAAAAAAGAGTTCGAATCATCCAGGGTAAACGAGCCATCCGGATTCGAGCCATTGAGGTTATACTGTAGTAACTTTCCATTATAATAATAGATCATTTCACTTGAGCTATAAGATTCTTCAGCAGGATGTCAACTACATGCAAAGCACACACCACATCTAATTAAAAATCATAACACTTTGGATTCAAAACACTGCATTGTTCTCAAAAATGCTTAATAACAATTTCATGAAAAATAGAAAATCCAAGTTGGCATTTAACTTAATATGAAGCATTGACTGAGGTATTCCGAACAGAGATTCTGCAAGGGGTTACATATTGTGTTGTTCGTTTCAGACGGACGGATTATACATATGTGTAATATAGTTATTTCATGGCTGTTTTGGAGTATAGTCCAATATGGCAATAGTGCATCAGGTTGTCCACAACACCTCGGGCCAGTAGTTTTGATTATACTCCCAACAGCCATGAAATAACTATATACTATCCAATTATTATGTAAACAGACAGCGAAAACCCTGATCAGACTTCGCAGATGCGCAGGCTGAGCTGGACCTTCGCTGTTCGCATATATCTTAAAGACAGTTTTTGTGACTCAAATATGAATTTGTAAACACTTGGGTTTCAAACATGTGATAAAACCCCTCGCAGTTGCTCATTTAAACAAAAAATTAGTAAAATGTTTTGAGGCGTACTGAAGAATAACTAATGCCATTATCAGTACAGTAAGGGCAGTCACAACATGCCCATTAAAGATGGTCTAAATTTTCTTCGGATCAGTCTGACTTATGTATAATCTGATCCGTTTAACCCTCTTGCTGAACACGACATGCCCTGTCTTAGCAAACCGTATAGATCCAGATCAGTTGGCTTCTGAAGCCAACTGATCTGGATCTGCACTGTTTGTCATTAAATATGTGAATTTCTATCAAAAGCCCGGATCAAGTAATCTAAGTGGCTGAAAATTAGAAGTGGGCGTGGCATCTTAATTTATTCAGCATGACAAGGGTTAAGCAGACCGACATTTTTACAAGCAAGACAACTCTTGTGAATCCTGCACACAGCTCCTTCTGAAAAAAGGTCTACCCTAAAAGGAAAGAACGAATTAGCTACCAAGGGGAGCAAATTGTTTCCCTTTAGCATGCACCTATTTTCAAACGGAACGAAAAACAATTTTGACAAAGTTGTCTTTCCGGAAAAAGGATCTATTCCTCTTAACGTGAAATAATACGTCTTTAACAGAAAATACTCTGGGTTGAAGGTATTAGTCACACTTCTAAAAGGGCCAGATGAGCTTTTAAAGGAAATAATTTGCTTCAATGAGGGGAGCAAATTCTTTCCTTTAAAAGAAGCCCTATTTAGAAAGTTTCATTTATCAGGAAATCAAATTAATTTTTGTTAGAAGGGGTTTTCTTTGTTAAGGAATGCAACAAGTTTCAACTTAGAGCGTCCTCCCTGTGAAGAGTATCATTTCACCCTGTCTACTTGTCATTTGTGATAATACAAGCTTTTTCCTCAGTACGCCTCTTTGTAGTAAGTACCTGATTTGGGATTCGCAATAAGATGGTAATTTGCTAGCTTTCTCCCAGTCGAAGGACTGCCATGCAATCTAGTGGCTAAAGAAGCAGCTTTTCGGAATTTTAATTTTGGTTTTGGAAAACCTTGCATATCAACATGAATATTGTCTGTGGAAGAAAATGTTCTTTCCATCACATCACCAAAATGTAAATGGCGTTCTCGCTCATGCGAGGTTTCGGACCTGTGACGTTTCAAACTCCCGCCATGACTCCTACCACATGACTTGACTCTAGTGACGTCATTTTCACCATGGCATAAGTCACCCTGTAAGGGAGGCTGAGAATTAAACCTCTGCCACGTAGCAGTCAATCTTTCATCCAATTTTTGAACGATTTGCCCCGTGAAAACGTTATCAGAATCACTCTGGTCTTTCATTGTCACATATTTTGAATTATCATACCCATGTTTGGAAGCACTATTTGCATCTTTTATAAGATTGTAATTTTGCAAGTTATTAGAGACATTATCCGTTCCACTCAAAGGATTAACGTAAACAGTACTACGGAAGTTTTCCATGACTGAGTGATTAGCTCCCTTGGCGGATGGCGTACTTGGAAGGTGCGTCAAGCACGATGTATAGGTGTCGCTGCTGCTGGTAGTACTACTCTGTCTCACAAGAGGCTTCATTTCAATGCACGGTCTCTCGGTAATATAATCTGGCGTGCCTTGCAACTCATACTGGCCCTGCGGTGAATATCAAATGTGCAAGAATAAAACATGCAAGTCGTGCAGATAAACAAGCATTGTTGTTCTAGTATAGTGAAAACTACAACACTTTATAACTTTATAATTTAAGTTTTAGTAATTCTCTAACGGGGTACCAGTCTTGTCGCAAGCTTCTAAAGCTGGGCCCAGTTGTTCAAAGCGTCGTTAGCTTAACGAGCTCGTTAAAGGTCATTTCGTTAACTGTTTTAGCAGATTCTATATACAATATTCTGAAATTTTTTGCTGAAAAATGTGAGTGCTACTGCAAAAGCTACTCACATTTTTCAGCAAAAAATTTCAGCATATCTGCGTATCACTCGATGTAAATTTTAACGAATCGTTAACTAACGACGTCGTTAGCTTTGAACAACCGGGCCCTGATTTTGAATAATAATATCCTTTTATTTGTGATCGAATCACACTACCTTTAACAAAATCTAAGAGTGTCATAAGTTCGAAGTCAAATAATCACAGTCTCCATAATTTATTTTTTTTCAGCGAATTTATTCCTCCTTAATTGACATACAGGGCGGCCCATGAATGTGAGTGGTCAAGGCTCCCCTTTGGAGGTTACCTGTAATTAGAAAGGGACGTTATTACTAGTAGTCTTTCAAGATAAACAGTCTTGTTTTGTTTTTCTTTTTTTTTTTTGCATTCAGTGCCTCTTAAAGATGAAATGTACACACATTTTTACTTATGTTTTATTGGCAGCGTCTTCTAAATATTGATAAGAAAAATATCCAACATATTAAAGAGAGACCATTGTAAGTTGAAAGCATTTGCCCAACTTTCAAAGATGAAATAACTAAAGCAGAAGAGAATGTATAACACACACACACACACACACACACACACACACACACACACACACACACACACACACACACACACACACACTAAAAAAAACAAACAACCAATACACACACACACACGCACACACACAAACCATTCTCAAAAAGATGCTACTCATTTAGAATAGAGTTAGCTCCCATTTGCGGGTGGAAGAAAATTCTTTTCTATAGGAGTATCTCTTTTCCTTTTGAGAAGGGATTTAACTACATTGCGCGTTCCTTTAAGGTAAGTAATCTGTAGCCTGAATCAATACACAAAAATTAGTGATTGCACGACCCGCAGAAACGTCGACTGATTCGACAGATTGAAAGAATGACTTTCGAAGAGTACCCTATAACAACCTCTGAATCCGTCTGTCCGTCTTCCGTCCATCCGTGGTCAGTTAGCGAAAATGGTCATTGCGCTTAAACCGTTGGGATTGTTTTGATAATTTTGGCCGACAAGATCTAGCCAAATGTGAGTTTTCATTGACAGAGTTAGCGCTAAGCTGTAGCAAAACGTGTGAAAATATGAAAATGGCTATAACCCTTCAGCGGTGTAGCATAAATTTACAGCCTTCACTACTTTTGTACTTTTGACATATATGGTATGTAAGAAAACGAAACCAAATCACTTATTGACTAGAGTAACTTACCACTGAACAGATAAACAAGCATTTGGTATAGCCTATCACAAAAACATACCTATATAATTTTGACCCCCTTAAACCCCACGTTTACTATGGTCAAACTGGGGTTTACAGGGGTATACATTATTTTTCTTATTTCTGCTCAAAAGATAGATTGTGGGTACTAGTTAGAACCGCCTCGGCGAGGCGGTTCTAACGATTACACACAATCTATGTTTTGAGCAGAAATATGAAAAAAAAAAAAAAACAAAACACAAAAAACAAAAAACAAAAAAACAGATTTTTTTTTCTGAAAACTTTTAGTTTTCGGTGGTGCAATTTTCAATATATAATTGAATAGACGTGTTTATATAATGTATACCGAAAATTCGGTCCCGATCTCAAGTTTACCCAGTCCCAGGTCGGTTTTGCAAAGAATATTGAAAAAAAAAAAGAAACAGTTATATGATAAAAGTTTACCGTTTTCACAACTTCCAATCGTCCACTGCTGCCGGACAGTTTAATATAGCGATTTTATACTAAAACGACATGACACATGAAGCGGGTCGTGCCATCTGCTGAAAGTTGATAATTTTTCGTACGTTTCACAGAAAATGAGACCTGTCATTTTGGAGACAACTTGAATGAAATACCAATTCTTCTATATCGTAAACATTAGAAAAAAGTTTTAAATGTTGTTTGCTTTTACTTAAAGTAAGCAAGTTAAAGTTCAAGTTTTCACATCGGAACCTCTCTAATGAGGGGGTGGAGCTAGATGGCTAGAGGGCATGAACAGTGTTCCATTACAGTTTCCTTTATGTCTTTGTAGATATTATTTATTAGCTAATCCATATCGTGGCAAATACATGTATTATTAGCCAGGAAATTAAAGAAATTCTGGGACACGTCATTTAAATATGACAATAAATATGTTAAATATGCAACAATAGGACTAGGATTTTGGACCTGTTATTTTCATTATATGCATAAAGTACTCTGGTATTAGACACTTATTAATGATACTTATTAATGATACCGGTGGTGTCTTAGACAGAAGGTCATTATGAAAACATGCCTATTCAAATATATTGAAAATTTCATCTCCAAAATCTGAAAATTTTCAGATAAAAAAAACTCTGATATTTTTCCTATTTCTGCTCAAAACATAGATTGTGGGTACTCATTAGAACCGCCTGGGCTACTAAAAACATAGATTGTGGGTACTCATTAGAACCGCCTCGCCGAGGCGGTTCTAATGAGTACCCACAATCTATGTTTTGAGCAGAAATAAGAAAAATAATGTATACCCCTGTAAACCCCAGTTTTACTATATAAAAGTGGGGTTTAAGGGTGTCAAAATTATATAGGTATGTTTTCGTGATGATTAGGAAATTATATCAATTCCTGATCATTGCCTTCCTTTCTATTTAGATAATAGAGCTGCTAATAAATAGGCGGTTCTAATGAGTACCCACAATCTATGTTTTGAGCAGAAATAAGAAAAATAATGTATACCCCTGTAAACCCCAGTTTTACTATATAAAAGTGGGGTTTAAGGGTGTCAAAATTATATAGGTATGTTTCCGTGATGATTAGGAAATTATATCAATTTCTGATCATTGCCTTCCTTTCTATTTAGATAATAGAGCTGCTAATAAATAAGAAATATGTAGAGACTGTAAGAGATTTTTTTTTCAAACCACAGTATAAGAGGTTATTTGATACTAAGAGCTGTGTTGACATTCATAAAGTATGGTCGACAAAGCCTTTCGTCACCTACAACATTTTAGTACACTTATATTCATTGCGGATTCCATCACATATATATTTTAAGTTTTAGCCTTCTTTAGATTTCATAAAAATTAGAAAAAATGTAGCCCTTCTGAAAAGGAGATTACTATAAAAGACAAGACTTTGCCCTCCCCACCCCCCTCCGCCCCTGCCGGGAGCAATTATGTCATTTTAGAGTAGACCCCTTAATTTTCAGTCGTAGCTTTTATGATAGACCCCTTTTCAAAACTGGTTTTTAAAGTAGATCCCTTTTCAGAAGTGACATGGTGTGCAGGACAGCAAAAAGAAAGTCTCCCTTGTAACAAAAGGCAGAAAATCTTCCATGTTTATCTTATCCCTTTGAATGTACTGATTTTTCGAATTACCTTGCCATCGCGACAGCTGGGCCCAGTTGTTCAAAGCATCGTTAGCTAAACGAGCTCGTTAGTGGTCAAAATGTTAACTGTTCTAGTAAGTACACTATCTAATTCACAGTTATTTTTGCTGAAAAACTGTGAGTAGTTTTTGCAAATGCAAAAGCTACTCACATTTTTTCAGCAAAAATATTACCATATGTTCCGTATGAAATCATCAAAGTTTTAACGATATGTTAACTAACAACATCGTTAGTTTTGAACAACGGGTCCCTGATCATCGCTGCAACTGGTCACTGTTTCATGGGTACAAAAGAGTAAAGAAGATGTCCAGGAAGTAACACAACAACAGAACATAGCCTACCAATGACAACAAGAGGAAAAGCAAACAAATCACGACTAAAAGCAAAGTAACCAGCCCTATCTTCCAGCTAGAACTTATCAAACTATCAAACGTAAAAAAAAGACACACACACACACACACACACACACACACACACACACACACACACACACACACACAACTTCGCATAGGGAGTTGCGACAAGGCCCTACAAACGATAGGTCTACCGGAGGTTATATTGATTTTCCTGGCACATTAAGACCCCCTAAATCAATCAGTGAAACGTCACAGAAGTACATGCAAATCAAATTTAATCACTGTGATCATCAATGTGTTTGCTACGATCCCTCATCTTTGTTTCATCACAGTGAGGGATCGTGGCAAACACCTTGAAAACAGACATCCGCTGCTAAAGAAAACCACTTGTGGAACCCCGAAGGACCTAAATAAGGGCATAATATCAGGCATCGACCTCAGAATGAAAAGGTTAGGTCCGTATCGTCATAGTTAAGTACAAGTGAAATTACCCAGGAAATACCACAGTCACGAAATACAGCCCTCTCGAGGCACCAAAAGAACGAGAATGAGGGACAAATAAGGACAATAAAACACCACATATGAAACCACAGAGCACAAACAAAGAAGAACTGCAACAGAGATACCGCCTTGGAACTGTCAAAAGCTCAGTTACTGTTGGTGTGTGTGTGTGTGTATGTGTGTGTGTGTGGGGGGGGGGGGGGGGGAGGGGGGGAGGGGGGGGGGGGGGCGGCAGGGTTGTGATAGACTTACTTAAACCAATTTTACTCGCGCGAAACCTCACCAGAGACTGAACCCCGACCCATTATTGTACATTTATAGAGACTGAAACCCGACACGACCCATCATCATACAATTTAAGAGGAAGGCAAAACATATCGGCTTAGAAATTAGGCTGATGTGTATAATCTGAAGTTTCCAATTGATAACACAGGAAGATATTCTGCAGAATATAGTAGGAACCGTAGTTTTGAGGTAGATGTTTAAAAATATTCACCTCGGAAAAATATTGTAAAACTTTCAAAAATATTGCTTTTCAACAGCAATATCAAGAAGAAAGTAGATTGAGAAAACAATAAGAAAAAAAATATTACTATAATAAAAGGTGTTGGTACCGAACTTCTATAAATTTAGTTTTGACTTAAATATTCAGAAACAAATATGTTCGATATAAAAGGATCCCTTGCAAACAAAGAACTCACCAAAAGAACCGAAAATAACAGACTCTATTTTACCTAGCCTGTTCTTGCGCAATAGTGATTATCTGATGCTTCACACGCCCCCCCTGGCTTAGTCTGAGCACAACCCTGTTTTCAGTACAAATGAAAAAGGCTCAAGTTCAGGCGAAAATATATCTATAGGCTAAAATAAGTAAACAGGTAACACGCTTTTGATTTGTCGTCAGATTGTTACATATAAAGTTTGGTGTCAATCATTTACGCATAATTTGCAACAATATATATAAGAAACTCTATCCAAATCCAAGGAACTGGCATAGTTTAAATCGAACCAGGGATCTGAATAAATATTTTCGCATCAGTGGCTTCCCGTTTCGACAATGGAGATTACATTTATGCATGCTTATGCATCCAGTCGATAAAATGATATAAAAGCTGTAAATAGAAGGACCGCTTTAAAACAGTCAGCAGCAAAACACAAAAACAAACAAAAACAAACAAAAACAAAACAAAAAAAACCCAAAAAAAAAACAACAACAAAAAACTCATGAATCTAAACATTAAAACTGCACTATGACGAAATACACGGGGAGACGTTTTATGGCCCATGTGGCAGTGCCACATGGGCCATAAAACGTCTCCTCGTATTTCGTCATAGTCTCGGTTTCATTGGGAATCTCCATATGACAGCTTTGTAGTTTGCAGGGTTTCATAAGCCCCTCAGCACCTATTTAAAGGGAATTCGAGTTTCCAACATTATCACAATTGGGTTCAATGATCCCAATGAAAAATAGAATAAAAGTGAGAGGGCTGTGCGTCATGCTTGTGGCATTTCGTGGATATCTTCATTTATGTTTTGACATTCTCGAGAAATGGATGGCAAATCTATTCTTTGTAACAAAACAAATCTGCAACAAGGGTCAATTTATACCCACTTTCATTGTATAATGTAATACCAAACCGAATAAAGATATTAAGAAAACAGGAAAATGTATCAAAGACTGTATGGTATAATATTTATGATCCTCAGAAATTAAAAATATCCCCCAAAAGATATGTTTCATTCATTACAAGAATATTTAAGGGAATTTTCATCGAACACATGGGCAGAATGAGCAATCGAAGAAGAACTGTAACAAAAATGTCGCCTTGGAATGGTCAACAGCAAAACTTTTAAGGGGGGGGAGGGGGGGGGGGGGGGGGGGAGTGGATGCAGGGGTCAGGGAAGACTAAAACGTATTTTTTATGTACGTAAGTTTCGCCAGTAATCCTGATACAGTTCAAGCTACCTCGAAAAGAAGGAATTTTGGTAACTTTTCATACATGTCAGTACAAACATGCATTGGTAATGGCCCTTTTTTAGGCTAGGAAATGTATGTGTGATTCTACTTTTTGCAGTTCTGTGTATATGAGCTGGGTCTACACTGTTTGCCGAGGCCTGTCTATCCAAATACTAAGGTTAAGTACGGAAATCTTTCCCTGTATATATGAAATGCAACACACATTAAACTAAGCAGCCTGATGAGAAAACCAACAAAATGGCATGTGCGTCCAGCGAAGACCCAGATCAGCCTGAGCATCCGCCCAGTATGATCAGAGTCTTCGCTGCGCGCTCATTGGGTAGCTAAGGACCCAAGGTTTCTTCATGCAGATAGTGAAAATTCTCATCACGAAAACATATCTACTCGTATATAATTCTGACCCCCTTAAACCCAATTTTATATAGTAAAACTGGGGTTTACAGGGGTATACATTATTTTTCTTATTTCTGCTCAAAACATAGATTGTGGGTGCTCGTTAGAACCGCCTCGCTGAGGCGGTTCTAACGAGTACCCACAATCTATGTTTTGAGCAGAAATATGAAAAATACAGATTTTTTATCCGAAATTTTTCATTTTTTGGTGGTGAAAATTTCAATATATTTGAATAGGCGTGTTTTCGTAATGTGAGCAGATTTAGCAGATGCCCAGGCTGATATGAGTCTTAGCTGGGAACACGTGCCATTTTGTTGGTTTTGTCATGAGGCGGCTCATTGTTTTTGCTTGCAGAGACTGGCACTCCGATTAACTCAATTATTGTTAATGTTAATAGATAAAAAGGAAAGATCAACACTTCAAACTGAGACAAACAGATTGCACTGCGTATAAATGCAGCCAGTGCATATGCGAAAACCCAAACAACAAACAAACAGAAAAAAAAGCAGATCAAAGATGCCTACGTCCGAATGAGGCCTTGGTATTGGCTTTCACGAAAACATACGTATATAATTTTGACCTCCTTAAACCCCACTTTTATATAGTAAAACTGGGGATTACAGGGGTATACACTATTTTTCTTATTTCTGCTCAAAAATATAGATTTTGGGTACGCGTTAGAACCGCCTCGGCGAGGCGGTTCTAACGAGTAGCCACAATCTATGTTTTGAGTAGAAAGATAAAAAAATATCAGAATTTTTATATGAAAACTTTCAGTTTTTTGGTGGTGAAATTTTCAACATATTTGAATAGGCGCGGTTTTCGTAATCCAGACTATAGGCATGCACATGATTATCTGGGAATATCGCATATGCACTCAGCAGCTTTATGTCTGATGAGGATAAATACAAGGTATTTAACAAAAATGTACACTAATGTGAAAAGAACATTTTCAAAATTCCTTTAGACTTTTGTATCAAAGATCAGAGAGAAACAGCAACACAATGCAGCAGACACACAGCGTTGAAACAACGTCGAATCAACGTTGATTCAACGTATTGACGTTGTTTCAACGTTGTGTGCCTGCTGGGAAATTATTTATTGTGGTTCTCTTTCTTGGAAATGACAACAATGAAAACAGGTTCATTTTTTTTTGTTTATTGCTGTTATTGATCTAAGAGATTATTATTTCTAAACGGTGTACTTTGACCTGAACAAATAAACTTTCAATAAATACCAATTTAAGTCATCGATTTATACTATCATAAATGAATTGACAGAAATGTATATGTTTTAGTGAAAAAAACAAAAACAAAAACAAAAAAGAAAAACAAACTTGCAACTTTCTTATGAGTGCTCAGTTTTGCACTAGGAGTTTCTTTTATCATATGTTTACTTGCTTTTATGTAATTCGACTTCAGTGTTTTAATTATTAGTCATTCATAGTGAAAGCCTGAGGAAATGTAATCTGTAAAAAGGCTTCTGTGAAATATTCAAAATGATACCGCGTATTTACCCTAAGTTTTCGGATAGCAAGCCCTAAGCTAATATCATAGATCAAGATCAGACCACACCATAAAGACGCCACAAAACGCGGCATCTGATCAGGATCTACACTGTTTGTTACTCACCGAGCATTTTACGTACATCAGCAAGTGGTAAAGTAGTCCTCATTACGAAATCATGCCTATATAATTTTGACCACCTTAAACCCCACTTTTATATAGTAAAACCGGAGTTTACATTGTTTTTCTTATTTCTGCTCAAAACATAGATTGTGGATACACGTTAGAACCACCTCGTCGAGGCAGTTCTAACGAGTACCCACAATCTATGTTTTGAGCAGAAATGTGAAAAATATCAGAATTTTTTATGGGAAAATTTTCATTTTTTGGTGGTAAAATTTTCAGTATATCTGAATAGGCGTGTTTTCGTAATGTCTTGAATTAGTAGAACAAGTATAGTAAGACTTAAGGACTTGTGATGTCCGAATAGTTAGTGTAAATACGGTAAACACAGTGCTTGTATAACACATTGCCTATGCATTATAAACAAAGTAAACATACTGTCATGCAGTTTGCAATTTCTATGCAAATTCTAAAAGCAAACACATGCACCAAAATCCCCGGAAGTTTAGTAAAGCCTAAGATTAAGGCAGCTGGATACATTTAGTATATTGTCCGCCATTTTGTACAAGGGAGACAGATTTTATGACATCCATTTCGGTTTCCTACACCACCAGTACCCTTCCCGAAAGGGTTCCACTCTAAAAGGAAAGAATTTGCTCCCCGATGGAGCAAATTCTTTCCTTTTAGAGTAGACCCCTTTTGAAAAGGGAGACAAACAATTCTGACAGAGTTGCTTCACCTGAAAGTGTATCCATTCCCCTTAAAGCTAAGCAAACATAAAACGGTGAAACAGGAATAATAAAACCGAAAGACCTGCACTCGAATAACTTACTGGACAAGTATGACAATACATGGTCGGTAGTAACAATTAATGACAAAACAATAATACAAAAGCTTTTATGCTTTATATGACTTTCGAAGGCCCAGATAAGTCTGTGTATCAAGGCCGCAGTCTGATCAGGATCTTCCCAATTCGACATTACGAAAACATGCCTATTCCAAATATACTGAAAAATTTATCACCAAAAATTGAAAATTTTCAGATAAAAAAAATGATATGTTTTCATATATCTGCTCAAAACAAAGATGGTGGGTACTCAATAGAACCGTCTCAACGAGGCGGCTCTAACGAATACCCACAATCTATCCTTTTTAGCAGAAATAAGAAAAATAATGCATACCCCTGTAAACCTAGTTTTACTATATAAAAGTGGGGTTTAAGGGGGTCAAAATTATATAGGTATGTTTTCGTGATGGATGATATATTTAACAGTGTCTATTGCTTACCAGACAAAGAAGACTGTGCTCAAACTGCGCAAACTCGTAAGGTGATCTATGCCTTCTTACAATGACATAAAGGCCGTTTTTACTCGTAGCGAATCAAATAAAATTGCTTAGTTGTTCAGAGTTTGATCGATTTTTGTCGATCGTGGGCCATCCATATTCTGATTTTGATGAATCAATCACATTTTCTAATGCATTATTAAAACGTTAATTGCAGCATTTAACTACATAGTGTTCAGTATATGCGACTTTGATTCCGTCGAAAGAAATAGGAAGACTATCTTTTTTTTTTTTTTTTTTTTTACAGTATTTAGTGGTACAGTGTAATCAAACAAAGACATTTCGAAATCACGCCTATTCAAATATATTGAAAACTTTAACACCTAAAACTGAAAATTTTTAGACAAAAATTTCTAATATTTTTCATATTTCTGCTCAAAACATAGATTGTGGATACTCGTTAGAACCGCCTCGCCGAGGCGGTTCTAACGAGTACCCACAATATATATTTTTGAGCAGATATAAGAAAAATAATGTATACGCATGTAAACCCCAGTATTACTATATAAATGTGGAGTTTCAGTGGGTCAAAATTATATAGGCATAATTTCGTGATGACAACAAATTTCGATAATTTTTCATGTTCGATATTAAGTCGATCATCGATCACTTTCACCACCTGACAATAAAGAATGCTAGTTGGGGTGATATTTTATGAAAGTAAGGTTTGTTTTATTTATTTAGATCTAATGCGTAACCACCCATTTTCGACCCTTCCCGTGGCGATTTCTCCACAATGCTGCATTGACATCCATAATACCCATAACACAAATAATCATATGTGCCTATCATGTGTGCTTGATGATATGCTGATCTTCTAGCGAAGCACAAAATTAAATAAAGGACAATGAACACCACGAATTTCCACGTGTTTTCTATGGCTTTCGGTACACCTTCAGCACGCGAAAAATAATTCAGCCAAAATGCGTGAAGTAGGTAGTCTGAGATTTACTCCACAGATGCCGATATTAATGGGCTGTTGAATGTAATTCTCCGTTTTTCAAATAATTTCCTTAAAGGATTTATATCGATCATGAAACACAGGAAATGCAAAGTTTGTTTACCTTTTTTGAGTCATCGAACGTAACCGATGTCGCTCTAATTGTTTCACGTGCGCATATTGCATCATGGTCTACGCCGTTTTTTACAAGCTTGCCTGTCCAAATACTTAAGGTGAATACTGTATACACTTGCTGCAGTATGCTGCCAAACATAGTCCGATGTTTTATCAAATTGATAATTTATTGATATGTTGCTTTTAATTTTATTAGCTTCTTGTGCGGCCTGTTAATTTGTAAAACCAATTATCGAAAGAGCACACCTCTGCACCCGAACCATATTGCCAGAAACACTGATACATAAACCACACATCGTACTGAAAATAGAACACCATCAAGGGAGGCGCTTCATTTGTTTTAGTTTTCTATATACTTTTTTTTTATTCCGTTGATATTGTCAACATTATGTTAACAGACATATGTACATATACAATCGACTCTCGTTATTCCGAGGTCCAAGGAACTCCCTGAAATACTTCGAGATATCAGTACCTTGACTTATCAGATTTGCAGAAATGAGGAAAACATAACTCGTACAGCCACAATTCACAAATGAATATGTAATTTGACTCCTGAAGTTAAGTAGAGATATATTGAAAATATTGTGGTAAAGAGGAGAAATTGACCCTCCCCTTTTCCATAATATTTTGTTATCTGCTGTTAGAGTTTTATGTTAAAACAGGGACCAAATTTTCTCTTCAAGATAAGCGGATATTGGAGATAGGCATATTCGCGATAACGAGAGTCGACTGTATAATTCTAAGCCATTGCTCAAGATTAGCCGATTTCTAAAACAAAAATGTTGTTATTTGCTTCTGTTCTCTACAAGAAAGGTATGTTGTGGTATTCATTGGAAGAGGCGCTTCTAATGAGTACATAAGAAAAATAATTATCTTGATCAGCTCTTATTTAGAGTTGTGTAACCATGTCATTATCAGCATATTGTATAGGGAATGAGTAAATATTGATTTAAGTAGTAAAAAGGTTGCTAGAAGGACCAAGTAAATTGAAAAGTAGATTTAAAAATTGCAAAATTCTGAAAACCATAATATAGACTCGTACATACTCCTGTTTTCACTATATATTATGGGGAAATGAGGGTCTACAATACTCACTTATTGACGTAATAAAGCTGCACACAATACCGCAGTCAATAAATCAAGGGTCCTATAATGGAATGGTTAGAGGTAGAAGCCTGAAATTTTAATATAGCATCACCATGGAATATAAGCGGACCCGTATTTATTCGTTTTCCGCTGGGATTCTCCTTGCGGAGTTATTATCGTGGGTACCTTGTGTGTGCAACTCCTCCTACAGTTTTACACCGATCAATTTGAAATATTTGCAGGCGCTTTTGTCATGCAATATAGGTGTGCATGTGGTTTTGGCATTATCGTCAATTTAATTTTTTTCACTTTTTACTTTTGAACGTAGTCATTTTTAGTACTTAAGTATTACGGTCAAGGCATGTTTAAGGAAAAGCATATAGTTAGGGGCATAGTGTTTAACAAACACATTGTCTAGTTTAGCAACATCTGAACTCTATCATTAACTTGTTAAGTAACATTCAAAAACGTTGCCCTATAAAGAGATGTTAAAACAGTGGAACTGGTGAGAGATTTGAATAGTATATCTTAATTTAGAGATTTGACAATTAGACTGGCTCCAGACCCTAGTGTATAAATGTAATAATGTTTATAAGTATCTTTGATATAGACACTAAAATAAAACAATATTAAGGCAATATTAACCAGCTAAAAGTATGAAGTACTGGTCATGAAATGACCAGTGCTTCATAATCTTAGCACGCTACTATTATTTTAGTGCCTATATCAAAGGGAAATAAAACATATTAAGATATTAGTCAATAGGATCAGGTGCCAGTCTAATATACAGTGTATGATCTATTGCACACGCAGATAAATGTTACGCAATCTATATACACCACGACCTCTTTATAACACTATTATTGGGGTCCATAGCATAAACCGTGTTAGTTAAATAACCGTGTTATATCCAAACAAAAATGTATAGATTATATTGAAAAATGACCATTTATGGATATAATCTATACATTTTTGGGATCCATCATTGAACCGTGTTATATCCAAAACCGTGTTATAACGAACCGTGTTATAAAGAGGTTGTAGTGTATAAATAATTTTCACTGGATTGTTTGACAAAGTGTTATTGTTCGCGCGCAGTAATAAAGGTAGTTTTTGACAAAGTGTAATTGTTCGCGCGCAGAAATAAATGTAGCTGGTGATGATCAGCCTACTGTCATACTTGTCCAAAGGTTTAGTCTTAATAAAATACCCCTGTACTTCAAACAAACATGACATTCTATTACAACTGTCTGCTGAACTGAAACTTAACTCATCATGCATAAAGCACCGTTTGCATTCGCGGAGTTCTTAATATTAAAACATTTTTGTAAATTTTACAATTACGCATTTCTAAATCATTTATAACTAATTATAAATAGTAACATATTTAAGGGTACTGGATAGACTTCCCACCTTTTTATGACCAAGGGCGTCACTTTTTTGTTACTTCCTGTTTATTTTCATGCCATTCAAGCCCCTTCTGAAAAGGGGTCTACTCTAAAAGGAAAGAATTTGCTCCCCGTGGGAGCAAATTCTTACCTTTTAGAGTAGGTCCCTTTTTGAAGGGGACTAAACTATTCAGACTGGCTTACCTGCCCTGAAAGTGTATCCAATTCCCGGAAGTGTTTGTCTTACCTGGATGTTTGCATTTAAAGCTGGCTGTGACGATGTCATCCGGCGAAGAGATTCCTCGTCGGCATCGAGAAGGTTTGTGGCACTGGGATTCGCCAGTCCTGGAAGGCTCTTGGATTCACAACTTTCATTACCCGACACACTCTTTGTTCCATCGCTACCAACTTTCATCATGCAAGACGGTGGACTTCCGTTCTTGCTTTCTGAACTTCCGTCTTCGTACCCGTTTGCACGCTGTGGAACGCTAACCTCCATTAAGTCAACACTGCGCGCAAATGCATCACGGAGGTTAATGGAGTGGAAAGACACAATACTACCCGTGCGTTTTGCACGTTCTAGAGCATCCCTTCTCTTAAGCGCTTTCTCGCGCCTCATTTGATCCTTATAAAATTCAGCAAAGTTGTTCACTATAATAGGAATAGGCAGCGCAATAACTAGCACCCCGCATATACAACATACACTACCTACTATCTTGCCTACCACAGTTGTAGGGAAGATATCACCATACCCTACCGTTGTCATGGTGATAGCTGCCCACCAGAACGTCTCAGGAATACTTGTAAATTTAGTATCCGTCTCGTCCTTTTCAGCAAAATAAGCCAAACTTGAGAAAAGAAGAATTGTTATTGCTAAGAACATTAATAATAGACCTAACTCCTTATAGCTTCTCTGGAGTGTGTACCCTAATGATTGTAAACCAGTTGAATGTCTTGCTAATTTTAAAATTCTCAAAATTCGCATAATCCTAAATATTTGCACAACACGTCGCACATTTTGAAATTGCTCGTTGGTATCTTGATTTGTTTCTGTTAATCCTAATGAAATAAAATATGGCAAAATAGCTAAAAGATCTATAATATTAAGTGGCCCTTTGAAAAATTTCCATTTATTTGGTGAGGCCCAGAATCTAGCTAGGTATTCTAGCGTGAACCATCCTATACAAACAGCCTCTACGATGGCTAGATTGTGGTTATCTTGCGTAGAGTCTTTTTTACTGAGTTTTTGAGCAGGTGGCCTGTCACCATTGGCAGGTTCATCAACAGGTTTATTTTCCTGGAGGCTTGGAATCGTGTTTAAAGTCAATGCTATTGTTGAAAGAACGATGAATAATATGGACACTATTGCCAAAACCTGAAAAGAACATGAAGATCTGGTCAATGAAACTTCGAAAAAGGAGCCCTAAGACTAAAATTCTAAACTATACCAGACAATCACACCAACAATTATCTACAGGCCATCGCAACAGACAGCCTAAAATTGACACTTAGGCAATATCATAACGACTTGAAATATCGGAAAATGCGGCTAACATTTATCAAGGCAAGGTATATTTATGAGAGAATATAGACTGTACAACACCCGGAACGAGTCACATATACATTGTTTTTTCGAAAGTTGAGAAAACAAATTCTGTTCATACAAAACATGTCAACAAAGCCTAATATATACATTTTTACACAGGGAATGCCCGTAAAATAGAAACTCCCAACTTTAACTTGTAAAAGCATTTTCATGTTCTTGAGCAGTCAATTAGCGCTACAACTAGGCTTACTCTATAAATGGGAGGGCGTCTAAATACGGATAACAAAACAAACATTAAAGCTGTCACTAAACATTCATACAAACAATGGGTTCCTCAAGCTTCAAACCACTAAATACAAAAATTATAATATTTAACATTTCTATCCTCATACAAAAAAGAAGAAAAAAAAAAAAAAAATGGAGTTTTGCAAAGAATGTAATTCAGATACTAAGATTAGAGTTTTTCATAACAATCCAAGTTTTTGCTGTACTGTTTGTAATTCTATCAAACACCTGTTCTACAAATAAGGGCAGTTCCTGAACTAAACATTTGGAGAGTTTGTTTTAGGAACTAGAGTAGAATAGGTTGAACATCATGGTCGCGCGATACCTTACACAGCACAATGAGTTCCAATATGAAAACAGAAATTTATCTTTAGAAACACAAACATATTTGTATTAAATAACGAGTAATAAACTGAAACCTGTATCGGAAGAAAAAAAATATTTCAGACGTTATAATGTCTAGGAACAAAAGAATCCTGTTTATGTTTAAAGGAGTTTTGGGTACGATAGTATGATGGTATAGGTTCGAGCATATAACGACGCTATGAGGCAGGATAGATCAATTTATTCATCGGGTAACAAATGAATGAAATTCACTTTTAATATAAAGATAGACAGAATCAATCAGAAGAAAGTGACGAAGAGTAAAGAATGCTACAGAAGGAAATATCTAATTGTCGGTGTATACCGTATATACTCTGAATATGAACTTCTTGCCATACTTGTCTCCATATTTAACCCACTGTAGACTAAATGAACTCTCCCACACTGTATATTGGAAGATTCTAAATCTTGATTTTAGGTATGTCAGGCTATGTGATTTAGATATTCCTAAAGAAAAATGGTTCAACTATTTGCAAACAGTGGAGACCCTGATCAGATGCCGCGTTCTGCGGCGTCTGATCTGGGTCTGCACTGTTTGCCAAGTACCCTTTTAGGGGTTTCCAGACTACAATGGGTTAAATAAGTTCATTTTCTACCTGTTGATGCCTCTTAAACTGTTGATGAGAGATCAGACGCCGCGTTCTAGGGGTCTGATCTGGGTCTACACTATTGACATTCCTCTTTGCCTGAATATTTAGCACAAATACGGAATATGCTCGACCAGGAGAATCAAGTTATCGTGGACAAAGGAGAAAAATACTGTAGAGTTAGTGTTTTCTGGAGACTAGCAGCAGAGAAAGGATGCCGTTTTCAAAAATACCATTTAACCTGAGCAGAAAAGATATGTCAGCAGATACTTTTCACCACAAATATTATAACAAGACTGGAAAAAGCACGCAGCCATAAGATTGGATAGCAATAGCTTAGTTAGAGTAATCGGGAAGACAAAACTCAAGAGAGAGAGAGAAAGAGAGAGAGAGAGAGAGAGAGAGAGCAAAATTAAGAGGTAAAAATTCAGCACTATCTACTGGTTAACATTTAAAGAGCAAATGAAATTTATAGGTTGATACCTGAGCAAATTTATATGTAACAAAAATCACTGTAGCTTCACTTTTGTTTCGCAGACCAATAATTGATAACTATATTGTCCGTAAAATTTATTATACTCAGTGTTCTGATACTGAAAGTTTCATGAAGAAAAAAAAAAAAAAAATGCTTTCAGTGCGGTTCTGAAAATGTTCATTGGAAAAGAACTATATGTGCTTAGCAACAGCATATGTAAAAATTAAAAATGTATACAAATATACCACAACGCTGTAAAAATCTCTATATTAAAATCACGACTGATAACAAAACTGACTACCTTGACCAAACATGGCTACGTAGCCTAGTTAACAAATTTACCTATTTAGACGTCTTCAATAATGCTTTATTATCCAGTTCGTAGTAGCATTTTAACAAACTACGGCAACTAAAATTCATTTGGAAATTGTATAGTCACATAGGCGTAGCGCACATTACGAATATGCGTAACATACTTCAGAAAAAAATTGATAATAAAGTTCCATTTACATAAAATCCTTTGCTTCTGTACCATAGGGACTGCTCTTAAAGGCTCCATATTCCTCAAAAATAGACATTTTTTTTTTTTATCCAAGAAAGGTTTAATAAATTGATATATGCTATTAATACAATCATAAAATGTGGCACCGGACAGCCTGTAAAATTTCAATTAGTCTCTCGTTCTAGAACTGGATAAAAGATGAAATAATTTTTATCGTATCTCTGAATTAATGTTGGCAACATTAATTTAGAGATACTATAAAAAAAATCCTTTCATTTTAAGAACGAGAGACTAACTGAAATTTTACAGGCTGCCAGGTGTCACATGATTTTTATTGAATTAATACCATACGTCAATTTATTAAACCTTTCTTGGATAATAAAATGTCTATTTTTAAGGAATATGGAACCATTTAAGGGAAGAACTTTCTCCCTCTTGGAGCAAGTTCTTTTTCTTTAAGAATAACCCTTATTTTGAAGCGATTCTAGTCATAGTTACAAAATTTTTCCTGAGTGTGCGTAGAAAGAGTTCCCTTCTGGCTACGCCTTTGTATTCAGATAACAAAAAAGTTGGGTTATATCAAACATAGCGCAGGTATCAACCATTTAGACATTTTTCTTATATTTTGCCTATAAATAGCATTATTGTTTTATTCATTGAAGAAACGAAAATGTGCTGGAAATTTCAAGATTGGTTTCTGACAAAAAGAAAAAAAGAAAAAATTTTCAGGTTTAGTCTTTCATTTGAATTTGGCATGGTAAAGGTTGAATTTTTCGGTTCCACAACACGAACAACATACCTCACAGAGCTCAATGGGAATATTACTTTACTGCAGGAAGGATACAGAGGGTTACAACCACGATATCTAAGCATAAATAAATGCATATTCTACGGTTTAGACATGTTTGCCATATTTTTACTATCTTAAATAAGCAACAAAGTACGAAGATGCATACTATATAGACAATGGATGCTAGTTATTGCATTACAATGTTTGTATATATATATATATATAGCCAAATATTTATAAAGGTCACGGACTAGTATGTCTCAAAGGAGATGATACCGGTTCTGTCCGAATATGAGTTCAAATGTTCCTCCGCTCCGTTTGAAGTTTGAACTGTATTTACCCTAAAGATTCGGACACTAACGTTTTACAATACTTGTTTCCAATTTGAACAAGTCCAATTTACTACCAGTTGATATAAAACTGCTTGATTAGTGGGAAAAAGCGCAGGACCAGATCAGACACCGCATTTGCGGTGTCTGATCTGATGTACGCTTTTTGCTCAAGTGTGTCTGCCCGAATACAGGGTGAATACGGTATTTTCCTGAAAAAAAAAAGTCCGAACCGCTGATGCAACTGATGTTGAACTAGTTAGCACCAGCCGAAAGCCTGTGACGAATGTAGGAATGTTAATTTCTGTAAAAACAAAACAAAACAAATAAAAACAAAACAAAAAACAAGAAAAAAAACAACAAAACAACAACCACAACAAAAACAACAAAACAAAACAAAAAAAAAAAACAAAAAAAAAAACAAAACAAAAAAAAACAACAAAAAACAAACAAACAAAAAACAAAACAAAACAAAAAAAAACAAAACCAACAATAAACAAACAAAAAACAAAAAAAAACAAAAAACAAAAAAAAAACAAACAAAAAAAAAAACAACAAAAAACAACAAAAAAACAAAACAAAACAAAAAAAAAAAAAAAAAAAAAAAAAAAAATCAAAACAAAAACAAAAACAAACAAAAAAAAAACAACAAAAGAACACACACACAAAAAAACAAGAAACAAAGAAAAAAACAAAAAAACAAAACAAAAACAAAAACAACCCCCCAACAAAAAAAACAAACAAACAGAAAAAACAAACAAAAAAACCAACAAAACAAAAAAAACAACAACAACAACAAAAAAAACAACGTGGCGTGCTATTTGTTTTTTCAATTAGTCAAAGGAAGTGATGCTAGGCAAGGAAATGCCATCACCACTTTGTACTTAACAGGTAAGGTAATTAGTCCTTGTAGAGTAAGACGGACAGGATATAAACAGAAAATAAAAAAGGCATTGTTAGTCCGTACCCCAAATTTCTAGCAACTACCGCGCAACTCTACTACCATTCCGATAAGCAAACAAAGTACGAAGATGCATATTGTATAGGCAATCGCTGCTAGCTGTAACGCTGACTAGTCCATAGGAACGATATTCACTACGCAGAGCTAATGGGGAATGGATACATTTTCAAGGGAGACAACTATCACAACTGTTTGCCTTCCTTTTGAATAGGGGTCTACTATAAAAGGAAAGAATTTGCTCCCCGTGGTAGTAAATTCTTTCTTTTTAGACTAGACCCCTTTTTCTGAAGGGACTTGGTGTATAGGCATGCAAACAGGAAGTGAGAAAGCTGCCTTCCTTCTCAAAAAACGATGCAAAAAAATTATCCAAATGTATCCAATCCCCTGGGGCTAAAGTTTAGTCAAGGAGCACTGAAACAGAAAGACAGGACCCGAGGTTTTAAAACTTTTTTTCATGCTCAACTCAGCTGAGCATGAAATTTTCTCTGTCAATAAATATGAAAATGCCAACAATAGTTGGCATTTTCATATTTATTAGCAGAGACATTTTCATGTTCAACTACGATTAGCAAGAAAGAATTTGCTATTGTTAGCAATTTGAGATTTATTAACAGGAATTTCATGCTCAGCTGAGTTGAGCATGAACAAAGATTTATAACCTCGGGGTTAGGAAGAGATATTTTGAGCATGCTCAAAAGAACTGCAGAGCAGTACGATAAATAGTTGGCTTCAAAAAGCGATGAAATGATAAACTGATAGAAGCAGTGTTTGCTGACTACCGTGAAGACATCTCAGCCAGAATACAGTAAAACTACAGAATCCTACATATGAGCCAGAGGACGTCAGAAAGCGTACCTTTGGACAGGTGCGTCCAACAAAGACTTAAATCAGCCGGGCCACCCGCGTACTCTAATCAAAGTCTTCGCTGCATTACGAAAACACGCCTATTCAAATGTATTGAAAATTTCGCCACCAAAAACTGAAAGTTTTCAAATAAAAATTCTGATATTTTTCATATTTCTGCTCAAAACATAGATTATGGGTACTCGTTAGAACCGCCTCGGGGAGGCGGTTCTAACGAGTACCCACAATCTATATTTTTGAGCAGAAATAAGAAATATAATATATACCCCTGTAAACCCCAGTTTTACTATATAAAAGTGGGGTTTAAGGGGGTCAAAATTATATAGGTATGATTTCGTGATGGTTCGTATGATGACTCTTTGTATCCTCGGCTATCCAAAATGCACCCAGTTCTGATCAGACTGCGGGAATAGATAGACATAATATATTATGTTTCTAAGTTACTGATGCTACGTTCTCAAGCTTAATATCCAGTTGCTTTCTGCAGCCAGTGGAATAATAGGATCAGAACAGAATGAAGATGAGTTAGCAGTAACCGTGGGGTTACAGTATTTACCCTAAGTAGTCGGACATATTAACTTGGTACCATACTTGTTCTAAAATTTCTAAAGAAGTTGGATATGGTTGAAACAGTGATGACTGTTTGCCCAGATATGTCCGTCCGAATACCTTGGGTAAAATGTGGTACTGTGCAAGAAGACTACACAAGAATTAAGTAAAGTAGAAAAAATGCATGCAGATTTGAAATGCACAACAAACATTATAAATAGATGTATAGGTTAAGGAGGCATGGCAGGAATACAACGCTTGGAAGGATGAAGCTACTATAAAGAGGGTGATGCAAGCCTATTTAAGAAATAACACGATTCCTAAGTTTAACCCACTGTAGTCGGGAGACCCGTAAAAGGGTAGTTGGCAAACAGTGCAGACCCAGATCAGAGGCCGAGGAACGCGGCGTCTGATCAGGGTATCCACTGTTTGCAAATAGTTTAGCCATTTTTCTCTAGGAATTGGTAAATCTCATAACTGGACGTACCTAAAATTGAAATTGGACTCTTCCAATGTATGGTGTGGGAGAGTCTATTTAGTCTACAATGGGTTAAAAGAAGTGGATACACTTTCATGGGAAACCAGTCTGTCAAAATTGTTTTCGCTTCTCGACCTGAAAAAGGGTCTATCGAAAAGGAAAGAGTTTGCTCCAAAGGAGAGCAAACTCTTTCCTATTAGAGTGGACACCTTTTCAGAGGATTTTCCGCTTTTAAAATGGAGGAACACCTACCAGGTGTATCCACACCCCTTCAATTACATACACAATTTGAAATCACGAAAACATGCCTATATAATTTTGACCCCATTAAACCCCAGTTTTATATAGTAAAACTGGGGTTTACAGGGTATACATTATTTTTCTTATTTCTGCTTAAAAACATAGAATGTGGGTACTCGTTAGAAACGCCGAGGCGATTCTAACAAGTGTCCACAATCTATGTTTTGAGCAGAAATATGAAAAATAGAGTTTTTTTATCTGAAAATTTTCAGTTTTTGGAGGTAAAATTTTCTATATATTTGAAACAGGTGTGTTTTCGTAATGGCCGCGCGAGACAAAACCTACAATAAGACCTGTGTGACTAGCAAAAACTCAGATTAGCCTGTACATCCATCCAGTACGGCAAGGGTTCTCGTTTATCCTTCTTTGGATAGCCAGGGGGCTATAGACGGTATATGTGATCAGCGAAGACTCTGATCAGACTGCGCTGATCGCAAACGTCTTATTGTAGGTTTCGTTGTGCGCTTGCTCAAGTATTGCTTTAAAAAGTTAACTGATACAAATATTACAGATGTTAGATATTTTTATGTAACAGTATGAGCTGCAAAAAAATGAAAAAAAAAAAAAAAAAAGAAAAAAGGAGTGACTTAGTGTATATGCGAATAGCGAAAGTCTATATGAGCTTCCTCATTCGCACCTTCTGATCAAAACTTTTGGTGGACGTTTATTTGGTGAAGCAAAACATGACGAAAAATCTATATCCTGAAGAAGCTGTGTGGATGGAAATATACATATAGATATTCGTTACTCTTCTAAAAGTACGTGTTTGCATGACACAGTATATGACAAGAAATATACTTCTCGTGACACAAACATAAACATAGAACAATGAACTAAAACAATACACATATGCATATTGACTACAAACGAACAAATAATAATAATAATAATAATAATAATAATAATAATAGTAATAATAATAATAATAATGATAATAATGATGATGATGATGATGATGATGATGATGATGACGATTGTATTGATAATTATGTTTCATCGATGGATACATTAAGAAATAGAAATGATGATGATAATGATGATACTCCTATTATAATAACGACTTTATTGTCATTCTATACATATAATAAATTTGTTGATGACATGTCAAAGGTGATTACTGGCTAACAGGTTCCGATTTACTCCATATATCTGAAGACCAATATTCACCTGTGACACGGCGAGGACAGATTTATCATCCTGCAAATGGTGAATCAGTTAAACATCACGAAAACATACCTATATAATTTTGACCCCCTTAAACCCCACATTTATATAGTAAAACTGGGATTCACAGGGGTATACATTATTTTTCTCATTTCTGCCCAAAAACATAGATTGTGGGTACTCGTTAGAACCGCCTCGCTGAGGCGGTTCTAACGAGTACCACAATCTATGTTTTGTGCAGAAATATGAAAAAAAAAACAAAAAAAAAAAAAAAAAAAAAAAAAAAAAAAAACATCAGAATTTTTATCTGAAAACTTTCAGTTTTTGGTGGTGAAATTTTAAATATATTTGAATAGGCGTGTTTTCGTAATGATAGTCAATGTGACCCAAAACAACATTTTCTTATTAGTGATCGTAGAAAGAATCTGAACAAACTCCCGCATCTCAGATGCATTATAACCCGTACAGAAAAAAATCCGCGGCGAGCCAACATGTGAAGACGAATACTTTTGAGCCTTAACGTCAGAAAACGTACCTTCGGAAATGTTCGTCCACCGAAGATTCAGATTAGTCTGCGCATTCGCACAGTCTGATCAGAATCATCCTTGGGCACATTTTGGATAGCCAATGGTGTATTTTTTTTCATGCGGCTAACAAAGACTCTGATCAGACTGCAAGGTGTGCAGGCTGATTTGAGGATTCGTTGGGCGCATGTGTCAGAAGGTACATTATTTGTGGCTCTTATAATACTGGATTCTTCCCTGATCATAAGAATAAAATGTCGTGTTTTGCCTCACTGTTTCTCGGGCGTTAGTCCTTTCATCCCCGAGATTCTGAAGCGGACTCTTCAATCCTTGAATTTGGACATGTCACTGATGCAAAAAGGGGTTTTAGTCTAAAATCATTAAACAGAATGGCAAACAGTGTAGATCCAGATGAGTCGGCTCGTTACGAGCCGTCTCAACTGGATCTACTCTGTTTGCAGAGGCATTTGGTTTGGTCCGCAGGACTGAAAGAAGTAATACAGGGTACCCTGTAAACCCCAGTTTTTTTTCTATATAAAAGTGGGGTTTAAGAGGGTAAAAATGTTATAGATATGTTTACGTGATGGTCGTGTAATTAAAGAGGAAAGTAAAAGTATTTAAACTAACTTTCGAACAGGACTTAAAACAGAACTAGAGCTGAGAGTGCATCCAGAAAGAATTTTTCTTAGTTTGCCAAGTATTTCGTGTCCTAGAACAGAATTTTACATTAGACTGAATTGTCATTTTTCTGGACTGGATTGCATATGCAAACAGCAGGCATAATCCCTCGGCAACATTTCTTGTATACAGGTTTACTTGAAGGTACAATCTGTTTTACATATTTTACTATAGTCATATACAAATCAATTGTACTACATGTAGTTATCTTTTTTACTTGTTAAATAATAACCTGAGATTCTACAATAATTGGTTGACCGTTAGATTATTGTACATACCTTGTTTGGCCGACTGTCCGTTCCAAGGCGGTTCCTCTGTTGCTGCAGTTCTTCTTTGTTTGCGCGTACAGTGAAACCTGTGTACGAAAGCCACCTTTGAGATTGATTTAAGCGGTTGATGTGGAAAGGTGGCTGTCTTATAAAGGTACATGTCATGTAATTTTGCTACCTTTCCACATCAACCGATATTTAAAGTCAGTCTCAAAGGTGGCTCTCTTACACAGGTTTCGCTGTATTTGGTTTCATATAAGGCGTTTGTGTTGTCATTATTTATTTCTCATCTCATCTTCTTTTAGTGCCTCAGGGTGGGTGGGGTGAAGGGGTTGTGATTGTGGCGTTTCCTGCGTGTCTTCACTTATAATTGTTCAGTCAAGGAAATAGCCCAAGTGAAAATATCCGGGGTATACCACAATCACAAAGCAAAGACATCCCGAGGCAACGAAGCAAGGAGAGATGAGGAACAAACAATTACAAAACAAATGACACAAAGGAAACAACCCCATCAAGACAGAGGAACCGCATTAAAACGATCTATAGAAAAATGCTTAGGGCACAAACCAGTTTTACTCGCGCGAAACCTCATCCTTAATTCTGATGCAGCTCCAAATTACAAACATATGTTCGGCCCGGACAGTGGTCCTCTACCTCATCTGTGAAACATCAAGTGAAACACGTATAAACACAAACACTATGATGAAACAGCAGACGGCTCAAAGCGATCTGAAGACAGAACACATGTAAACCACAAGCAGGATCACGATGAACCAAGCGCCATTCTTCTAAAACAGGCTGAGGAGAGAACCGTCATTTAGTCTTAGGACGGACCCATTGTCGTGCAATTAAAAAGAAAACGCAAACCTATCAACCATAATTGGGTCAACAACCATGTATACAGTTTATAGCAGAATATCAATGTTGTAATCTATCTTTTTGTAGCAAGTGACAACCTTTTTAAATTGTTCCAAAAAATCAGTTTTGCTACCAGTCCATCTGAATTTATAAATTAAGACGCAATAAATCCAGATTGCATCTTTCTTCGTGTTAAACCCTCACAATTAATTCTTAATTGCGATGCATTAAGTACACGCCTACGACACGATAAATTTGTCATGCGATAGACACTTTTAGGTTGCAAAGAAAAGGTCGAGGTACCAGTATGTTTAAATATGTATGGAATAGTTGTCTGTATTTAGACATAATCAAGGTACGATGAGGAATCAGAAAAAAAGTAAAAAAAAAAAAAAAAAAATAGTCCAGTGGTGTAACCAGAAGAATTATTGTTACGCACACCCAGGAATAATCTTCTAGACATTCTCCCTAGTATCGCTTTGAAAATAAGGGCTACTCTTAAAGGAAAGAATTTGCTTCCAGAGGGAGCAAATTCTTTCCTTTAAGAGTAGCCCAAAGTTTAGAAGCGATTAATTATTTTCTTTTTGAGCAGCCCCTATGGTAAAAAGGCAAAATATTTTATGTTAGTTGGTAATGATTCTATTTTTCTTACGCATGCTACGCATATACGTAGCGTGCGTAATGAGCGCTACGCCTATGAATACATACAAGTTTAGCATTAATTTCATACATACAGCGAAACCTGTGTAAGAGAGCCACCTTTGAGACTGGCTTTAAATATCGGTTGATGTGGAGAAGGTATCCGTCTTATAAAGGTACATGTCATGTAATTTTGTTAGCAAAATTACATGACATGTACCTTTATAAGACAGCCACCTTTCCACATCAACGGCTTAAATCAATCTCAAAGGCGGCTTTCATACACAGGTTTCACTGTACGCGCAAACAAAGAAGAACTGCAGCAACAGAGGGACCGCCTTGGAACGGCCAGTCGGACAAACAAGGCATGTACAATAATCTAACGGTCGACCCATTATTGTAGAATATCAAGTTGTAAGAAGTTAAGAGGAATGGGTACACATATGACTCTCTGTTTGCTTTTGTTTACATCAGGCCAATTCGCCGAAAACGCATGTACTCTGTTTATGCATATTCTACTTATGTATATTTGATTGCGATCACAGTATGATCTACTGTGAGCGTATAATTATGATTTGATGGGACACGAATTCATATAAGTCGCAAGGCTTTTTTCGAATGCCATTTGTATATTGATGTTTACTATTATATGTCACTATTCATGTGTGTAAATGATGTTGTACAAATAAAACATATTTAAACTAAGGAGAGATAGATTTCCACTTGGCAGGAATTCTTTCCTTTTAGAATACACCCCTATTTAAAAATCAGGTAAAAAGAGCTTTGACACAGTTGTCTACCCTGACAGTATATTAATTCCATTTCGTTATAAATTTGGCAGAAAAATGTTGTTGTTTTTTTTATCCATCTATCTGTTTCAGCATATTTTATTTAATCTCAAACATACACACACACACACACACACACACACACACACACACACACACACACACACACATATATATATATATATATATATATATATATATATATATATATATATATATATATATATTACAAACAAAGTCATGACAAGTAAAGGATTAGGACGTAAGCCTAAAGCTTATTTTGTCCTTCTCTCGTAACATGTAACTGTATTGATATAAGGCATAAAATGTTGAAATGAGCAAACTTGCTTACAAATGGCTATATCAATTACAGCTATTGCAATAATAATAATAATAATAATAATAATAATAAAAATAATAATAACAACAACAACAACAATAATAATAATAATAATAATAATAATAAAAATAATAATAACAACAACAATAATAATAATAATAATAATAATAGTAATAATAATAAAAAGAAATAATAATAATAATATACTACTACTATTACTACTACTACTACTAATAATAATAATATTAATAATAATAACAGAAGAAGAAACAGAAGAAGAAGAAGAAGAAGAAGAAGAAGAATAAGAAGAAGAAGAAGAAAAAGAAGATATGATAAAGGAAACGAAGACAAATAGATGTGTACAATATTAATAGAACGTAACGATAAATATATAGAAATGACATATAATAAATAAAATATAGATAAGAGAGAAAACAATATCCAGTCTTAACATAATTTATGCCGACGATGCAGGTTTGGCATATGCAAACGATGAAACACGTCGCTGCCAAGGGTTTCTTATAAAATAATAGAAACAATATGTCAAAGCTATTTCTGAAAGTCTATACCAAGACTCCGAGTTCCAAAGTCAGTAGTTCATAAGGTATGGGAAAATGGGTACGGCTAAACCGCAAAATTAACAGTCTATAAGGTACAGGAAAATGGGTACGGCTAAACCGCAAAATAAACACAGTCCATAAGGTACGGGAAAATGGGTACGGCTAAACTGCAAAATTAACCCAGTCCATAAGGTACGGAAAAATGGGTACAGCTAATTCACAAATTTAATCCTGTCCATAAGGTACGGGAAAATGGGTACGGCTAAACTTCAAAGTTAACACATTTTGGGCCGAGTGAACTCCTCAATCTTATTTGGACTGATCCATTTCCAAACGAAGGAGTGTCTAGTTAGTTTTTGTTATTACAATGATTTTGGGAAATAGCTCAATGCAAACAGTGTAGACCCTGATCAGACGCCGCGTTCTGGTCGGATTCTACACTGTTTGCCAATGTCCCTTTTATGGGACGCTAGGCATAAATGGGTTAAAAATATAACCAGTTTACCCTGGAAAAGCCACAATCACGAAGCAAAGCCTTCCCGAGGCACCAAAAGAAGACTAAATGAGGACCAAACAATAATAAAACACAAAGGTACAGTTGCAATAACCGATATACAGACAAAGTAGAACTGTAATAGAGAAACCTTGAACTGTCAGCAGAAATAATTGGTCGGGGAGGGCGTGAGGAGAAGCTAAAACTAGTTTTTATGCGAACGAAACCTTGCCCTTAATTCTGGAACAGCTCAAAAAACAATACGTATGTGCTTGCTCATCAATGAAACATCACAGTAAAATATAAATAAAAAAATAAATAAATAAATAATACTGATGACGATACTACTACTACTGCTAATAATAATAATAAAATTGATAAAATAATAATAATAATAATAATAAAAGTCAAGATACTCGGGAAATGCCACAGTCACGAAACACAGCCTTCTCGAAGCACCAAAATAAGGAGAGATGAGGAACAAACAAACGTCACATATTAAACCGACGCACGAACAAAACAGAACTGTAACAGTGGAACCGCCTTAAAACAGCAATGAAACAAAATGGAGGGCTCAGTGGCAATCTTTCCATGTATATGTAATTTTTTTTTTTTAAATTCAAAAGCTGAATCGCATAAAAAAGGTTCATGTAACACGTACATACACACCCAGCGGGCACACTGGGCACTCTATCATAAATATAATACATCTAATTTCTAAGAATGCATACAAACATTAATACAATAAAAATCCCTGAAAAATAAATAAAATGACATTAGCTTTTAATATATTCTTTCCTGAAAACCAGATTTTCAGATTTTAAAAGCACTGTATACACAAAAATACGCGATGTGAAACAAACCGTTATTTACCCTTTGATTCAAATACACAATACTGACTTCCAACACTGGATTTATAAAATTCCATTATTTCAACAAGAGCTGTCGTAGGACAGCGTAGCTCGCCTGCTGGGTACATTTTATATTGTAACATTTTTATCATTAAGCCATATAATATAGGTCACACTGACCTAGATGTATTTGTATGTAAATCATTTTGTCACATAGATATAATAATCCAGGTATGACAATTCTCCATGGAATAGTAATAAAAATAAAAGGCAAAATCACTGAAGCATGAAATATAGGTCACAATGACCTAGATATAGTAAGTGGTCATTCATTGGGTCACATGGAACTAATATCCCAGGTGTGACATTTATCCAACAAATAGTATTCAAGATATAAGGCAAAATCACTGAACCATGAAATATAGGTCACACCAACAGAGATATATTTTGACGTCAATAATCGGGTCACAAGGAACTAATATCCCAGGTGTGACATTTATCCAACAAACAGTATTCAAGATATAAGGCAAAATCACTGAACCATGAAATATAGGTCACAATGACCTAGATATAGTAAGTGGTCATTCATTGGGTCACATGGAAGTAATATCCCAGGTGTGACATTTATCCAACAAATAGTATTCAAGATATAAGGCAAAATCACTGGACCGTGAAATCTAGGTGACCTGGACCGTAAAATGTAGGTCACCATGACCTTCACTCTCTTACACTTAAACCGATGTCACATAGTTAGCTGATGTATAACCTTGTAACTTGATGTATAACTTAGTTGTGTCTATAACTTGTAGGCATATAAGATTTTACAAATGTGTCCTAGATTTTGACCCCTAGCCCCACTCCAAGGCCCACCCTGAGGTATGAACCCAGGGGTACGTTCTTTTGGAATCTCAGAAGACTCCTCCAGGTACCCAAATTCTAAATATGAATGCTCTATGAGGAGTGAAAGTCAAGATATAAGAATTTGAAAAACTTTAACACAGTATTACAAAGGTGTCCTAGATTCTGACCCCTAGCCCCACCCAGGGGCATGAACCCAGGGGTTTATTCTCTTGGAATCTCAGAAGACCCTCCAAGGTACCTAAGTTCCAAATTTGATGCCTCTGTGAGGAGTGACTGTTGAGATATAAGCATTTGAAAAACTTTAACGTGTGACGGGAACGGGAACGCAAACGCAAACGCAAACGCGGACGACCGGGGTGACTACAATAGCTCTCCTTGTACTTCGTACAGGCGAGCTAAAAACGGGTATTTGATAAAAGTCATATAAAGGCACACAGTACAAAACCTGATACTAGTTACGCCACGTCAAAAAAACTTACCTTTCGATATGTGTGCCCAACGAAGATTCACATCAGCCTGAGCATTCGGGAGGTCTGATCAGAATCTTCTTTGGGTGCATTTTTGATAGCTAAGGATGCATAGTTGCTCCATGCAGACAACGAAGACTCTTATTAGACTGTGCGGATGCGCAAGCTGATTTAAGTCTTCGTTGGACGCACTTGTCAGAAGGTATGTTCCTCACGTTGCTGCTAAGTATATTAACGTCGTTATCTATTTATTTATTTATCTTTTTTGTATCTAATTTATTTACACTACATAAGTAATATTCTAATACTGTCCTGTACAAAATTCGTTATAATGACAATTTGACTATCACGAAACCTTCGCTTAAGCGGTAACAATTAGTTACAAATTATGCAAGAATATTGTATTTAATTCTTTAAAGTTACATATGTTTTGGATGCTTGTTAGAATCGCACATCTTACTATTATGCACAAGGGTCTGTGAGGCTTTTGTTCCCAGACTTCAGGGAGCCCACCTTTCCAGCTCATTACTAAAACACGCCTATTCAAATATATTGAAAATTTTACAAGGAAAAAAGAGGAAAATTTTCAGATAAAAATTTCTGATATTTTTCATATTTCTGCTCGAAACATAGATTGTGGGTACTCGTTAGAACCGCGGTTCTAACGAGTACCACAATCTATGTTTTCGAGCAAAAATAAGAAAAATAATGTATACCCCTGTAAACCACAGTTTTACTATATAAAAGTGGGGTTCAAGGGGGTCAAAATTATATAGGCGTGTTTTCGTGATGTTGTACTTATTATTATCATTAATTTCTTTAACTTATCATTAATTTTCTTAATGATGATTATCAGTCATTACATTATATATTTACAAAAATTGTAACCAAATGCATGTTGGTCAGAAAACATTGGGCGTTAAGAAAGTAAATAAACCAACATAAATTCGAGCTTCAACAGCCCGAATGTCTTTGGGACGATGGAAACTTGTTCTAGACATGGTTAGTTCGAGCCAGTGAGGGTGAATCATAGCGTCAGGTCAGGAGTCATGTGGGGATAATTTCGTTTTTTTTTTTCGACTTTCTATAAAATAATGTTATGTTTGAATGTACTTATTAGAATACACAACATACATTTGCATGATAAAATAAGACAAGTTTCCTAAACTAATCTTAAATATGTGTTTTCTTGAGCTATCGGAAGAATTTCCCAGGGACATTAAAACGAGCTCGAATCAGCTACGGTAAACGGGCCATCGGTGTTCGAGTCATTAAAATTTTACTGGTTTACTCTATCATCATGGCCATGTTCACTGTTACAAACGCTATTTTACCAGCAAAAACAGAGTACGTAAACTCAGTGACAGGAGCCTGGAATATTGTATCCCATTTTCAATTAACGCTTAGCACTCTGGGTAAAATTTTCAGCTGACGGTATTTTTAAATATTTTCTTATTTTTTCTATGAAACAAGATTTGACATTCCATGCAAATTGTCTCCAATGGAGACAATTTGCATGAAATGTCAAATCCTGTTATTTTGGAAAAACAAGAAAAAATATAATCAATTTGTCATGTGCTGAATTTGCCCAGAGAGTGGTAAATATTAACATGATCTGGCTGCCAAGAAATTTTGAAGAGCATACAGCAACTGTTTCTCTAGTGCTATGCAATAATTACTGCCCCTGAAAACGTAAATGAAAACATCACAATGAGACCCTGGCAACTAACATTGACGCTTGGCTCCAGAAAACCTGAGTAAACAGCCTGTTCGAACAACAAAGATAAAAATAAAAAAAAAAACTAGGCTCGGAGAGGTCTTCGCGTCTCACACGAACAATAGTCGAAGTTTTCAGGATTTATATAGCACACAGCGAAGTCGTAGGCCACCGCGTAGCCTTGCGTAAGGTATGGATATATTATATTTTTATAAGCAAGGTCTCATATTGGCAAAATAAGTTTTTCATATGAAGTCACGTCTTTTTTGATGGATCCTCTGCTGGATTGAGCACAAGGTGAGAAAACTATAATCTAATAAACCAAGAAAGCCTAAATATCTATTTCCTAGCATTGGGCAAGGCTTGCCAAGGCGCATATATAATTGATCTGGACTGCACTTTCGTGGGTCTCACAGAATAGGATTCAGGCTTTCTTGCAGCACGGCGTAATTGTTCTCTGCACTATTTTGACTAGGTGCCAATAGACTTTTGGCTTCTTGCACAGACAATACAACTCTTGATATTAAGAATATTATCAATAAGTGATTCTAAACGTGAAAAAAGGACCCTCATACAAATATGCGGGCAATGAAGGCCCAGGTCAGACTGCGCGAATGCGCAGTCTGACCTGGGCCTTCATTGTCCGCATGCAGAATCAGCTAATACTGTGGAATACGCCAATGACCAGATGAAGTCCAGATCGGACGGCCAGGATGAGGAGGTGGTCTGGATCTAGGCTGTTGGCATAGGACATAAGGGCCCGTTTCAAACGTTAGCAATTCGATATATATATATATCTTGATATGGTGCTACTTTAGTTGATTGATGAGGCTGCCAATATTCTGAAAACAGATACAAATTGCATTCCAAGAGAGATTGCGGAAAATATTAAAAATCATAAATAAATAACAGCATAGTAGCCTGAAAAAGAATGGGAATGCCGAATAAGATTAGATGTAAACCTACAACGAAGAGTTGGCAGTATCGATTGCAGTTATAAGCTAAAACACGGCGCACGCTTTCTATAACGACCACGCTTGAGTTAGCACAAAACAAATGCTTCAATGTGGTGGCTGGTGTAGAGATGTTGAATAAAAATAAATAGGGAAACCCAGAAAAAAGTTACTGTTATACAGAGTTGGATTTTACTCAGAGGTGACCGTTAATGAAGATCCTATTGTCTTCCAATGTTTAAATTGGTCTACTATAACTAGTTGAAACATATGCTGAAAAAAGTGTTTAAGGAGAATAAATACACATTCAAGGTAAATAACACTGGCAAGGAAATATTTAGCTCCCTCATAACGATAACATGCCTGTATAATTTTGACCCCCTTAAACCCCATTTTTATATAGTAAAACTGGTGTTTACAGAGGTATACATTATTTTCTTATTTCTGCTCAAAAATAGGCGATTCTAACGAGTACCCACAATCTATGTTTTGAGCAGAAATATGAAACATCAGATTTGTTTATCTGAAAATTTTCATTTTTTTTGGTAGTGAAAATTTCAATATATTTAAATAGGCGTGTTTTCATAATGTTCTCATCGGGGACGTCGTGGCAGCTGCTCTTCAAGTTGGAATTATTTTTTTCTTTTCAGAGCAAAACCATATTCTACAGCCTGATGATGATTCTTGATGAAAACCGAAACTGTCACAGCAAGTGGCGTATAAAGTGAATATATACTTTGGCTCGATTGTAAACAATCGAGACAATAACGTACGATGGACTGCACACAACCAACGAAAAACAAAGCAACCAACTTCCTCTTCCCAAACGAGGTAATCACAATGCCAGACAGCAATGCCGGCATCAGAACCAGAAAACACGAACAAAATGAGCCAGAGGAGGACAAAACCTACAAAATGGCATGTGCGCCCAGCGAAGACTCAGATCAGCCTGGGCATCCGTCCAGTCTGATCAGTCTTCGCTGTCCGCATGAAGAAAGCTCGAGTCCTTAGTTACCCATTGAGCGCACAGCGAAGACTCTGATCAGACTGGGCGGATGCCCAGGTTGATCTGAGTCTTCGCTGGGCGCACATGCCATTTTGTTGGTATTTGCTGGCTCTAATAAAAGTAAAGCGGATAGTGGTACAGCGGTGACCACAATGCAAGAATTCAAAGATGATTTAACAGCAACTTTTAATGGATTTAAAATGCAAACTCGTTTTCAGAGTAGTCCCCATTTTAGAAAGGGCATAGTATAGATAGTATAGAAAACCATTTGCTTCCCTTGTAAAGCTGGCGCAGAAAGTCTATTTTCCTTAATAATTTCGAATATTTATGATAAACCATTTTCCGGAACATTTATTAGCATAGACAGGCAAAGTTGTATACTGTAGCAAAACATATTTTTATTTTTTTTTGCAGAAATGTTCCGTCTGATCAGGTTTGGCACATTTCAAAATGTAAAGAAAAAACACACACACAAAACAAAAAAAAAAAAAAAAAAAAAAACACAAAAAAAAACAACAACAACAAAAAAAAACAAAAACAAACAAACAAAAAAACAAAAAAAAAAAAAAAAAAAACAAAAAAAAAAAAAACAACAACAAACAAACAAACAAAAAAACAACAACAAAAAACAAATCACATATATGTAAACCATGTGCCATTTAGCATATATGCGAATTGTTAGAGCCCAATCCCATCTGCACATATGCAGTCTACTGAATCTCATCATATTTACCATACAAAATAATTATTAGCCCTCTGTAGAATCTATATAACGAAATGCGCATACCTTGATGGGAATGCGCATTAGATTATGCGCATTTCGCATACGCGATATATACGGCCTGCGCATCTGGCATACGCAATAATGTACATTTTCTGTTTGGCGAGCATCTTGTACGATATGCAAACTTCGGCGCCTAATAACGCCGATTAAGAAGATATTAAGCCTGAGAGTGTATCTTCAATGAGTGGGAAGATACCTAGATGACAGAATATCAATACTTTGACTCCTATGGGCATTTCTAGAATTAGAATTAGTGCGGAATCTGGTGTTTTAAACCGCTAAGTCTCGTATTTCAGTTTCTCCTGTGAATTTTCTCTGCTTCCGTTATGTTCGATATCGGCGGGAATGTGCGGTTTAGCATTAACGCTTAGCACTCTGGGTAAAATTTTCAGCAGATGACATATTGAAATATTTTCTTGGTTTTCACAGAAAACAGGATTAGATGTTTCATGGAAATTGTCTCCTTTGGGAAGAGTAAGAAAAATATCATCAATCTGTCGTCTGCTGAAATTTCCAGTGAATGGTAATGGTAGAAGCCAGACGATATTGAAAGGGCATTGTTTACTACATTATATTTTCGAAACTACTATTTAGAAGACATTGCAAAAGATACAATTTCCAGAAATAAAAATTGGACAGCCTCCAAAATAGCAAAATAAGTGTTTCCATCTGAAATACGAAGTGATTAAGTCATTAGTTAATAAGTCTATGTATTGTATACGTCCATGTTTGTCCATAATAAAAAGTGAAAGCATCATGAAAACATGCCTATATAATATTGACCCCCATAAACCCCACTTTTATATAGTAAAACTGGGGTTTACAGGGGTATACATTATTTTTCTTATTTCTGCTCAAAAACATAGATTGTGGGTACTCGTTAGAACCACCTCATCGAGGCGGTTCTAACGAGTACCCACAATCTATGTTTTGAGCGGAAATAAGAAAAATATCAGAATTTTTCATCTGAAAATTTTCATATTTTGGTGGTAAAATTCTCAATATATTTGAATAGGCATGTTTTCGTAATGGCAAGGGTATGTAAGGGGCTACATTATTTTGCGGACTGACTGAAGATTGTAATTTGTAAACCAGGGCCCAGTTGTTCAAATTAGCTAACGCATCGTTAAAACTTTGATCATTAAATATGGCATATACGTTAATATTTTTGCTGAAAATGTGAGGAGCTTTAAGCTACCCGCATTTTTTCAGCAAAAATACCTGTGAATTAGATATTGTACTTACTAGAACACAGCTTTAAGCTACCCACATTTTTTCAGCAAACATACCTGTGAATTAGATATTGTACTTACTAGAACATTTAACATTTTGTCCGCTAACGAACTCCTTAAGTTAACGATGCTTTGAACAACTGGTCCCAGCTTTTTAATTTGTTAGTTATTTTTAGCCCTTTTTACTAACAGTGCAAAAATGTGTTTAATATGTTTAATAACAAATATCTTTCTCATTCTTCATATTACATAATAAAACACCATTACTTACTTAGTTCTACATAAGAGGAGTATCATTAAAGATATTTTTCTCCTTAGTCCACAAAAAACGTACGTTGTGGGTACCGTAATAACCCTAAGTATTGGGACAGATATGTCTTTACAAACAGTGCAGACCTAGATCAGATCTGATCAGGGTCTACACTGTTTGCCATACATATAGCAATAGTTTAGATACATTAACGGGTAGCAGAATGGACTATTTCAAATTTTAGGACAAGTATGGTAGATAGATAAAGGTGTCCCAATACTTAGGGTATATACGGTACATTATTTTCTACAGAGAGCAAAACCAATGCTAGACTGGCTCCAGTCTCCAGTGACTAAATATTTTTCACATAATCCTGTTTGATAATCCACTAAAATAAAGCCAAAATAATATCATGACTTTAAAGGCTGGTCACCATTGACAAGCCTTTATAGTCATGATATTATTTTGGTTTTATTTAAGAGGATTATTAAACAGGATTATAAGAAAAAATATATAGTCACTGGAGACTGGTGCCAGTCTAAACTAATAATTATGAGACAGAATGTATATGAGCCTCAACGTGAGAAAACGTACTTTTTCACATGCACGTCAAATGAAGACTCAAATCAACCTGCACATCCGCGCGGTCTGATCAGAGTCTTCGCTGTCTGCATGAAGAAACTTTGAATCCTTGTATATACAAAATGCGCCCAGTGAAAATTCTGATCAGACTGTGCGAATACGTAGGCTGATCTGAATCTTTGCCGGGCGCACATGTCCAAATGCACGTTTTCTGACGTTGGGGCTCATATTGCTATGTTGTACGTTCACATGTTCTCATGTATCAAAAAAGTCAGTCAGCGGACAGCGAATATACTAATCAGACAGCACGCATGCACATGTTGAGGTAGGTCAACCGCCCGCATATCGGTCTGAAGTAACGTTTTCGAATGGCACTACCCAAATACAAAGAAGTAAAACAAGAGGGCCAAGATGGCCCTGTATCGTTCACTTGAGTATCAGACAAGTTTTGAGTCAATTGGCCTTTCAGTTCAGGAGTTCAACATACATTTTTGAGATGACGCATATGATAACCATCTTGGATTTCTTATCGGTACGACTTTGGCTATTTTTGATTTACAAGTCTCCCCGTTCTTCCTACCAAGTTTCGAGTCAATCGGCCTTTCCATCCTGGAGAAGTAGTTCAAAATAGATTTTCAAGGTGGCCGTCATAACCGGCATCTTGGATGTCCAATCGGAAGATTTTAGCCATTTTTGAATTACAAGTCGACTCGATACTTCCAATCAAGTTACGAGTCAATTGGCATTTCGGCTCAGAAGAAGCTCAAAATAGATTTTCAAGGTTGCGGCCGTGGCGGCCGTCTTGGATTCTCGATCGATTCTCGCTATTTTTGATCTACATGTAACCGCGATACGTCCTACCAAGTTTTAAGTCAATCAGCCTATCGGTTCAAGAGAAGAAGTTGAGAACAGATTTTTTGAACAATCTTGGTAGATGACTGATGACTGTATACCGTACACCAGAAGTAGTTGCTGGTACCTATACATTGACCCTTACCTACTTTATACGTAAAGCTTATCAGGCGTATATCTGCTGCACTATGAGGCCTACATTTACCGTAATTAATATATGAGAACACTTATCAGAGACTTTGTATAAAATGCAAAAAAAAAAGAAGGTCTCTTTGAGCTATATGTTGACCTCAGACATACTTTATACATTTAAACATTACTTGTCCAGGACATATCTCTTGTATTGTTGACCTTTTGGTTCTGGAGAAGAAGTTAAAAATAGACTTTCAAGACGGTGGCCATGGCGGCCATCTTGGATTTCCGATCTGAACTATTCCATCTATAAGTCACCTTGATATTTCCTACCTACTTCCGAGTCAGCATTCTACGTAAATCTATATGGGGCCGTCATCGGGCCCGTCAGGGTAGCTGACGGGCCGATGACGGTCCGATGTAGATTTACGTAGAATGCTAGCTGGGTTCCGAGTCAGTTGGCCTTTCGGTTCAGGAGCAGAAGTTCAAAATGATTTTCAAAATGGCGGCCATGGCAACCGTCTTGGATCACCGATCGGAATGATTTTAGCCACAAGTCACCCCTATACTAACTATCAAGTTTGGAATGATTTGGCCTTTAGCTTCGGGAGAAGTTCAAAACATCTTGTATTACTGATCGAAACGAATTTCACTATTTTTGTCTACAAGTTACTCTGATACTTCTAACCAAGTTTCAAGTCAATCGACCTTTCCGTTCAGAAGAAGTTCAAAATATATTTTCAAGATTGCGGCCATGGCAACAATCTTTGTTTACCGATCGGAACTTTTTCAGCTATTTAGATCTACAGGAAGTCTGTATACTTCCTACCAAGTTTCGAGTCAATTCCCGTTCAGGTTCAGGGGAAGAAGTTCAAAATAGATTTTCAAGATGCCGGCGATGGCGACCATCTTGGATTTCCGACCAGAACTAGTTTAGCTTTATTATAGATTTATAGGTAGCCTCGATACTTCCTACCAAGTTTCGCGTCAGTTGGTTTCGTTTCAGAAGAAGAAATAGATTTTCAAGATGGCGGCCGTGGCCGCCATTTTTGATTTCCAATCGGAAGATTTTAGCCATTTTTGATCTACAAGTCACCCGGATATTTCCGATCAAGTTACGAGTTAGATGACTGATGACTGTATACCGTACACCAGAAGTAGTTGCTGCTACCTATACATTGATCCTCACCTACTTTATACTTAAAGCTTGTCAGGTGTATATCTGCTGCACTATGAGGCCTACATTTACCGTAATTAATATATGAGAACAATTATTAGAGACTCTGTGCAACATACCACACCCCACTCCCCCCACGGAAAAAGGTCTCTTTGAGCTATATGTTGACACCAGACCTACTTTATACTTGTAAACATTACTTGTCCAGGACATATCTCTTGTATTGTATATCCCAGCTTCCCAAAATGTGTCGGTGTAGGTACCCCTTTTAAAGGCTCCATATTCCCCCAAAATAGACATTTTTTGTTCCAAAAAAGGTTTGATAAACTGATATATAGTATTATTACGATCATAAAATGTGACATCTGACAGCCTGTAAAATTTCAGTTAGTTTTTCAGTTTTGAACTGGATCAAAAATGAAATGATTATTTTTTATCATATCTCTGAATTAATGTTGGCAACATTAATTCAGATATACGATAAAGAAAATCATTTCATTACAAGAACGAATGACTAATTGAAATTTTACAGGCTGTCAGGTGCCACATTTTATGATTGTATTAATGCCATATATCAATTTATTTATTATAAAACGCCTATTTTTGAGGAATATGGCGCCTTTAAAGATTGTGTGTCATATACTAAAAGTTGGTCACTATGATCTATACTTTGACCTCTGAGCTACTGGCTAAGAAACCCTTTAGGGCGTATCATGTTTATTTTATAGTCTAGACAGGGATGCGCCGTCCGACTGGAGACCAGGAGGTCGCGGGTTCAACCCCCGCCGAGGTCGGCAACATTGTTTCGTTGAGATTGATCATGAAATATTTTCTACGGTCATTCTCTCCCTTCCGCTGATTCAAGAAGGGCAGTTGTCAGTTTCTGGCGAAAGAATGTGCACAATACTGGTTAACCGCTTAGAGGACTAAGCCTGCCCAGTAAACGTATGGTTAGGAAAACTGACCGCGTTCGACATGACCCCATTGGGTTGACTGGGCCGTAAAACCTCAACACAAACAAATAGTCTAGACAGACCATTTCATGATACATGTAAATACGGCCGTTATATTCTGTAGCATATTAGGTCTCTGTGACCTTTAGACCTAACTTACATTACAGATAAAAAATCTCGCATAGCCTTAGTTTACCATACTTGATGTTTAATGTACATATATGCACCCATTCTTATATCTAAATTATTGCCTACAAAAATGGTTCAGTTTTAGTTCTATCAATAAAACTGATGAATGGATATATCTAGTTAATACGATATGCCTTATATCAACCCAGTCAGCATTCTACGTAAATCTATATCGGGCCGTCATCGGCCCATCAGGGTAGCTGACGGGCCGATGACGGCCCGATGTAGATTTACGTAGAATGCTAGCTGGGAAAAATAGTTCTTTTGGACATGTACTTAATTGTTCAATTTTAGATATTTGTTTCCTGAAGATGGGGATCAATAGAATGCATTGCAATACTTAGCCTTGTGTCCTGTGCTGTAGACCATAACTGGTGTATTTGTTTTGCCTTACAGAGGTATTAACTCACAATATGCTTATGAACCATAAAACAAAGAAAAGCAAAAGTACCCAGCAAACACACAACATCGTTTCAACGTCGCTGCAACGTCACGACGTTGCAACGACGTTGTAACGACGTTCTTGCTTCGTTATGTGTTTGCTGGGTAACAAGTTCCCTGTTTCCCATGTGGTGATCACAATGTCCGACAGGATCCAATAAACACAACAAGCCAACGAATAGGATAACCATTATGAAAACATGCAAATTCAAATATATTAGAAATTCCACCATCAAAAACTGAAAGTTTTCAGGCAAACATTTTGATATTTTTTCATCTTTCTGCTCAAAACACAGATTGTGGGTACTCGTTAGAACCGCCTCGGCGAGGCGGTTCTAACGAGTACCCACAATCTATGTTTTTGAGCAGATATAAGCAAAATAATGTATACCCCTGTAAACCCCAGTTTTAGTATATAATAGTGGGGTTTAAGGGGGTAACACTTATATAGGTATGTTTTCATGATGGTATGAAAATAAAAAGCCCTGGATCCAGCAGCCACACATAGAACTAACAAGACTGGACACCAGATATACAGCTACCAATGAATGTACCTGGTTTAGTCCTAATACTGATGCAAAGAATTTGTTTACATCTAGGACGGCCTCATTATATTGAGTGCAGTGCTTTACTTATGATCTAGGGTACCTTAGAATAAGGCAACTATTCAATTTTGTGTAATGCCCTCGACTAGATGATATAATGGGTCAGCCACTTTAATGTAAGTACCTACAGAGTACATCTGCACGTGTACATATATATGATATTATATAAATCATTTAAATTGGTTGCTGATGACATAAGTTTATAACCAACGGATATCATCTTAGGAATTTAAAGATGGAAATCACCATAAAACAGATCCTTCGTCTTACGGGAATGACACTGAGCTTTACATAAAAACTCTCTTAAACTCGCACTAAACGCAAATGTTTATTACACGACTAACGAAATAAACAAGATGTTTTATATTTGTCGGAGTGCTGAAAGTTGCTGATCCATCAAAGAATATGTGACGGGAACAATTTGCGTGATATAAATTGGCCGAAATAATCGAAACAGTGTCTTCGAACATATACGAAATGAACAAATTCAGATCGTGCAACGCATGCGCACAATCTCATCGTTATATTTGCTTCACATAGGTATATACAAATAATCATAGCTCCAGATAAGGCGATATTTTCAGAAAAAAAAAAATGATATTTTTCTTATATCCGCAAAAACATATGCTGTGGTACTGATTAGAAGCGCCTCCATCAGGGAGGCGCTTCTAATGAGTACCACAACATATGTTTTCATGTAGAAATATGAAAAATATTTATATGGTTACGCCTTTTATCTTGTGATCTGTAGTATCTAATGATCCTGAGAGCAGACAGCGAATGTCTCGCTCATACTGTGCTGATGCACATGTCAATCGAGACCTTCTCTGCCCACATATGCACGACAAAAGTTGCGCTTAATATGGCATGTTAATGATAGAAACAAAAGTCAGCAATGTGAGCGCGAATAATTTCACATGCGCCTATTTTAGAAGCAATAAAAACTGAGTCAGCAATACGTTTGTTTGTGTTGAGGTTTTACGGCCCTGTCAACCCAATGGAGTCATGTCGAGCGCGGTCAGTTTACTTAACCACACGTTTACTGGGCAGGCTTAGTCCTCTAAGCGGTTAACCAGTATTGTGCACATTCTTTCGCCAGAAACTGACAACCGCCCTTCTTGATCAGCTATACGTAGTTTTGTTTGTTTGTGTTGAGGTTTTACGGCTCAGTCAACCCAATGGGGTCATGTCGATCGCGGATAGTTTACCTAACCATACGTTTACTGGGCAGGCTTAGTCCTCTAAGCGGTTAACCAGTATTGTGCACAGAAACTGACAACTGCCCTTCTTGATCAGCTATACGTAGTTTATTTTATGCGTTTCCTTTCAGAACTTATTCAACTTTACTGAACTGAAGTGACGTACGGGGAGACGTTTCACGTCACGTCTCCCCCGTACTTCACTTCAGTTCAGTGTATTCTTTTGGTGTTTTGTGCGTGTGTAGGAGTTGGGGGTGGGGGGGGGGGGGGGGGTCATTGATCTTATTTTGATTTATTTGAAAACACGATTTCGCTCAACCATGTACTAGTAGGAGCTATGAGCTGTGAGCAATGTCGCACACAGCATTATTACCCATAACAAGACTCAGAAAATGTCTATTATATATTTTCTTTTATTCGATGCGTTTATTGCTTCCAAGTAATTCTACTTTCAAAACCTAATTAATACTTGAGACTATAACTGACTATAACTGACAAGGGCTCAAACAACTGTTGTTGTAATTAATTTGAATAGCTGCTTTAGATTGCTAGGGCAACATAAAGATTGCTTTTTATATGCTATTATTCTGATTATGTATGAAGACAAAGGCAGTGTAACTATGGACAACGTTTGTGTGCTGGAGTCGACGCGTTGGTTAAGCGTAAGGACCGGGAGGTTGTGCGTCGGTCCTCGACCCAGTCATAATAGAAACATTAAAAAAGGTACCAGCTGCTCTTTTGCTTGGCGCTCAACATTACGAAAGTAGAACTAGGAATCAGAACTGGTCAGCCAGTGGTGAGATCAACATCGCGAGTGCTCGCAGGCGCTCGATCGGACTAACCCAACTTGACATAATTTATACCTATATAATTCTGACCCCCTTAAACCCCACTTTTATATAGCAAAACTGGGGTTTACAGGGCTAAACATTATTTTTCTTATTTCTGCTCAAAAACATAGATTGTGGGTACGCGTTAGAACCGCCTTGGCGAAGCGGTTCTAACGAGTACCCACAATCTATGTTTTGAGCAGAAATATGAAAAATATCAGAAGTTTTTGTCTGAAAATTTTATTTTCTGGTTGTAAAATTTTCAGTATATTTAAATAGGCATGTTTTCGAACAGTTGCTGAACTCGCCTCTGGTGTCAGTATAATCTGGTAGAATATCATGTCAGGGGTCTGGGCGTAATATTATAGAGAGGCAGTACTCTAAAAGTAAGCAGCGGGCTCCCTACCTCATCCAGACACCATCGGGATATGAGAAAAGATTATTGAAAGTGACGAAATAAAACAATGTGTGCTGGATGAACACTCCTTTCTGGTTATAATCCGTAAAATCAGTAAAATCCGCCAAAACAAGGTATAATCCCCGCCCCGAAAGTCTCCCTACCACCGCCCGCCCCGCCCCCTTTACCCCGTCCCATTTGTCCCGTCCCCCAGTCCCTTATACTTGCCTCTGTCTACCATGCAGTCACTGTTATGCTATTTTTTTTTTTTTTTGTGGTTTCCTCCAGCGCGATACGTTTGATTGACGCATAGCATTCTGGGTAAAATTCTCAGCAGACGACATTTTGAAATATCAATCTTATTTTTCCCAGACAACAGGATTTTGCATTTCATGCAAATAGTCTCCAATGGAGACAATTTGTGTGAAATGTCAAAGCCTCTTTTCTGGGACAAATAAGAAAAGATATCACCAACTGTCGTTTGCTAAATTAGCCCAGAGGGTGATTCAGGTTAAGAAGCTGTATAAACAACGCAGCAAACTTTGGCATTAGAACAAATACTCAGCTTTATAATTATACAATGATTGTAATCGCAATAAAAGAAACATGACCAGAACAACTAATACCGGTGCCCATTATGCATCATGATAATGCAGTGAGTTTATTTAAGAAAATTGGTTTTGGAATCCATGTATGCATAAACATAGCACTAGTTAAGGTACTTTTTTCAATCCAAAAGTATTGATATTTTTTCTTATTTCTCCATGAAAACATATGTTGTGGGTATTCATTAGAAGCGCCTCGCCGAGGCGCTTCTAATGCGTACCCACAACATGTTTTCGTGGAGAAATAAGAAAAATATTTACTGGATACCCTCCCTTATCTAGACCTATGCATAAAAATTGACGGCTGTTCGAATTAAATGAGCCGCGACGTCAGAAAAATATGCGCCCACCGAAAACTAAGATCAGCCTGCGCATTCGCGCACTCTGTTCAGAGTCTGATATTCTGACTTTGATTCGTTATCCGAATGATAAAACTTTGCATCATTGGTTATTCAAGATGTGTGCAATAAAAATTCTGATCAGACTGTGCGAATGCGCAGACTGATTTGAATCTTCGCTTGGCGCAAATGTCCGAAGGTACTTTTCCTGACGTTGCTGCTCAAATGTGTATGGTATCACCCACCTGGCAACTTCAATTCCAAGTTTATACGTCAAGAGAGTTAATATGGAGGCAGTCATCAATTTCGAATTACTTCGTTTTCGAAGCTTGGTCTGTAATTGCCGTACTGAATGTTAATCTTACACTGTTTAGAAACCCCGTAAAATACATGTACAGTCGAACCTCAACAGCTCGAACACCGATGACTCGTTTACCATGGCTAATTCGAACTCATTTTTGAGTCCCTACGAAATTCTTCCGCTAGCTCAAAAAAAAAAAAATATTTAGGGAAATTTTCTTATTCTATCATAAAATTGTATGTTGTGTGTACTCATTAGAATCGCCTCATAGAGGCGATTCTAATGAGTACACTCAACATACAATTATTGTGAAGGAAATAAAAACAAATCCCTAATTTATCGCTATTTGCTCCCTGACCTGGCACCATGATTAACCCTCAGTTGCTCGAATACCAATGTCTCGAACAATTTTCTATGGTCCCAAAGATGTTCGAGCCATTGAAATTTGACTGTATATCGCGTTATTGTAGTACAGAGGGTATAGATTGATATAGACTTATTACGGTAATTTGATCGTTTACAAGTCCAACATCGGACGTTGCGAGAGGTAAATGATTTTATGCGATGTCATCAAACGCGCCCGATTGCATGCACTAAATGAACGACGTGAATTATTGTAGTTAGATCACTGTAACGTTTCGAAAAGGCTAAAAAAGTAAACGTTAACGTCATGTTAGAATTCGCAATCTGTCCTTCAACAGCGTGCGTTATTAACGATAATTCACAGTAGAGAAAAAATATTTCTTAATTAAAATTGGCTGTCAATTTAATCATTACCAAAAAGACTTTTATAAATGTCAAACTCAGTCTTAGGGAGTATGAACATCATTCTAAAAATAATGTCAGTAGGTTAATAGTAACAGTTAAAAAATGTATTTGAAAAGCATCACGAAAACATGCCTATATAATTTTGACCCGCTTAAACCCCACTTTTATATAGTAAAACTGGGGTTTGCAGGGGTGTACATTATTCTTGTTATTTCTGCTAAAAACATAGATTGTGGGTACTCGTTAGAACCGCCTTGCCGAGGCGGTTCTAACGAGTACCCACAATCTATGTTTTTAGCAGAAATATGAAAAATATCAGAGTTTTTGTATCTGAAAATTTTCAGTTTTTGGAGGTGACATTTTCTATATATTTGAATAGGAGTGTTTTCGTAATGGGCGTTTCAAATATGTATGTACGAGTATCAAGAGGAAAGACGATTTCTTTGAACTAGATAAACAGCTCATTTGTAACGCTTTATTGATGGTTTACGTGTTGGATGCAGGTCTGTCGATTAATATTTTAGGGGCTTATAAAATCTAAATTACCAAATGCTCGAAGTAAATCCGTAAGAATGCAGAATAAATGCAATACGTTTCAGCACTGCCATATGACTATGGACATCATTTGTAAACAAAACTGAATGTGCAAACTTTTAAAGACAAAAATAAGCTGCTGAAAATGACAAGCACACCATATTGTATTTTTATTCATTCCGAGCATTCGGACATCCTAAGGCAAAAATAGCTTTTACACTAACTTCCATACATATCGCATTATCTTACTGTAAGATAAAATAACATCTCGTGCTACACTATATTTTGTCAAACATCTATGCATGCAATTTTGTCTTTCACTGACTGGTATTATTGGGCTTCACCACGTGCCAATTCCCATTTCTGAAAGATTGGAAGAAGTTGTTTCCAGTACCATCAAGAAATCTCTCTATAAGAATAAAGCCTCGTCAGAATGAAGTTATCACTAGTAATGCAGACGCCTTAATTTCACATTCATTACAGCTACATGTAGTTTTAAGTAGTGTGTGGTAGTTGTAAAACGTCTATTGTTTAATGTAGCTTATATTTTCTTGGTCCTTTGGGATCACTGAGCTCATTGAAATTATTTGAAAATAGAATATCACTCAACCATATGAGCTTGGATGCGTTAGTAACGTTGTACATTACTAGCAAATCCACTGCAATACAAGGCTAGAAAATGTGTCGTTATCACTATGGTATGGTAAAGGCTCAAGAATAACTGACATCGCATGCTCTTTGGTGCCGATTTTAATCAGCACTTGCTAACCTTGTGACCACATCGCATGCATGCTCTTTGTTTAGTGTCGTTTTCAATCACCACTTGCTAACATTTTGCCGACGTCGCATGCTCTTTGTTGGCGTTTTTAATCAGCACTTGCTAACGTTGTGCCGACATCGCATGCTCTTTGGTGTCGTTTTTAATCAGCACTTGCTAACATTGTGACAACATTGTGTGCTCTTTGGTGCCGATTTTAATCAGCACTTGCTAACATTGTGACGACATCGCATGGTCTTTGGTTCCGTTTTTAATGAGCACTTGCTAATTTTTTGACCACATCGCATGCTCTTTGGTGCCGTTATTAATCAGCACTTGCTAAAATTGTGACGACATCGCATGCTCTTTGGTTCCGTTTTTAATGAGCACTTGCGAACTTTTTGACGACATCGCATGCTCTTTGGTGTCGTTTTTATTAGCACTTTCTAACATTGTGACAAACAACTACCGATAATTCTTAATAACTTCTTTCAAGTGTAATACATTAGTAAGAGGACATGGGATTATTTTCCCTGCCTGAGTAGTATGTTCAACCTTGTTCAACGGCTCGAGAAATAATTATTTCAGGCAGGTTATGTAAACCGTCCTCCATATACGCAATGCATCCAAATATAATACCAAGGCATCTTGTATAAATCCATCATTGAAAACACTAATACTTGATACACCATTTGGGTTTTTGTGGATTTAGTATAGAAAAGCATGTTCGTTTTCGAATGATGAATACCAACCGTCTTAATGTCTTAATGATTACCTGGTGGTACAGTAAATGATGCCAAGATCTGCACACTGCGTTGTACTGGCAGAGTACTTAGTATATATGCCTATTACTAGTCTAGCTGCAACTACATGGTGCCACGTTATTTTTGCATTCTTAATACTGTCACGTATATTCGCTATATTGGTGTCAGCATAATATGGTCATACCTTAGTCTTTCCCCGAAATAGCTGTAATCATGGCTTATCTAGTCTAGTGCTCTCTGCATTAGATCGAAAATTTCGTCAAGCACTGTGTCATCAGTTTATGCAGAGCTTAGCGATAGTTATAACAAGCCATAAAAAGCAATAAATAGTTAAGTTTTAAATGTCGTTTAAGTGTGCTACTGGACAAACTTGAGTTGGGAGCCATTATGCGACCCGAATTCTTATGTATATCTGTATTGAGAGTAACTGCATGACCCAGGGCATGCAGTAATTCTACAAGGCGATTTATATTAAGTTTTGCCTTGTGTTTGTCCTTGTGTTTTTCGGTCTTTTTTAGCATTACAATCAGCTTGCTTGGGGTTAAGAGAGCTGGTTTGTGTGCTTTCTGTGTGTTTGTTTGTTTTGCATGTGATGGTTCGTGCATGTTTCCTCTTCTTCTTGATGCCAGGGATTAGCTGCGACTTGTGATTGTAGCACTCTGTAGATTTTTCTTTTTACCTTGTTTGTAAATTGCGACAAATGTTTAGATAAGCCTGATAAAATCAAAGTTAATAGACTTATCAGTTTCCATAAAACAGAGCTAAAATGGCAGGGAAAGGTTTAAGTATGTGGTGATAAAAAGAAATAAACTAGAATTAACGGAGGATCATATAACAATCGAATAGACATTTTAGATAAAATATATACGCTCGTACATAGAAGGCTACTCAGAAAATGTCACAATCACGAAGCACAGCCTTCCCGAGGCACTGAAAGAAACGAAGAACAAACAATGACAAACCAAAATGATAATATACAGTCGACTCTCGTTATCTCGAATTCCAAGGGACTCTCTGAAACACTTCGAGATATCCGTACCTCGACATATCATATTTTCAGAATTGAGGAAAAATAATTCGAACAACCACATTTAACAAACTTATATGTAATTGGACTCTTGACGTTAGAGATATGTTGAAAATATTGTGGAAAAGAGGAGGAATTGCTCCTTAGGAGCAATTTCTCCTCTTTTACACAATATTTTTTACTTGTTGTTAGGTTTTCATGTTAAAGCAGGGACAAGATTTTCACTTCGAGATAAGCGGTTATTCAAGATAACGGAGTTCGAGATAACGAGAGTCAACTGTATTTACTATAACTGTCATACGATCAAAGAGGAACTGCACCAGAGGAACCACCTAGGAATGGTCAGCAGAAAGGTGAGTAGTAGGTAATGGTGGTGGAAAAATAAGAAAATTATCTCTCTGAATACTTCTCCTCTCTGGAGCTGTGACTGCTCTGTGAGTGTGCATATATCACACGTACGAATACGTAACAGATAGTTACATATGCATAAATATGCATACACTTGTACACATACGTAACAATTACAATGTGTTTGAGTGCCACATGTCGAATTTTACACATGTGCAAACAATAAGAAATCTTCGCAGCTTATAAAATTGCAAAGAAAAATCAATGGTGTTGGATTGTGTGTTGTAATACAGAATAGAAATGGAGTGGTAGGATGCTTTCCCAGTTAATTCGTTAGTCCTTTTTAACTATAACCTTGGGCAAATGGTTTGGAGATAGATCAGACGCTGAGTAACATTGTGTCCGATCAGGCTCCAGACTGTTTGTCTCTCGGATTGATAAATATGTGCAAAAGCCGAGCAATTGTCATTTCTATATGTATTTGAATCCTGTTTGCGTTTGAAATACTATCAAAGTAAGGGTCTATGACCAGAGACGCAATTGGGCATCAAACATATTCGGGTCTCATCTTGCCATTTTAGCTTACATGATACTCGTAATCAACGTGTATGCTAAAAGGCAGGATTTCTAAAGGTAATGCGCTGCTGCATTACTGTATTTTCTATGAGTATTCGAACAGAAAGGCCTATACAAACACTGTTGGCCAAAATCAGACGCGTCTGATCAGGTACTACACTGTTTGCCACTCATCCAACAGCATTTTAGACATACTGGTATCGACTAGACTTGTAAAATGCTAGGACAAGTATAATGGTAATGAGATATGTCCGAATACATATGTAAATACAATATATACATATCCAGGTAATTTGCACAATATTTTTCTTGGAACCAATTCCACAATAAATGATAAAACAGAACATGATCCTCGCATGCCTTGATAAAATACATCATAAAATGCAGAGGTTCATACCATTCTAAACATTCCGACCAGTCTGGTCAGGACTACTTCTTTTATTCATACGACAGAATGCAGAAACCCTGACATTTGTAGCGAAGCAGATATCAGTTATCGACTGCTCTACTCATACGCCATAAGTTGATCTTCCCGCCGTGTACATCAAATGAGCCGTTACAAGGTAAAATGTTCCTTATGTGCGTCCAGCGAAACTTCAGATCGTTCAGAATCTTAGCCGTCCTACTAAAGGAGCTTTCGTGTAAATATAGAACATCACGAAAACATGCCTATATAATTTTGACCCCTTAAACCCTGCGGGGTTTACAGGGGTATACATTAGTTTTCTTATTTCTGCTTAAAAACATAGATTGTGGGTACTCGTTCGAACCGCCTTGCCGAGGTGGTTCTAACGAGTACCCAAAATCTATGTTTTGAGCAGAAATAAGAAAAAAATATCAGAATTTTTTATCTGAAAATTTTCATTGTTTTGGTGGTATAATTTTCAGTATATTTGAATGGGCATGTTTTCGTAATGAGCTCATCCGAAACTGAAGCTCTTTTGCTGGATGCAATATTTATCAATATTATATCTAAAATTTATGGCAAAGCAGACGTCTTTGATTTTTCATTGTAAATTTCCCGGTTTCAGACTGTGTTGTCATACTTGCGAGATGATGTGGGATAAAACATATATATCGCAGCTGATTCGTTTAGCCAGAGCATATAGAACCGACAGTGGCTTTAACAACCGACTTTTTACTTTTAACTGCTAAGTTTCTGAATCAAGGTTATCCTTATCATAAACTTCGTAACATTTTCTAAATTTTATCGAAAACACTCTGTTGCTGGCTTAAAATTTTCAAGGCCTAACGGAACCCATATTTTATGGCGACTTACTTTACAAACTTCAGAGAGTTGTTTTCGGATATATTCTAAAAGAAATGACCCTGTAAGTCTGATTTTCATTTCAGAAAACCACTCATCAGACTGCACGCTTAGTTGTCAACCCAATCAAGGCAGACAATTTTCTGTCCTTTTTTAATTACACGAAGGTGGGTTTAGGCCTCAGATTTAATGACGGTTTAATCCTAACTGTTTTCAAAACGGTTTAGGCCTGAGCTCGGTCGCCTATGGTCGTGAACACCTTTGCTCTATCGTGTGTCATTCTTCGTTGATCCACTGGCCAACATACACCGAACTGTGCCAGTATTACAGGTGACGGTGGACGTCCGTACCAACCAGGTTTGAATCCCCACTTCTTAAATAGGGTTTGGTTGCTCTTATCGTAGTCATATTTTTAGTGTTCTGGCTTCAGATCGGCATTGAGGCATTTGCTTTGTTACATCACAGTGATTTTAATTATATGTATTTCTCTGTGATGCTTCATAGATAAAGTAGAGGACCCCTGTGCTGACCAAACATATATATAAGCTTGTATTTAGAGCTGCATATGTTTGTGGTTAATGCTCTATGATAAGTAATATAAATCAGTATCACAATGTATGGTACATGTAATATAGATAACGCCCTTTCTGTAATATTTAGCATATGATACATTCATACATTATACTATACGCTCCCATAAAATTCCTTTGGCTTAAGGATTTGATAACTGTAATGGGTACTTCTTAATAGTAAAGAAAAATCATTAGTACCCTCACATCACAATTATCAGCCAAAAACTAGCTGATACTTTAGTATTATAGGACATGGTACTAAATTATATAGACGAATTACTTGGACGTATTATGTATCTTCTCTTGCTGATTGCTTTGTTAGGAGAAAAACTACACGCTGTATCTCTCTGAGGTAAACCAAGTCAATGTTATAAAGACTTTTTATTCAATTTATACATGTTCCAGGTATTAAGAAGGCTTGTCAAATATTAATCACATGATTTGATTAAATGGTTCATTAAATTTGTTCTTCAACTAAATAAAACAATTTTGTCTTAGGTAGAAGCCCCGTGTTTAGATTCCTTTAACTCTTTCAATCCTAAAGACCAAAATCATTGCAAACAGTGCAGATCCAGTTTGAGCAATGGTCAACTTTGAAACAAATGCTAATGAGCTGAATGGTCCAGAATGACCAGAACATATAAATTGCACTAAGTGAATTACGGAAATAATCGATTTTCTCTAAATGTTATGTTAGAAGTAAGCTACTAAAGTTTTGTCACTTAGTTATCAAGACAAGACTTCAAAGAAACTGTGTGCCAACAATATGAAATCTGCATAAATCTGCGCTGGTTAATGTCTGTATTCGTTCTTTAGCATGCTAAACTGATGTTAATACACCAGTTCTTATAAGGTGGATTGTCAGTCATTGTCTGTAGCCATGACAGTTTGTTCGATATATACTTCTTAAAATAGACACCAAAACTATATATTTTTGCAACATTTTGGCATGAATGTACTAAATTTAAAAAAATATTTGATAAGAAATTATAGCTGTTAAAAGTGGTATGACACTGAATTGCAATGATCAAACCCCCGACATGTCACCCACTTTTAAATATTGGAACTGGGAGTGCTGTGTTCCGTGACTGACTTTTTCACTCCTTTCTTTTTATTTTGATATACATATGTTAAATCTTTAAAGACCTAAATCATTTGATCCAGCGCACTACAAAACCTACAATTAGACAAAACCTACAATTAGACTTATGCGACCAGGGAAGACTCAAATCAGCCTGCGCATCCGCGCAGTCTGATCAGACTCTTCGCTAATTGCATTTGCCTTTTACAGCCTCTAGATCATCCATCGAGAGATAAACGAGAGCAGTTGCCGTACTGGGGGATGTACAGGTTGATCTGAATCTTTGTGATTACACAGGTCTTATTGTAGAGTTTGTCGTTCGCTGGCTTATTTACATTTGAATCACTGTAAGAATCATAAACTCTTGACACTAAATATACATTTGACTAAATAATCTTAAGGGAAATGGTAACACTTTATAGAGAGAGAGGCAACTCCATCAAAACTGTTTTCCCCGCCCCTTTTGGAAAGGGGTCAACTGTAATTAGAAGCCAATTCTTTCCTTTCAGAATAGAGCCCTCTACAGAAGGGCCTTGGTGTGCAGCAAAGCTAATAGACAGTAACAAAAGTTGTCTGCCTTGTAGAAAATGGTGGAAATCCACCAAGGGTATCAAGTCCCCTTAAAAAGAGTCAGGTACGACAAGTTGTTTGTAAAATATCAGAAATACTCAGCTTTACAGCATTTGGCTTTGTTACAACGTTCTTTTTAAAACCATCGCTAAGATGAACTTAGAACTATTATGCTAACCCATACGGCCATGTATATCGATCATTCGGGATTCCAGATTGGGGCACTGACTAACCAACATAGATTTATAAAAGGATAGGACAGAACATGAATTTTGTATTTGCGACAGAATGTTTATTTATTTTTTTTAACAGGTCATGGTTGATATCAACGCTTTCTTGTTTAATTGCAAGTCGGTGGGTCAGGTCTTAGACTCAACAACCATCACGAAAACATGCCTATATAATTTTGACCCATTTAAACCCCACTTTTATATAGTAAAACTGGGGTTTACAGAGGTATACATATTTTTTCTTATTTCTGCTCAAAAACATAGATAGTGGCTACGCGTTAAAACCGCTTCGCCTAGGCGGTTCTAACGAGTATCTACAAACTATGTTTTGAGCAGAAATATGAAGAATATCAGAATTTTTTATTTGAAAATTTTCATTTTTTGGAGGTAAAATTTTCATTATATTTGAATAGGCGTGTTTTCGTAATGGGTGCCGACCTAGACCTTTCATTAGAGGATTAATGTCTGATGTCACGTCTTTCCCAGTCAGCATTCTACGTAAATCTATATCGGGCCGTCATCGGCCCGTCAGGGTAGCTGACGGGCCGATGACGGCCCGATATAGATTTACGTAGAATGCTAGCTGGGTTGTTCGGGCCCTCTGTGGTTCAGCTAGTGGTTTTCTCTATCTCTTAGCTGTCAGTGACTGAGGTGATTGCCAAGAGTCCTAATTCTTGTTTCATCACTGTAATTTGATTTATATGTTTTTCTGTGATGTCTCACTGATTGAGTTAGGAAACCCCTATGTTAGCAAAACAATTAATTAGTACTTTTCTACAACATTTGAACATAGAGGGAAGACTTGGCAGCAGTGAAATCGATTAAACTCTCTCCCTACACACGCACGCACGCACACACATACACAGCGAAAGTATTTAACCGACAGTTTAAGGCGCTGGTTCTGGCATTGTTCGCTCTTTGTGGAGCTATGTAGCTATTCGCTAAGGGATTTTTTTTCGTGTACTTTCTATCTTGTGTTAAGTGTGTTCGTCCTGTCTGGCATTGTGATTGCCTCTCTAGAGAAAGAGGAGCTAGCTGCTTTACGTTTCGTTGGTTTGTACCATATGTGATGTCGTGGTTAGTTTACACGTCCTCTTGGTGTTACTTCTACACTACATTCTATGGCCGATTCTATGTCTGACATTTTCATTACTATTTTGAACTTTTTTTTCCTTTTATAATACAGATGACTGCACAATCTACGACGTACGACATCACTGCACTAGTAAAATGGAAGGAAGCATACTTTTGTTATTATAACTATTGTTGCTTTATGACCTGAGTGTATTTCAGAAATGAACCGAAAAGGGAGAAAACGTACATGTGTGTCCAACGAAGATTCCAATCAGCCTGCGCTTCCGCGCAGTCTGATTAGAATCTTCGTTGTCCACATAAAGAAACTTTGCATCCTTGGCTATCCAAAAAGCGCCCAGTGAAGATTCTGATCAGACTGTGCGAATGAGCAGGCTGATCTGAATTTTTGCAGGGAGCACATGTCCGAAGGAACGTTTCCTGACGTTGCGGTTCAAATAATTATCTGTTTATTATTTATGTATGCTGGCGAATGGCTGATAAATGAAGCAGATGAAGGGAACAAGACTCACTGACATTTACTTGGCATTTACAGCAGAGACCTGCTCTTTGATGGCGCATATTTAAACATGTAAACGTTGTTACAAAGCTATTTCTGATGTAAGAATTCCTAATCGTTAAGGGTTATTGTATGTTAATGTCATTGGCTCTATGATTTCAGAGAATGTCAGTTTGGGACAATTTTTCTAGCTGATTGAATCGCCGTGCTAGGATTCATTTGGATAATACTTTACTATCTCTGTCCTGATTTCGGGGTGCTTGATAGGGTCATGTCAGGCTGTGAGAAATCACACAATGCGGTTGATCTTAAAGGTGGAAATGATATACCTTCGGACATGTATGTCGAGCGAAGACTGAAATCAGTCTGCACATCAACGCAGTGTGATCTGCACCTTCGCTGTTCGCTTGAAGAAACTATGGATCTTTGGCTAGCCACAGTGCCCATGTCCGAAAGTAGTTTCTTCACAATACCTTATACATGTATATATTGTAAAATATCTTAAGGTTGTCTCTATAAACAAAAACACATAGAGGAACGAAAATCGGAGTCTCATTGAGAATTCAAATGGCAGCATTGTAGTTGACAGGGCTGCCTGCCCCGCCCCCCTCCACCCCGCCCCCCCCCCCCCCCCCCAGTATTTCATTACTGGTCTTTCTAAGGCGGTACTTCTATTGTGGGTACTTTTTGCTAACTGTTATGTGGTGTTTCACGTTTCACTTTCTTATGTTATCCTTTTCATAATTACGTAAGTTGATTATATGTTCAGCTAAGTTTGGGTAACAGAATTCCACTCTTTTTGAGAAAAAGTTGCCAACTCTGCTTTCCATCTGTTCATTTTGTGGTTGGTTTACTGTATTTGTCTGTCTTTCCCTTTGATGTTGGAGGCTTGCTGTGGATCTGATTGTATCATTTCCTTAGTTCTCTTATTTACTCTGCATACACACCACCTCGATCCCTAGCAACAGTTTAGCGGAATTCGGTTTTACAAGATACGAGAATGGGCTCAATAATTACAAGGAAAGTAAAAACTGGAAAAAAAAAGAAAAAAGAAAAAAGAAAAAGCAACAACAACGACAACAAACCAACTATAGTGAAGTACGGGCATACTAACGGCCGCCACACGACGACACTTAACTTCAGCTGCAGTGAAGTTATAAAAGTCGTGATTAGCAAGATGAATTACGTAAGCATATTTTAACTCTGTACTTCATAGTCATAGCTAAAGATAAGGAAAGTTTTCTTGCCACACACACGCGCGAGCAAAATGTTTTGGTTACTCATAAGAAGCGCAAACGTGGAGAAATTAGAAATTATCTATCTCAATATCCATCTCGAAATAATAAGAAAATAAGAAAGATTTTGTTAATAAACATGTTAATACAGATTTATGCAGCAAAAGGCTTGTCTGAAGTTAAAAATCAAATGAAAAACTGGTTTAAAACCGCAAAATTCGCATAGACATAATTAATTCTGTTTTCACAATAAATGCGTCGGATCTTGTAATTATACTTTATAATATGAAAAAATATCCTTGGAAATGCAGGGCAGAATAGAAAGAATGAGATAAGCAGACTCGGGTTGATTTCGTCTGTTTGTTAGGAATAATGAAACACGGACAATCCCTCACGCCACCACCTCCTTAGCAGCGCATTAAGCGTTACTCTAACTGCACGTACAATAGTGATATTGTATATGTGTGAGCTCAATAATCTCAAAGAACCAGATCAGTAGTATATCGATGGACAGGGCGACGTTCTGTGGCCTCCACACAAGCGCTTAATGACAGGTATTGCGATAAAAACAATTTGAGCTGGGGCACAGCATTTTCTTTACAACTGCACGCTCACAGTCTCATAAGAGACTTCACAGAGCACTCTGTTGGTGGCCAAGGATAAAAAAGACAGCGAAGACTCTGATCCGACTGCGCAGATGCGCAAATTGATTTGAGTCTTGGCTGTGCGCACATGCAATGCTGTGTCCCGGTTCATTTGTTCATGCAAGGGAATTCCCTTGGAGATACAGGACAAAACGATGGCTGGAAACTAACCATTACGAAAACACGCCTATTCAAATGTATTGAAAATTTTACAACCAAAAAAGGAAAATTTTCAGATAAAAAAATTCTGATATTTTTCATATTCCTGCTCAAAACATAGATTGGGTACTCGTTAGAACCGCCTCGGCGAGGCGGTTCCAACGAGTATCCACAATCTATGTTTTTTAGTAAAATAATAAAAATAATGTAAACCCCTGTAAACCCCAATTTTTTCTGCATAAAAGTGAGGTTTAAGGGGGTCAAAATTTCAAAATTATATAGGCGTGTTTTCGTGATGCAGACTCGATTTGTATGTCTGTTCATGAGGTTAAATGAAAAAGTGCAACAGCTCTCAGGCTCCTAGCAACGCCTTAAGCAGAGTCGTCTAAAAGCAAAGGCACTGCTCAGCCTACGTAGATCAGAAGGTGTGCTGGCTGAGCTGTGTTTTATTAAGAATGGATTTGTGTTCGTGCTGTTCGCATTCCTTTTAAAGAACCCTTTAAGAGAGATGGGGCTCGTTTAAACGTCTCTGTACGATCATTTGTAACACAGATGAAAATTAATATTTTATATAATTTCACACCAAGCCTGGCTGTTTACAAATTGATCCGTCGGTAATATTTCCAGTTCGATAAACAACAATAGGATAATTTGAATTTAACATGAAACAAGCCGTGTTTTAGGCAACAACATCTCAACGTTAGAGAATGTACCTTTTGACACAGTTGTCTAGTAAAAATTCGTATCAGCTTTCGCGGTCCGCTTGAACAATAAAATGGAGTTACACAAGAAAGGTCACACTGACGAGGAACAGTCTTCCTCAGATATCAACAGAAGAAGAGATGAGGAATGAACAATGACCAGGCTCAATCGAACAGTTTTAATAACCGCCTTGAAATGGTCACCAGAACACAAAAACTACTGATGGGCTTAAGATGGAAACCTCGCCTTTAATTCTGATGCAGCTCCAATTTACAGATACATGTATGTTCTACATGTTGAGCAGATCCAGAGGTCGAAAGTTCGAATCTCAGCTCGGCAGACAATTACTTGGATACTGATCATGATATTATTTCTACGGTCATTCGTATCTTTATGCTGATTCAAGAAGGACAGTTGTCAGCTGCTGCTTAAAGTATGTGAACAAATACTGGTTAACTGCTTAGAGGATTATGACTGTAAAGGAGAAGTGTGGATAGGTTATCTGACTGGCTTGACATCACCTTAACAGTGCTGACTGTGACGTAAAACTCCAAATCAAACAGACAAGTATGTTCTCGGTCCGCGTAAGGCACTCTGCACATCAGTGAAACATCATACTAACACACAAATAATCACAAAAATAGCGTATAGAGGATGTCCAGGAAGAGCCACAATCACAGACAATAGCCTACCAATGACACCATGAGGGAGAGAAAAAAAAAAAAAATAATGATAGACAGTACACAGGCCACAAACCAAAGAAGCTACCTGAACATTGTTGCTATTTGCCATTAACACTCAGTCTGTAGTACCCGTATTTGAAGTAGGTAAAATAGTCGGTTCTGTCAGACGCTTAGACTAATCTGAATCAGCGCTGAAGCGCAGACTGATCAGAATACTGGTTATCTATATGTGGGGAAACACATTAGGCTAATACGCCTGTACAAAATGTAGACTTCTCAGCCATAACTGTAGATAAGATATTTTTCCAACCACAAAAAAAAAAAAAAAAAAAAAAAAAAAAATAAAAATAAAAAAAAAAAAATAAAAAAAAAAATAAAAGCTTTCTTATTTCTCCACTGAAGGTGTTATAGGTACTCATCAAAAGCACCTCGCATTACATTAATTACAATGCAAGTCATAAACGGATACTAGAGTCTGGTCTTTCTGGGGCATTCAACTGTATATTCTCTAGACATATGAGCCGGGGTGAAGCATTTTGTACAATACTGCATGTGCGCCCAATGAAGACTCAGATCAGCCGGCGCATCCGCGCAGTCTGATCAGAGTTTTCACAGTGCACTCTATGGGTAGCCAAGAATCCAAAGCGTTTTCAGGCCGACAGCGAAGACTCTGATCAGACTGCGCGGATGCGTAGGCTGATCTGAGTCTTCGCTGGACGCACATATAATCTTGTAGTAAACGCTGTGCCCCGGCTCATATGTGACTTTCAAGTTTGTAACACTAATTACCTGGGAAAGAGTAAACAGATTACAAATGCACAGACATACATATGAACGGACAGGGGTGGGAAGATATGACCCTTCTTTTTCTAAACATGTAGGGACAATGAGTACAGCAATTTCTATTCAAAATAAGCTGAAAATGGTTGAGCAAGAGGCATTACTTATCATTTTGGCAATTTTGTTATGATCCTTACACTGAGGTCAAGACCATTGAGGTGCCTACTAAGTAAAGTGCCAACATTTAGGAAACTATGTGCAAGGTTTGAAGTCAATTGTCCATAGTATAGAAGGTACAGGTACCCAGTAAGCATTCTACATAAATCTACAGCGGGCCGTTATCGGCCCGTCAGCTACCCTGACGGGCCGATAACGGCCCGCTGTACATTTATCAAGAATGCTAGCTGGGTAGGAAGCTTTCTTTTAATGTGCTTAGAAAATCTGACCTGTGACCTTGACCTTACCAAAAAAGGTCCCAAATATAGGGACACTCTGAACAAGTTCAGAAGCAAATTAATCCAATAGCATCGAAATTGCTCATGTATTTTCAAATTAGATTTGAAAGTTTGACCCTCAAAAGCCAGTGGTACTCAAACTGTGTTCCAAGAATAGGTACGCTATGTACAAGGTTCGAAGTAAATTCTTCAAAACGCCTGCTAGGAAAAAATGTTTTTAATTTTCTCATGTAATAATCAATTTGACTGTGACCATGATCTTGCTACTGAGGATACTGGAACCTTTTCAAATAATGTCCAAAGTTTTGGGACACTACGCACAAGTTTGCACAATTTTGAAATAACCTCCTCCATTAGCTTCAAAATGCCAGGTAAAAAAACAAACTTACAAAACAAAACTTTTTTTCTTATATATTTGTCAATTCAGGTCAAGGGTACCCTTGATCTTGAGGTCAAGGGTACTGAAACCCTTATCAAATTATTCACCCTGTATAGGAAGACTATATACCTGAATGAGATTCCTCTAGTAGCATCAAAGTACCAGCTAAGAAAAGAACTTAAAGCTTTTACTCCTGTGTTTGTCAAGTTCTACCTGTGGTCTTGACCTTGGAGTCAAGGGTACTGAATCCCTTATTAAAGAATGAAGGTACATTATTGGCAATAGTTTAAGTAATTTCCTGCAATAGAATCAAAGTGACAGCTAGGAAAAATAAATTTTACCCTTTTCTCATTGATATTACAAATGACCTATACATGTAGCCTTGTCCTTGAGGTCAAGGGTGTTGGAACCCTTATCGAATAAAAGAGACAAGTGTTGGGATGCTATTTACAAGATTTGAAGCAACTGCGTCCAAAAGCTTCAAAAACCAAAGTTTAAAAAATATAACCTTTTGAAGGACCCCGACGCCAATGCCAGCGACGACGATGACGCCGCCGAAAGCACCACGGCTGAATCTCGCCTTTCTCGAAAAAGGTGAGACAATAAAGGAAATGAGGAATTTTGATAATTAATCATTTTACGACAGACTTACGCAATAAAAATGCTTACTAGAAGGGTCAAATGAAAAAGAAAAAAAGTAAAACCAATAAATTAAAAAAACAACAACAACAAAAAAAGAACAACAACAAACAAGAACACCAAAAATCAAACAAACAAAACAAAACAAAACGCCCCTGTATATCACTATTTTCACTCTATATTATAGAGAATATTTACTAGGATATTTGACTGAATGGAGACGGGAACCTACCTAAAGTGTAACCGTAAGCCTCAATAGGATAATAAAAAATTCGTTTGCATAAAAAAAAAACAAACAAACCCCACCCCAGCCTAAAAAAAAAAAAAAAAAAAAAAAAAAATCCGATAAACATAAACATAGGTAAATTATATTCCAAGTGTTGAGTGTTCCTCAGAATGAAGAGTTTTAACGGAATCTGAAGATCTATTACTGCAAGAACATCTCTCCCACACATAATTACGGATGTAAGATAACCCGCTGGAGTAATCAGAACTCATTTGCTGCCATGGCAACCAGAAAACAGGTTCACAGAACTGCAGACTGTAATAAAAACAATCTAAACAAAAACAAACTGGCATATGCGATAAACGGAGAGAGAGAGACCCGTGGAGAAAGAGAATTATTTTATTACTATTTTATTTATGAAGCAATTTAAATAACGTGTACCTGGCATAACGCAACACAAAGCTTTAGCGTTTTATTCACGATAGAGACTAGTTTCAGGTTATTTATACCATTAATTTTTAATATTTTTAGTTTCGCTATTTTCAAAGTGCAATGTGTATGTCGGTTTGACTCCAGTTTAGTAGGCTCTTGTCAGTTGTCAGCAGTCATAACCCTTATTTTCCAGTGCCATATTAACCCTAAGATTATTATATGGAAATTTTCATATCAACACGAGACACAGACACCCATATCAGCACGAGGGTCGAAAGCCAGATGGCTGATATAGGTGTCTCGGGTTGATATGGGGTATGATATGGAAAATGCCATATAATCATCTATTTATCATACATTTGTCTTTCTGACAAGTTTACCTAATTGATATTGTATTCGGTGTGATAATACTGGGACTGAGCGTGGCAATCTTTAAGTGAAAAGAAGGTGTCTGACGACTAGTTGTGCGGACAACGTGTTTTACAGAAGAGAATAGAACAGTCAAAGGCAAGACCGCCGAGTGCTCCGAATGTGGTGATATGGGGTTTTCATCCTAGGGCGTGATAGGGATCACGTGTGTGATATGGCTTTTTCGTCCTAGGGCGTGATATGGGTTTTGACTAATTTTAGTTTGATACAGCTTATGCGCTCTGCAACAATGATATATGCTTGACTTGTCTGTTTGTTTGATTTAGGTTTAACGTCGCTTTCTACAATCTTTCAGTCATATCGCGACGGTGTCTGGATGTGGCAGGGGGCTCCATGCTCACTTTCATAGTGCTGCCTCACTGAAATATCACGCCCCAGACGCTTTGACATGATATTTCACTGTCACATTATACTGACACTGAGCTGACCAGTTCTATCTCTACTTTCTTAATGTTGAGCGCCAAGCGAAAGAGCAACTAGTACCATTTTTAAAGTCTTTGGTATGACCCGGCCGGGGATCGAACCCGCAACCTCCCGGTCACAAAGCGGGCACTCTACCACTGAGCCACCGTGCCGGTGATATATGCTTGTAGGCCATGTCAGTACACTATACGCAAAATAAACATATTTGCTAGTAAATGTATGATAAAATTGCAAATGAAAAAAAAAATAAATAAATACATTCATTTTACTATCTGTTGATATCACAGCGTCTATACAACGTCGTCTCAACGTCGATGCAACGTCATGACGTTGCATCGACGTTGAGGCGACGTTGTATAGACGTCATGTATCTGTTGATATGGCTAAAATTGCTGACCGAGCAGCAAACGGTGTAGAGCCTGATCAAATGATGCGTTTTTATGTGTGTCTACATTGTTTGCTCAGGCCCGTCTGTCCGAATATTTACGGTAAATACAGTATTTCATACCTTGTATTTTTATATGAACGGCACACGTGCATTTAATTAATCTATGTCAGTTAGTCTGTGTCCAGAAATGGAATCCCGAATGATCGATATACATGTTCGTATGGGTGTCAGTTTAATAATTCTAGGTTTACAAAAGCGGGTGTTTTAAAAGAGAACGTCGGAACCAAAACAAATGTCGTTCGTAAAGTATTTCTTATATTTTACAAACAACTTGTCGTACCTGACCCTTTTTAAGAGGACTTGATACCCTTGGTGGATTTCCACCATTTTCTACAAGGCAGACAACTTTGTTACTTTCTTTTATCTTTGTTGCACACCAAGGCCCTTCTGTAGAGGGCTCTATTCTGAAAGAAAAGAATTGGCTTCTAATTAGAGTTGACCCCTTTCCAAAAGCAGCGGGGGCAAAATAATTTTGACAGAGCTACCTCCCTCTAACATTATATCCATTTCCCTTAAGATTAATTGAGTCAAATGCATATTCAGTGTCAAGGTTTTATGATTCTTACAGGTGGTTCATAAGTAAGTATGACAAAACCAACAATAAGACGTATGTAAACAGCAAAGACTCAGACCAGACTGTATATCCACTAAGTACGGCAAGGGATCCCGTTTAACCATTTCTTGGATAGCAAGGAGGCTGTAAAAGGCACATGCGATCAGGGAAGACTCTGAGCTGACTGCGCGGATGCGCAGGCTGATCTGTGTCTTCTCTGGTCGTACAAGTCTAACTGCAGGTTTGTCGTGCGCTATCTCATATATTGATGCCTTTACCAGGAATTTAGAATACGCAACCGTATTCATCCTAAGTATTAGGACAAGTAAGTGAGAGCAAACAGAGACAACCCAGATCAGACGCCAAAGAACAATGCATCTGAAATGGGTTTACACCGTTTGCCAATCATCAAGCAAGTTTTAATCACGTGAAGAGGTTGAGAAATGAAATTGATCTAAGATTAGGACAAGTTGATAAGGGGTTTATATGTTTTATGTATGATTCTTCATTAGATTGCGTGGAAAAAAATAATGGCTTCATATATGATAGCTGCACATATTTTGTTAATGTCAGTAAACACACTGGAGAGCAATTCTTCCCTTTAAGTGGGAGAATGGAGCTACAGAAGATAATGCCAGAGGTGTTTCCTTTAAGGTATATCAATACCTTATAAATATTCTATGTTCGAAGTGGATTAAACATTCGAAGTGGTTTAAATATTTTCAATGCAAACAGTTTAAGACACCCGCACATACAAAATGTACATACATAATTTATCGGAGAGATTGAAAGACGGATGAAAAGCTGTCGATATATATTAACAATAATAACCTGCAAAACTCATATTGTTTTAGTTGAAAGAAATCCTTGTTAAAAAACACACTTTTTGTATGTATATTGAATTAATATCCATTATGCTTAACCCTTAAAGCGCCAAGAAAAACTGCATCTGAAAATGTCGTCTGTTTATGTCGTCTGCTGAATATTCTTGCAAACTTCTCAAAGTTATTTTTTGCATACCGGCAAACAGTGTGGACCCAGATCAGACTGCTCCTAAAGGAGCAGTCTGATCTGGGTCCACACTGTTTGCAGAAATGACTTTTAAAATCACAAGCAGAAGACAAAGCAGACGACAATTGTTGTGATTGGCGCTTTAAGGGTTAACGTGGTTCTCTACGCGTTCTTGACAGCGTGTATACAGTGCTTTCGAAAACATAAAAAATCCTCTAAATACTGCCTGCAGTATATCTGTTAACCAGATGTTGGTACGTAAAAACTGCATTTCTATCGCAATTGCCGCTCTAGCTGCTGAAAGAATGAAAGAAATGCACCATTAATATATGAAAACAATATGGAGAAATTAAGATAAGAGACATATGGACCCAACGTCAGAAAACGTACCCTCGGACATGTGCGCCCAGCGAAGATTCAGATCAGCCGGTGAATTCGCGCAGTCGGATCAGAGTCTTCATTGTCCGCATGATGAAACTTTGCAACCTCAGGCATTCAAAGTACACACGTTGGATCTGATCAGCGCGAATGTGCAAGCTGATTTGAATCTTCGCTGGGAGTATATGTCCGAATGTACGCTTTCTGACGTCAAGGCTAATATCCTGTCGTGTGGTCTTTGTGAGAAAAGGACCCTTACATTACGAAAACACGCCTGTTCAAATATACAACAAAATCTGAAATTTTCAGATAAAATATCTGATATTTTTCATATTTCAGCTCAAAACATAGATTGTGAGTACTCGTTAGAACCGCCTCGCGCCTCGCGGAGGCGGTTCTAACGAGTACCTACAATCTTTGTTTTTGAGCAGAAATAAGAAAAAAATAATGTATACCCCAGTAAACTCCCGTTTTACTATATAAAAGTGGGGTTTATGGGGGTCAAAATTATGTAGGTATGTTTTCGTGCTGATTAATGCAAATAGCGAATACCCAGATCAGCCTGCCACACTTGTCATTCAGTTTGAATTGGTCTATTTTACTACCTACCGACGTGTCTAAAACTGCTTGATTAGTGGCAAACAGTATAGTATGGGTCTACACTGTTTGCTCAGGCCTCCCTGTCGGAATAGCTTGGGTTAACATTGTACATAGCCTGACCAGATTTAACAGTTGGCTTACAAAATCAAAATACAACATAACTGCATAATCAAACAGCGAAAGTAAGCTTTGACGGGATTGCTTAGATTACGCAGTGATTAGACTGTGTACTGATCAGATTGTTACAAGTTGATCTGAGTCTCCGATATGTACCCATGTTCAGCAAACATTTTTCTCTTGGCACGGACCAGTTAGAGTTGCCAAATTCCTTACATTTGCATGTGTCCTCCCTTGTAATTGGAAACGCCTTTTTAAGGACAAAATGTAGCCTGGCATTCAGGCCCCGTATTTGAATGACCATATAACAAGGCAAACAACTGCTATGAATCTACCAAAATACGTTTTTATTACTTGCCCTTGTCTAAAAAACGTTAAATCAGATCTTCAGACATTAATGTTGCCAGCATTAATTCAGAGATACGATAAAAAAATCATTTCATTTTGATCCAGTTAAAAAACAAGAGACTAACTAAAATTTTACTGGCTGTCAGGTGCCACGTTTTATGATTGTATCAATACCATATGAAACTTTACTTGGATAAAAATGTCTATTCTTGAGGAATATGGAGCCTTTAACGGACTGGTGCCAGTCCAGAGCAAAATATTGTAATAGTTCCTTTAATTTTTATTTCGGAAATGTTCATTTCTATTTTTGTTTCAATTTCTAATAAATATTAAAAGGACATCAACGAACAGACTTGGGCAAGTCTACGAACCAGTCAAACATACGTTCGAGGAAATATTGATGACATTGTCAAGAAATCAATGGTTAATGAAAACAAAGAAACTATTTCAAGGATACATTTCACAGAAGTCAATAACAGCCCGATCTTGGCAAAGAAACAAAATTCCGAACAGCCAGTCAGTCGGTCGAAAAACATGAGCGTAAACATAATTATCTAATACCAGCTTTTAAAGTGTTATTTAAATGAATAATGAATATTAATGAGAATGACAACGCCAGAAAATTGCCCTTATGTCATATGTGAACAACGAAGACCAAGATAATCTTGCGCAGATGTGCAGTCTAATCGAGACCTTCTAGTTTTGCCATATATAGTTTAACCCACTGGAGTCGGGAGACCCGTAAAAGGGTAATTAGCAAACAGTGCGACCCAGATCAGACGTCGCAGAACGCGGCGTCTGATTAGGATCTCCACTGTTTGCAAATAGTTTAGCTATTTTCTCTAGGAATTGGTAAATCTCATAGCCGAGTGTACCTAAAATTGACATTGGACTCTTCTAATATATAATGTGGGAGAGTCTATTCAGTATACAATAGGTTAATATCCATTTATACTTCAAGGGGTCTGGATACACTTGGTATTTTTCCACCATATTTACAAGGGAGACAACTATTTTGACCTCCTGAATGCTTTCATGTACACCAACTCCCTTCTGAGAAGGGGTCTTCTCTATAAGGAAAGAATTTGCTCCCTATGGGAGCAAATATTTTCCTTGTTGAGAAGACCCCTTTTCAGAAGGTATGCAATTACAACTTTGACAGTGTTGTCTCCCCTAAAACTGTTTCGTACCCCTTAAACAACCAGGGGGTCCCTGAGCAGACTGCGCAAATACGCAGGGTTTTTGCGAATACATAGTCTTTCGCTGCCCACATATGTCATTTTGTGCCTTTTCTCACGTTCTTCATGAAATGGAATAAAACAACTACAAAATGATATAGAAAATAAATCAATTTAGCATGAAGATGCATATGTGCATTGCTAATATAAAAATATAAGGTACAAAACTTAGTAAGTTAATAGTAAATATGTGTAGTTAGGAATATGACTCATACCTACAGCAAAATAGTGTTATTAAGAACGGTATGTAAACATGCAAGCATAAACTGTTATGAAATACAAAGGTCTCGTCACATAAATACGGACCACAGCCTATATGTGAAAAGCGAACATGATCAGCCTGTGCATCCATGTACTCTGATCAGGACCTTCGCTGATAGCATACAATAAGTCTAGATACTACTGAATTGTTCTACTGTCCATAAACAAAGACCGTAATCAGACTGCATGGATGAACAGGCTAACATAGCCATTTGCTGTTCGCATACACCCTAAGGTCCTTGTTGTAGTAGCACGTTAGATGATTATTTAGGAGATCAGGTGATTGATAAGAGAATTAGTAGATTAAACCTCTAAAAGCCAGGTACAGAACAGGCACTGTAAAGGTTATATGTGCCACGACGCCAGAAAACATACCTTCTGGCATGCGCGCCCAACGAAGACTCAAATCAGCCTGCGCATCCACGCAGTCTGATCAGTCTTCGTTGTCCGCACAAAGGAACTGCACTTTGGCATATCCAAAATGCGCCCAGCGAAGATTCTGATCAGACTGCGCGGATGCGCAGTCTGATCTGAATCTTCGCTGGACGCAAACGACCCGAGGTACGTTTCCTGGCGGCTTATATGTGTAAACTTACTGTGCATGTATATACAAAAATATCGCTTACCCTAGCCGCCATTGAAGTAGTCGGTTTTTCGAGTAAATCCCAAACCCTTTCTCTCCATTTTGCACATATCCCAGTCCCGAAATCCTCGGCATCTCTCTGCCGTAAACTTTCCGCCTCTTTCCTAATTTCTTCGAACACATTTTCCTTCTTTTGATGATATCGATGCTGGCAACACGATTCGAGATATAATTCATCCACGCCCCAATATTCTAAATCCTCACTAAATGATAACACACACATTTCCTCCACTATATGTAACTTTCCCGTCCGGTAAAAATTTAAAATCGAAGCGAAAGACCTGGGATGTCGATCAAAGAAATATTCGTTATCAGCCAAACTATAATCATCACATAATTCCATAAGGCTATCATGACTTGCGCATGAGCGCAATTTCCCTAATCGCGTATGCGGCATTCGATCCAGGGTCCGCCACAGAACCTCGTGTTTCGTTCCCCCAACATTCAGAATCACTCGTTTAGACGAATCCCTTGATCGTATTATTGCATTAGAATCCGGAATAAATCCTTCAGAAGCTGGATAGAATCGTTCCGTGGTGGAACACATATCCGGTAGAATCATGTTAACTCCTGTTGTTATCTGTTGCACATTTTCAGGTAAAGCTACTGGAGCTTGTGCTGTCAGTGGAATGCTGCTGGCTACCTTTACCTCTGGAGAAGCTCCGCTATCACGATGCTTGCGTAGCGAAGGGTCGGAGGCCGTGCCGGGGAGGGATTCTCGCTTCTGTCGCTGTTTCTCCTGGTAGCGAGTAGCGGCGCTGCGGCTGGAAGACGTCAGGTTCCCACCTACCTCTACGTCTCGCCCTTGTCCCGAACTTGAGCTGTGAATAAACATTGTGAAATTTTAGTTAAATAAATGCATATTTAATACACTCTGTCACAAGTTACTACCGTTCCAATAGAGCGCAGCTAGCTTTCTAGCATGGCGCTTTGTTGTTTCAATGTACTTGCATTTTTGTTTTTGGAGAAAATGTCAAATTACCACTTTTGTCACATCATGCGAAAAGGCACTTTATGCCATGGAAAAAAGAACACTCAAAGATGAATGATAAAATAAGTCTACGCATCTTTGTTGTCTGACCAGCTCTTTACTCTCCCCTATTTAAAACATACTCTAGTAATTCATGATTCAGTTAGCCAAGATTACAGTCCTGAACTACTTTCTACGCGGATGTGCATGTTGATCATTCTGTGTGTTAAGCAAAAACCCTTTTCACTTGTAGAAGCTAATTTGTATAACACTATTCTACCATTTTTACTCGCTTGTTCAGTCACATAAGATATTCATTTTTCAGATATCACCATTTGGGAGGCGTCTGGAGGAAACCAAACTTAAGGGGCATTGATAGACTTTCAAGGGAGGTTATTATGTCCAAATTATCTTTACATCCCTTCTGAACAGGGGTCTACTTTAAAAGTAAAGAACTTGCATCTCGTGGGAGCAATTTCTGTCCTTTTAGTGTAGATTGCATTTAACAAGGGGTATCGTATGCAGAAAAGCAAACCTGGCCCCGAAGTTATAAAACTTTTTTCATGCGCAACTCAGCTGAGCATGAAATTTGTTCTGCTATTAAAGCTCAAATTGATAACAATTGCAAATTATTTCTTGCTAAACTAAACATAACTGAACATGAAATTTTCTTTGCTAATAAATATGAAAATGCCAACTATCGTTGGCATTTTCATATTTATTGGCAGAGAAAATGTCATGCTCAGCTGAGTTGAGCATGAAAAAAGTTTTATAACCTTGGGGCCAGAAGAAACAAAAGTTGTCTTCCTTGTCAAGCGAAGAAGAAGAAAAAAAATCTACAAATTGTATCTAATCCCCTTAAGGCATATGCGACTACGCATGCCCAGTTTTGTAAGGACAATTAAAAAGTTCGATTAAAAAAAAAAATTCTACAATATGCATACATTGTCTCGGCGAGATGCGCATGCGCCGTCTGATTGTGCGTGCGCTCTTAGTATATTCACTACATTGCGTTTATCCCATGTGGCAAAGCATTTGCGTATTGTCAGTATATGTCAAATGAATCGCATGATTCTATAAACCATGCAAAATGAAAGAAAAAGACACTAATGCTTTATCCGAACAGAGAAAGCATAGATCTGCTCTTCGCATGCGCACCATTCGATCATGTCCTTCCTCGTTTATATACTATCCGTTGATTTTGTAAGCGAATGGGCGGTTGATATTGGCATCCGGTGCCCTCAAATGACATAAAGGTATTTCGTCTTGCATTGTACATCAAATATAATCAAGTCGCTACGGGGTTGGTAAGGGAACTGGGATTAGCGGTATGATAAAGGTATTCATGCAGGCGCTGAATCCCGAAGTATAACTGATACATGCATGTTCAATAATTTACCTAAGTACTGGGACAGTATTTTGCGGCGTCCGATCAGGGTCTACATTGTTTGCCACTAATACAACTCATTCAGAATTTTTTGACACATAAACAATACTTTTACTATACAAAAATGCCATGTGGCGTTTATTACGCCCACGAATATAGATAAAAAAATATTAACATACTGCTTTCATCTTTTAGAGGGGAAATATGGTGAAAATCGCCTAGTAAGATAGACCCCATATACCCACGGCTATACTATATATACAGGGGAACGTGGGGTCCAGGTCACATAGAAATGCTTACGTTATGTCATTCATTTTGACTCGTTTTCGCTCTTTTCTTTTGCTGTCTGTTTTTCTTTTTTTTTGTTTTGTTTTCCTCATCTCCAGTGGCAAATGAAAACATCGTAACTTACAGGTAAATTGATCAGCCAGATGTTACATTCCTTTGCAAATTGTAGCTACTCGGTGGGGTTTCAGATTATACATTTCATATGCGAAACATAATTTGCCGTCAGAACTTGTCTGATCATAAATTGGCCCTGCTAAGAAATCCCTGGTGGTGAGTAGGTAAAGGAATGTGGAAGCGGTGAGGAAAGTGTTGGGACGAGGCGAGGGGGTTAACTATCGGTTTAAAGGTATAAAGTTTCGGGTATTTTTCTCACCGCTTGTAGTATTTCTTTCAGGCATAATGAATTCAGGCTGTTATGTATTGTTGTGGATCCTATTTTCACCATATATTACGTTCAGAAGTCTATGTGGTGAACCTCTCAGGTTCCCCTAAAATATATTGTGAAACCAGAATCAGATTTTTTACTGGTGATACGTCTAATGACATTCATTCACCAGGTCATGTGATGAGGTAAGGCGTATGTAGGGGTTTATATATATTCACCAATATTCCGCGATTGTTGTGTTTTTATATAACCTAAGTTATTTGTGCTTTAGTTGAGCGTATTGCATACCACATTCCGCAATCCATTTTGTGACGTTTGTAACCACATATTCTTCACTTTGTCCATTTTCAAAGAGTGAAGAAGCCATAGGTTAGAACAGCATATTTCACATGGATGCGTTAAACGTCGTAATTACGGGTAATTATTCCGCTCATATTCGAAGACAGTAAGTAATCCGGTATTTATTCTGCTCAGATTCGAAGACAGTAAGTTACAGCTCAGATTCTTAGATATAGAGGTAATGTATTTATCAACAGTTTGCCATGACCATGTTTGATTGTTTCTGGGAAAATTCTCGAAAGTCCAACAAACTCGACTCTGATTCTAATCAAATACCTCTGTTCTAGAAAATATAAGTTTTCAGATACCGTAAAACCTTAAGTATTGGTACCGACATGCCCAAGCAAACAGTTTAGACCCAGATCAGACGCCGCTAAAAGCGGCGTCTGATCAGGGTCTACACTGTTTGCAACTCATCCAGCAGTTTCCAAACACATCAATAGATTGTAAAATCGACTTGTTCAAGTTCAGGATATGTATGATAAAAGGTTTAAGATGTCTCAGTATTAAGGTAGGTTTTTTTACATGTACAGTCAAACTTGTCCTAAAGGTCATTTGTATTAAGCAATCACCTGCCTTTAAAGACCACTATTTAAAATCCCCTTAAAGGCAAAGAAGTGGAAATCTACCTGTATTAAGCAAGGACCTGTCTTAAGCAACCAGTGTTTGGCTTTACCATAGGCGCTTGCTTAACACAAAGAAGCGGAAATCTACCTGTATTAAGCAAGCACCTGTCTTAAGCAACCGATGTTTGGCTTTCCCATAGGCGCTTGCTTAACACAGATTTGACTATATTACTAAAGAAATACTGGAAAGTGTTTTTGCTTAAAACTACGGTACTGTTTTACTAAAAGCTCCGGTACTTTTGTACTAGAAACTACGGTAGTTTTAAATATTACTAAAAGCTACAGTAACTGCAAGGAACCTGCAGCAAGTCAATACCCTATGTTTTTATATCATGTGTGAAACCTGATATAACAGTTGTAACAACATTGCTACCGATACAAATCATTCTGTAAGCTTAGCATGTTGGGTAAAACTTTTAGCAGGTGACATTTTTTTTCCACAAGATAGGCTTTGACATTTTATGCAAATTGTCTCCTACTGGACAATTTGCATGTAAAGTCAAAACCTATTTTATAAGAAAAAAATAAGAACAATATAATTAATTTGTCGTCTCGGGGGGTTGCCCATATAGTTATTAAAAAGATTAATGATTGTAATACAGGGGAAAAAAAAAGTAGACATTTTGAAATGTTTTATTATTTTTCCGAGAAAGCAGGATTGAGATTTCGCGCAAATTTTCTTCTAACCAAACGAAGACAATTAGCTTGAAATATCACTAGAAATACTGTTATTGTAAAAAAAAAAAAAAAATGAGATACGTCATCAATTTGTCGTCTGCTGAATTTGCCCAGAGAATGCTGAAGATTAATTGATTTTTACCTAGAATTACTCTGTCAATTTCAAGGCTGTAATCCAGTGCTATATTATTGGATCAATGGAAGAAGCGCACGTGCATGACCTGTAAATTGCTTGATTAGACTAGGAGGGATGATCAATCAATTCGCGAACTTTTCCGATACAAAAGATTGTGACAGCTAAATGATAAAACAATATTCTGGCTTTAAATTACATCAACTCTGGTCCTGCAGAACCGGATATGCCCTGCTTACGCAAACAGTGTAGATCCTGATCAGCTGACTGAACTGGATCTGCATTGTTTGTTAGTAAGTATGTGAATTTTGTATCAACAACGTGGATCTAGTAAATTTAGAGGTTTTATTCAGTATGGAAAGGTTTTATTACTACCTTTGATGAGTTATTTAACACATGATGTCATATGATATGCCCGAAAAAACATTTTTTTTTATGCTTAACCTTTTCAAAAGTAACGTGATGTTGTTATGTAAAAAGTTATTACACTGCAATGTATATTGCATCAATGTACCACTTTATCATGATATAAAAAGTATCCTTAGCAAGAAACCATTACTGAGTAAATCACAAACATATTATCCATTTTAAACACACACTTTCGAACTTCAAAGTTGCATCGCGAATATCTATATCATATTAGCAAAAACTGATATATTCAGAAATAGTAAGAACGTGTTATAAAAAATAAGTGACTTCTAAACTGATACAGTCAGATCAACATGAAGTTCTCAACATCAAACGGGAAGACAGACAAATACAATTAAACAGCCACAAAAGAACAGATGGCAATCAGAATTGGTAGCCCTTTCACAAAACGGCGGCAACTCTGTTACCCAAACGAAACTGATTATATCTTTAAACATAATTGTTAAAATAAAACAATTTCTAAACGAAACACTACGAAACAACTGACAAAAAGTACCACAATGAAAACACCGCCTTGGAACGGTCAGTAATGAATTACTGGGGGTGTGGGGATGGGGAGGGGTGGAGGGTGGGGGTGGGGCTTAAGCTTCCCAGCAGGCAGATAACATCAAAATGACGTCGTATCAACGTCGATGCGACTGATCACGTCGCATCGACGTTGATACGACGTCATGTTAACGTTGTGTGCCCACTGGGTTGCTTTACGGGATCCCAACCTTCGACCTCAAGTTCCATTATGGTAAAAAACATATATTTATTCGATCCGCGTTGAGGTCTTCAACTCATCCATGAATCATTACGGGCAACAAACAAACTACAGATAGACCCCATAATGAAGCAAAGATGAGGACTCAACATTAACAGTGTGTTGAGAATCTTGGGATACCTTGGGAGTCAAACAACACCTCTGAAATACTGGAGCAAAAGAAAATGACTGGTTGAACCCCAGTGCACCGAGAAACAGACATAAAAGGTTCCGACCCAGACCATCTGAATGAATAGGTTTTAAGTCGGGGCTATCATAGAGTTTGAACCCCGACCCACCAGTGTGCAATTAAAGAGGTAAGCAAAGTGGTCAACCGTGATTGGGTCAACCGCGAAGAAAGCAGACTGTTTTATGACATCAATGTTGTACCCCTTTCGTTTATAACATATGACAACTTTGTTAACTTGACCAGAAAAGTCATATTTACCTATATTTTTTCTAAACTTATGCACTAAGTTGCCATAAAATTCAAGAACGGACAGGACACGATCATATATAGCCTGTTTTATTAATATTTTCGTACTGTCAGAAATCATCTTTCTATGCTAAATTCCTTTCAGTCATAACGCACAGAAATCATTCACAACCAAAAACACGAGTCAATACTAAATGTCGATATTTATTAATCACTCTTTAATCAGTATCTGTATAAACTTTGTTTTGTATTTATAATTGTATCGTGGAACTGTTTCTGCAAATTTAAAGCTGTGTTTTATATACATGTATATACAGTAAGAATTTGCATACGGCATATGACGTTTATACAACGCCGCATTAACGTCGATGCAACGTCATGACATCATGACGTTGCATCGACGTTAATGTGACGTTGTATAAACGCCATGTGCCCGCTTTCAGAGACGGTGCTGTATCGAATATGAAAATTCTTGACGATGTTCTAGATACATGAAGTCATAAACGTCACGCTGACGCCAAAATAAAATTATTTTCTCTGTTTTGACGTTTTCGATTCAGTTTCTTCTGGACTATATTTTATGTTGTCAGAAATTTATGAACGACAATTAAGAGTTAAAATTAATTCGTAAACCGATTGATTTCTCTCGTACTTACTATACGCTAAGCATTCGGACGCCTTCATCACGAAAACAAACCTATATAATTTTGATCCCCTTAAACCCCACTTTCATACAGTAAAATTGGGGTTTACAGGGGTATACATTATTTTTCTTATTTCTGCTCAAAAACATAGATTGTGGGTACTCGCTAGAACCGCCTTGGCGATGCGGTTCTAATGAGTACCCACAATCTGTGTCTTGAGAAGAAGTATGAAACGTATCAGAGTTTTTTATTTGAAAATTTGCAGTTTTTAGAGGTTAAATTTTCTGTGTATTTGAATAGGCATGTTTTCGTAATGTTAACCCCTAATCATACGTACCCTTTCATTTCACTACCTGTTTATTTGACTAAAATTAGTTAATGAGAGGCAAACAGTGTAGATTCTCATCAGAAGGCGCATTTCATCACGAAAACATACCTATATAATTTTGACCCCCTTAAACTCCACTTTAATATAGAAAAACTGGGGTTTACAGGGGTATACATTATTTTTCTTATTTCTGATCAAAACATAGATTGTGGGTACTCGTTAGAACCGCCTCGTCGAGGCGGTTCTAACGAGTACCAACAACCTATGTTTTGAGCAGAAACATGAAAATTGTCAGAATTTTTCATCTGAAAATTTTCATTTTTTGGTGATAAAATTTGCAGTATGTTTGAATAGGCATGTTTTCGTAATGTGATCTGGGTCCACACTGACTGCTAAGACCGGTCTGTCCGATAGCTTAGAGTAAATCAGTCAATGGGTTTCATATTCAAAGCTGCCTTTTAGAAATTAAATAATACGAAATAAAAGTACGAGTGTGAATTAGAAAAAAAAAAAAAAAAAAATATGTATAAAGTAGCCCCAATGTATTTATGTTTTTTTTTTCATAAATTAGCATAATTCATCTCAGAATGATAGAGTTTTGTTTTTCATAAGCTTTGTCACATTATCACTTCGTCATTGTTCCAGATGACTAAATTTTGTTGGTGGGATATCAAAACACCTTATTATTAGACTGAGATAACAATTTGGACGTTGTTGATAAGTGTTGAAAAGCAATATGAGCTGTGCCGATAGTACCTTCCAAGCTAGTATTCTGCTTAAATGTAATGTCGGACCGCTATCGGCCTAACAGGTATCCAAAACCGGTCCGACATGGATTTAAGCAGAATGCTAACTGAGTTAATGCCAATAACGAAAACAAAATGATTTAAACGAAAAATCACTAATGATAGACGACTGTTAGCAGTGAATTGACGTTGAAGTCGTTATTTACAGTCAACTGTCAATAGCGATTTCCACGTTGACTCATTACTGCCAAACTCTTTTCAATACAGATGTTTCATATAAAGTATATTCACTTATATTCACAATTTTAAGTCTCGGTCAAAACATTCTCTATCCTTTCCCGAAACCACCCCTCTTTTGCGTATATTTCGATACATACTTATTTTGTTTTCTTAGCACGGATGCTGTAAGAACAGTATTATAGATCAGGCTGTGGCATTTGTGTGTGTGTGTGTGTGTGTGTGTGTGTGAGAGAGAGAGAGAGAGAGAGAGAGAGAGAGAGAGAGAGAGAGAGAGAGAGAGAGAGAGAGAGAGAGAGATTTACCTAAAATGTCCAAACATTTTTGCAAGTAATAAACCACACTGTTGTAACATATCTAATTATTGAATATGTTACTTGTATTCAAGTTGCCAATATTTTCAATTACCTTGAAAACTTGACATTTAGTACAATGCCAAGCTGTTATTCTTGTATTATACTATTTCATACCGTGTTTACCCCAAGTATTCGGACAGATATCCTGTTGTTAAAATCGCGGACCCAGATCAGAAGCCATAGAACGCGGCGTCTGGCCAAGGTCTAACTGTTTGCTACTCATCCAATAGTTTTTGAGACAAAATGAGCAACTGTTAATCAGATGGACTCGTTAAATTTTAGGAGAAATATGGTAAGGAATTAAGATGATCAAATACTTAGGGTAAATATGGTATGATATAAGACTCAAGAAAACGGCCCTTATGACGTATACGGGCAACAAAGGCTCTAATCAGACTGCGTATTTGCGCAGTCTGATCAGGGCCCTTTGTTGGCCTCATATAAAATCAGTTAACATGGCAGAATATCCCGACAGACAAAGAAGACCCTGATCAGACTGTATAGATGCTCAGGATCGTCTAGGTGTTTGCAGTTAACATTTAGCATAAGGACTCCTTTCTCACGTTGCTTGCCATATTTCCACAATAAGCCTATTGAATTATGACAAGGGCTGACAGCTTTCATATGTCGTACTTATGTGACACTTCAGCTACTCCATGAGAAAAGATGTTCTGGGGCCTGCACAGTCTGATCAGGTTTGTTGCTAACGACATATGGTATTCTACGATGTCTAGTGATAGGAAGCTGTCAGGAAGCTCATCCCAGGGGCTATCTTTTACACGTGCAAGGAACCTTCTTAAATAGGGGAGGTAATTTTACATATGGGCAGCGCCATAAGAAAACATGTCCTCGAGCACATGCGGACAGCGAAAGCCCAGACCAGCCGGTGTATCCGCGCTGTCTGATCAGGGCTTTCATTTCCCCGTAACAGAACCATTGAATACCATAGATTGTATGAATGGAGAGGCAAAAGTCGGATGATACTTTGAGCATGCGCAGGATGATCTGAATCTGCGCATTTTGGCACAGATTCGAAGACAGTTTTTCGCTTGACGCGGCCCATATATTGTAAACAAGTTCTTGCATACTGTTTGAGGTTCGATTGTTTATAATCGATCCACAATATACATTCACCAAAATTTCCTTAACGACACCATATTCTTCAAAAAAAGACATTTTTAACCAAGAAAGGCTTGATAACTTGATTTGTGATATTAATACAATCATAAAACGTTAGTCTCTCGCTGTTGCCAACATTCATTCAGAGATTATTTAAAAAATCATTTCATTTTTAATCCAGTTCAAGAACGAGAGACTAACAGAAATTTTACAGGCTGTCAAGTGTCACATTTTATGATTATATTAAAACCATATATATCACTTTATTAAACCTTAATTGGATAATAAAATGTCTATTTTTGAGGAATATGGAAGGAGCCTTTAAGGTTGTTGTACACGTGATTATCTTTAACCAATGAAATCAAACCCGCACGTCGTTGTTATTAATAACCGCGCTATTGTCGCTGTGACGTCAGAGTGCTGTGTAAAGAAGGTTATCTGAAAAACCTGGACTGGGCTTAGTACTGGGACATTGGCAAAAGTGCAGGCCCTGATCAGACGCCGCGGAACTTGGCTCTGATCAGGGTCTGCACTGTTTGCTTAAATTACAGGAAGTCAAGGGTTATAGAATGAAACAGTCTTAAGTCCCTGTTCAGGATCATTTTCCCAGCCTACAGTCAGAGATAATCGGTCCACCAGTGCTGTCAGTGCTTTGATTATACTTGCACATGCCATAGGCGAAACTAGAAAACACTTCAAATAAGATACAGTCGACTCTCGTTATCTCGAATTCCAAGGGAATCTCTGAAACACTTCGTGATATCCCTACCTCGAAATATCAGAGTTGCAGAAGTGAGGAAATCAATAAATCGAACAACCACATCTAACAAATGAATATGTAATTTGACTCCTGAAGATAGAGATACGATATTGAAAATATTGTGGAGAAGAGGAGAAATTGCTCCTGAGGAGCAATTTCTCTCCTTTTCCACAATATTTTGTTACCTTTCTTAGATTTCCATGTAAAAACAGGGACCAGAATTTCACTTCGAGATAAGCGATTATTCGAGATAATCGAGGTCGAGATAACGAGAGTCGACTGTGCTTCTTATTTACCTTATATTCGGACATCTTTTGATTAAAATTCTTCACCACACTTGTCTAAAATTTGAACGTCCATTTTACTACCTGTTGATTTGTCTAAAAACTGTTGGGTAATGGCAAACAGCATACACTTTGATCAGTTTTGTGGCATCTGGTATGGGTCTGAGCTTCTTGCCCAGACCTTTCAGTCCGACTACTTCTGGTAAACGCCATATGTTCTATTTTACCTTCCTCAGAGAAATAGGGCCTTTAGAGATAATGTACATGACACGTCAAAGCCTATTTGCTGGAAACAGTTTGCATGTAATAGCAAATTATATTTTCTGAGTGAAATATATCAATTTGTCGTCTGCTGAATATACCCAGAGAGAGGTAAAGGTTAAAGTCAGTTTATCTGGGAATGTCTGTTGACCTCAGACTGATATTATCTGTCTGAGGTCTTTATTCATTTCTTAGGGTGTATAGTTCATGCTGAGAAAACTATTGCCAAAAACAGGCAACATTACGAAAACACGCCTATTCAAATATATTGAGAATTTTACCACCAAAAATTGACATTTTCAAATGAAAACTTCTGGTAGTTTTCACAGTTCTGTTCAAAACATAGATTATGGGTACTCGTTAGAACCACCTCGACGAGGCGGTTCTAACGAATACCGACAATCTATCTTTTTTAGCAGAAATAATAAAATTAATGTATACCCCTGTAAATTCCAGTGTTACTGTATAAAAGTTGGGTTTAAGGAGATCAAAACTATATAGGCCTGTTTTCGCGATGGAAATATGAATAAGGATAATGCACTATTTTTGGCTGTGAACTGTCATTGTTTGCTTGAAATAAAAAATAAAATAAAACTATATTTCCTTATTATGATATATGTAGTTTTACAATCATCTAAGAGCAGAAGGGGTTTGTTTTAAGTTGATCGCTTAGTATGCCGGAAAAATCAATAGACGAAATTTTATTTTATTTATTTTTGTTAGGAAATTGACTATGACATTTGATACGATTTGTTTCCGAAGGAAACAATTTGCAAGAACTGCCAAAGCCTACTCTCCGGGAAGATTAAAACAAATATCAACAATTTGTTGTCTCATGTATATGCCCAGGGAGTGGTAAAGGTTTAGGTCAGTTTTGAAAGACTGTCTATTGACTACAGACTGATATTATCAGTCTGAGGTCTATATTCATTATCAAGGGTGTTTTGAAACAGTTTGCATGTAATATAGCTCGTTCGACTCCATGGAAAGGGAAACTGTTGCTAAAAACTGGCAATAAACAAGAATAAGCATAAAACACAAAACGGGTTATAAACTACCATTGTTTGCTGTACAATGTTTTACAATTCCTTCCCTTAGTATGATATATGCAGTTTTAAAATCCTCTAAGAGGTCACAACACTTTGCTTTAAGTTTAAAAGTGCTAATTTAAATCACTTTTATCACAATGAGAATTTGAATCAAAAGCCAAATCGTATTTTCTGTGAAGAATACAAACATGCTTTTTCTTAACCCTTTCAGCCTTGTAGACAAAGACAGGCACTATTGAAAACAGTGCAGATCTTGATGCGACGACTCTTACTATACACTGTTTGCAATTCTACTCTTGATTCACGATTAGCACCCTTTTGGCAACAGTGAATGTGTCCAAATTCAAAGATGGGACAGTCTTTTTCAGAAAAACAGGGTTTAAAAGGTTAAAGAACTTCTGATAAAGCTACTTTTTTGTTGTTGTTTTTTTCCTCATATTGTTTAAGATTTTTTTTCTATTCTTAAACTTTAATATGTATTTATTTTCTCTACATTTCATTGAACAGTATATCATACTATTCATAAAATGTCTAGTAGTAAATTTTACTTATATTGGAACTTATCATGTATAATATATCCCTAAGCTTTGTTAACCATTTATTGACCTGCTAAGGAGAAGAATAAAATAAGCACTATGTGCTTCCGTTCCAATCCTTAAATTTTGTATTGTTACTATTATCATATTATATGTTGTGCTAATTGTTTCGAAATAAATATGTTTATACCAAACTTCTTCTGAGGTTTTAAACTCAGTCATAAAAATGCTTCATGTAGGCAAATTGAGGATAATCCCCAGTGGCACCACTTCATATCAGCAAATGAGCACCGTCATGGGTAAAGAGTAGTGATAGCATGTGCGAACAGCATAGGTTCAGGCGTGCCTCAAAAGCTCGCCTGAACCTGTGCTGTTCGCTGATCTAAGCGGAAGGTCATGGTGAAATTTCAATCAAAGAAGTAGACGTGGCATGCGCACTAGAAGATTGTGTTTTACGGAATGTCGAAGAACCTTTTTTCATCGCGTCGCGGTTTAAATGGAAATCGTAGAGCTGCGTGAGGAATACTAGGGGTTTGGGGTAAGAAATTATGAGACAGTTTGTATGATGGGGAATATACGGCAGTTCTATCAATAATAACACGCCACCCCACATCCTACGATAGTCATAGTGGTCATAATCACGATGACAGTCACGCTATTCCAAGTGTCGCTCTGAAGTTCATCAAAGACATAGTTAACCATCCTGATAACGATTCCACGTTGTGAATCAATAATACACTTCGTCAAAGTAAAACCTACCCTATCGCCCTTGCGCACAATTTTCTCTATCTCGGCTTAATGAAGGAGGTTCAATGTCCGAAATCTATGGACCTCGTCACATACATTTGGACATACGTGAATGTATATGAGTAAAAAAAAAAAATTGAACGCCTCAGAGACTGATTTCTCTTGCATTTACCATGATAAGAATCCCTTCCACTGGTGATGGTTCAATTATCTGCTTCACTACATGGTTGTGAAAACCTCGCATATTAAATACTTCATATCAATGAAAGAGACGTGATACTGTATTGTCGCCTATAACTGAGCATACGCAAGCAAAAATATACCTTCCAACGTATGGGAACAACGAAGGCCCCGATTACCCTACGCATCCACGGAGTCTGATTCAAGCCATTTGCTGTCTATTTACGAAATCTTTGACTTAATGTGGAATATATCGCCAAACAGCAAATTTCATGATCAAACTGCACGAGTGCGAAGTAAGAGGTGGCTCTTCGTAATTCGTGCAAGCGCCAAAGTACCTTTATTCGGGGCGATGCTCATTTCTGAATTATGAATAACGAGACAAACTGTTATCGATGGAGCTCAACATTTAGTCAATATTATGTCGTAAAATCATAACTTTTCTATAATTTGACTGATGTAGACTGATCATCGATAGATTACGTTCCAAAACAAAACGCTAAAATGGATTCATCGGAATTGTATTATTTTATGTATTATACGTTTGAAGCGGGGAATCAGCAATTCCTACAAAATGACCTGTCCGGCCAGCGAAGACTCAGACCAGCCTGTGTATCTGCGCAGTCTGATCAGAGTCTTCATTGTCCGAATGAAAAAGCTTTGGCTATCTATAGAGCACAAATGCAGGCGCGTTCTGCGGCGTCTGATCTTGGTTTGCACTGTTTGCCCATTTCCCAGCACTAAGCCCAGTCCAGATAACCCTCTTTACATAGCACTCTGACGTCTCAGCAACAATAGCGCGGTTACAGATAACAACGACGTGCTGTTTGATTTCATTGGTCAATGATAAGCACGTGGACAACAACCTCAAGGAAATTTTGTTGCCTGTATACTTTGGTTCGATTGTACGAGGGCAAATCAATAAAAAACCAACCTAACTTATTTCTGGGTGAGATTGATCTCTTCTTTTTCGATGTTATTGCCCTCTAGAATGATGCACTTGGACCAACGGTGTTCCAGTGCCATCAGCCCAGAACTGAAGAAGCCAGGGTTCCTGTCTCTGACCCACTCCTCAACTGCCGCCACTTCTTCGTTAGACCGGAAATGACGTCCACGGATATCCTTTTTCAAGTTTGGGAATAGGAAATAGTCACTAGGAGCTAAGTCCGGAGAATAGGCGGGGTGCGATATTAGCTCGTACCCATTCCGCTCAACAGCATCCATTGCAAGTTTGCAAGTGTGGACTTTCGCATTGTCCTGTTGGAGCAGAATCCCTTTGGAGAGTTTACCTCGGAGTTTTTCACGGATCACAATTCTCAGTTAGTCGAGCAAATTTGCATAATACGCATCTGTTATTGTACTTTTCTTTGCTAGAAAGTCCAACATAATAACGCCTTGTGCATCCCAAAATACAGTTGCCATCACCTTGCCAGCAGAGGGTTGCGTTTTGAACTTCTTTGGCCTCGGAGACCCCGTCCCTACACACTGGCGACTTTGAACTTTATTCTCTGGCTCATAATAATGGACCCAGGTCTCATCTACAGTCACCAGACGTGAAAGGAAATCATCTTACTTTGACCTAAACCGCTTCAACAATGCGCTGTATACTGATGCTCTGGTTACCATTTGCTCGTCGCTAAGGAGTTTTGGGACCCAACGGGTTGTTAGCTTATGCATACTCAAGCGATCATGTAAAGTTGTTGAAACGCTACCATGTGAAATGTGTAATGCATTCGCTATTTCTTCCACCTTAATTCGCCTATCAGAGTACACCAGATCCCGTACTTTGTTACACATATCTTCATTGGTGGCATCTGATGCGCGTCGAGACCTGGTTTCGTCTTCTAAAGACGTTCTACTGCGTTTGAATTCCCCAACCCAGAATTTAACTTGTGCATACGATGGTGCAGAAGACCCATAAACATTGGTCAACTCGCAATGTATTTCCTGACCTGTTTTCCATTTCAAATACAAGTACCGAATTACAGCACGGTACTCAACTTTTGACTAAAAGCTTACTTTTGCATCGCTAGCCATGTTTGACATTCAATATCTTATGAGTGAATGACACGATAAGGGTGCAATTTTGCCCTCCGGCCGAAAACATGTATTGAAACAAGGCATGAAAATCTTGGGTGTCTCGGTCAATTGGAAATGGGACAGGCTGGTTACTTATTGACTTGCCCTCGTAATATCGCACCCCGCCTATTCTCCGGACAGCTCCTAGTGATTATTTCCTATTCCCAAACTTGAAACAGGATACCCGTGGACGTCATTTCCGGTCTAACGAAGAAGTCGTGGCGGCAGTTGAGGAGTGGGTCAGAGACAAGGACCCTGGCTTCTTCAGTTCTAGGCTGATGGCACTGGAACACCGTTGGTCTAAGTGCATCATTCTAGAGGGCAATTACATCGAAAACGAGGAGATCGATCTCACCCAGAAATAATTTAGGTTGGTTTTTCATTGACTTGCCCTCGTATTTGCAAATAGTGGAGACCCTGATCAGACGCCGCGTTCTGCGGCGTCTGATCTTGGTCTGCACTATTTGCCAGATACCCTGTTCGGGGTTTCCAGTCTACAATGGGTTAGTATTCACAATTAATACTCAACAGATAATCAAGCATTCCATAAATAATTAGAAATTTTCTCTCATCACCAACGTATGGTGTTTCATCATTGTTTTTCCCATAGTAAACATTCCCTGGAGAGAGGCTTTCCACCATTACCTCTACATTTCTAATTTGTAATTTCTTCCATTTGCACCAGCACGGTGTTAACTGTTCGTATGTACAATACAATTAACTTTCTATCTTTAGCTTCTGTTTCTAATTCCCACTATTGCCCCCACAAAAGTGTCACCATTTACTTTTGTTCCCTTGTTAACATTATTCCATATTACAGTTGAACTTCAATGGCTCGAACATCTTTGGGAACATGGAAATTCGTTCTAGACATCGGTAGTTTGAGCCACTGAGGGTTAGTCATTGCGTAAGGAGACAAACGGTGATAATTTAGGGATATATTTTCGATGTTCAAAAATAATGGTATGTTGAGTGTATTCATTAGAATCGCCTCATCGAGACATTTCTAATGAGTACACACAATATACTTTTTATGATAAAATAAGAAACTTCCATAAAGTACCACTAAATATTTGCTTTCTTGAGCTATGAGAAGAATTTCCTAGAGACTCAAAAACGAGTTCGAATTAGCCATTGTAACCGAGCTATCGGTGTTCGAGTCATTTAAGTTTTACTACATGTATAATTAACAATCCTTTCATCCCCACAGAACAATACAGAAACCTTTACAAATATTGCAGATCCAGATGAGACGGCTCGTGACGAACCGTCTCATCTGGATCTACACTGTTTGCCATTCTGTTATTGGTGTTTGACTGAAAAACCTATTTGGAACAATCGATGTATCCAAATTAAGAGATGGAAGAGTCCATGTCAGAAACTCGGGGTGAAAGGGTAATCAATCATTATATTCAACCTTGAAAATTGAAAATCGCCCATGGCAGACCTGGGTTGTAATTTCATTGTCGCATCTCTTCCGACACGACTCGGTGGATTTTGCGGAAACATGATGAAAAGTTTAGTGAACACTTGCTCTACGTGACGTCATTTGATTTGAAACGCTATATGGCGATGTTCAGAATAAGTGTGATGGAACGAATTATGGACACATACTAGCAATATTGTATTGCTCCACAGGAAGTTCTCCAAGCTCAACTAATTGGATGGGCCTTGGAGTAGACGGGACAAATCAAGTTAAGGGGAATGTGTATTTTTTAGGGCCGGCAACTTTGTCGAAATTGTTTCTGTTTCCTACCAAAAAAGGGGTCTATCCTAAAAAAAAAAAAAAGGCTTGCATAGGGAGCCAGTTTCTTTTTCCCTTACGATTAGTCCCTTTTTCAGAAGAGGAAGAAAAGTGTACATGTAAGTTAATAAGAAAACAATAATATCACGATATCCGGTAAAGACCCATCACGGAAACGTACCTATATATTTTTGACCCCCTTAAACCCCACTTTTATATAGTAAAACTGGGGTTTACAGGGTATATATTATTTTTCTTATTTTTATTATTTCTGCTCAAAACATAGATTGTGGGTACTCGTTAGAACCGCCTCGCCGAGGCGGTTCTAACGAGTACCCACAATCTATGTTTTGAGCAGAAATTATAAAGAAAATACATCAGAATTTTTATCTGGAAACATTCATTTTTTTGGTAGTGGAATTTTCAATATATCTGAACAGGCATGTTTTCCTAATGACAATCACGGAAAAAAGGAGTTAAAAGTTGTCTCCGTGGTAAAAAAGGCGGTAAAACTCCCGATGTAAAACTATCAGTGTATCAAGTTCTTTTATCATTTGCATCCTTGCGACCTTAACAATACCTTCACTGTCCGCTAATGGGATCACATAGATCTGTAGATAATAAAGATGAACAGGGATGTCAGAATCAGGCTGTCAGGGCGTGCAATTTAATCTTAGGGTGAATGAATACACTGTCAAGATGATACCGTAAACCTGTTTTACCTCTCTTCTGAAAAAGAGGCCTGCTCTAAAAGGATAGAACTTGCTCCCATTGGGAGCAAATTATTTTTTGTAAGAGTAGACCCCTTTTAGTTCCCTTGGAAACAACTTGTTACTTTTTAGACCGTAAACCTGTTTTACCTCTCTTTTGAAAAGAGGTCTGCCCTCTGGGAGCAACTTCTTTCCTTTTAGAGTAGACCCCTTTTAGCTTCCATCGGAGCAACTTCTTTCCTTTTAGATAAGACTCTTTTTCAGAAGGCATTTGGTGATCAGGAAAGCAAACAGGAAATTACAAATTTTGCCTCCCTTTGCAAAAAATGCCATTACGAAAACACGCCTATTCAAATATATAGTAAATTTCACCTCCAAAAACCGACAATTTTCAGGTAAGAAACTCTGATATTTTTCATATTTCTGCTTAAATCATAGATTGTCGGTACTCATTAGAACAGCCTCGGGGAGGCGGTTCTAATGGGTACCCACAATCAATGTTTTTGAGCAGAAATAAGAAAAATAATGTATATCCCTGTAAACCCCAGTTTTACTATATAAAAGGGGGGTTTAAAGGGGTCAAAAGTATATACGTCGTAGGCATGTTTTCGTGATGGGATAATCTACTAAGTGTGTATCTATTCACCTTAATCCATTTTTGTCTGGAAACTACGAAAAGATTAATTGGCAAACAGTGCCGTCCCAGATCAGACACATCAGAACGCGACACTTTATTAGAGTCTGCACTGTTTGCAAATAGTTTTGCAATTTTCTCTAGGAATATCTAAATCACATCGCCTGACTTACCTAAAATTGAAATTGGACTCTTCTAATATACAGTGTGGGGAAGTTTATTCACTGTAAACATTCTCGTAGATTTTACGGTAAATACTGACAACTGGCTGCCAGCGCCTTTACGGGGGCCCGTAGAACTTTCGCAGGAATTCCCTCCTATGATGGGCCAAGGATGTATAAGCTTAAGATATGTTGCGGTAGCTCACATCCCTACGTTACATACGTTGCCCTACAATGCGTAATTATTACTGTAAACAATCTATAGGCGCCCGTAAAATTTATGGTACAGGTACTGTCAGCCAGTTGCCAGTATTTACCGTAAAATCTACAGGATCTTTTTACAGTGTTCAGTCTGAGATGGGCAGAGCTTTGCTGTTCTCGTACGGTATAAGAGCCATTTCCCGAAGGCATGAACCATTATTATTGTGTTAGCTGATCTCGCGCAGCATTTATTGCCGCGCCCCAATGAGGTTCTAATGCAATTACAAAACATTTAGCAGTACCGGAACAATCGCGCCGCAACGTCAGAAAACGTACCTTCTGACGTGCGCCCAATGAAGAAGACTCAAACCAGACCACGTGTCCGCGCAGTCTGGTCAGAGTTTTCGTTGCTTAAAGATACTTTGCTTCCTTGGCGGTCCTAAATGCGCCTCGTAAATATTCTGATTAGACTGCAAGAAAGCACAGGCCGATCTGTATTTCGCTGGGTGCCGGTTTCCAAAATTATCATTACGAAAACACGCCTATTCAAATATATTGAAAATTTCACCTCCAAAAACTGAAATTTTTCAGATAAAAATTCTTATATTTTTCATATTTCTGCTTAAAACATAGATTGTGGGTACTCGTTAGAACCGCCTCTCCAAGGCGGTTCTAACGAATACATACAATCCATGTTTTTGAGCAGAAATAAGAAAACTAATGTATACCCATGTGTACCCCAGTTTTACTACATAAAAGTGGGGGTTAAGGAGTCAAAATTATGTAGGTATGTTTGTGTGATGGTTTTCTCACGTTGCGCCACAATTGTCACAGAAAATTAAGCCGTTTTCCGTGAAAAGAGACAATAAGCATTTATGAGAATAACAAGACCAAGGTCAGCGATCCAAACCGATTAGCCTGACCAGATATATCACCGTTCGCCTATATGAAGTAAGGTTTCATAAGAATCTATTGAGAAAAGTCTGGAGACCTTCTCAGACTGTACTGATATGCAGTCTGAGCCTGTGTAGGGGCACTGTCGTATTTGTTAAGCATTCTTTTTTGTCGTGAGATGTCTTATTTATTGCTGTAACTTGTTTAGATAGATCGATAATGCCACGCTATGCTGCTGCCATATACGGCTCGTCATGGGAAAGCTTGCTCTTTGCCTGTGTAGAAAACACGAACCAGACAAAAATGCGTATAAATGTAGTCGTGTTAGGACCTCAGCCTGCTCGTACGCCCTATATGTCGACGTTGTAGCAACTGCCATTGCAATGGCAAAAGTCATGACTGTATTGCAGGTGTATAGAGACTTTCGCTATATGACGCAATGCAAGTTCTCTCAATAGAACGGATGTGGCGTATGATCCTTCCCGTTGAGCGTAAAATCTAGGGAAATCACAACATTTCGCGCTCTAATATTCCTGAATACGGGTAAACGTACAGGATTCTATGTAGAAAAAACACAAGGCCGTATTTTTATTGACATGTAAAGATCGAAGGCACTAACTCGAGCACGGGATAGCCTAGCCTGATTCAACTGACGATATTTGTCCCCTTCTGAGACAATTCACATGAAATGTCAAAGCTTCATTACTGGAAAAAAAAAAAAGAAAACGTAATCGATTTGTCGTTTCGAGGATGCCCCGAGAATGATAAAGGTTAGAACAAGTAGAAGCAGAGTAGCCATGCATGTGAACCTCATACTTGGCCTTGAGTAAATCTCTCAAATTTTATGTAGCTTTCCAACATTATTGCAAAATATATGGGTGATCTTTATGATTAATGTTTGTTTTGCAAATGAATACGGCAGACTGTCGGCAGGATTGAGGTAGAAGTAAACAGAAAGTCTACCATACAAACTATTTAAGCTATTAACAAATCAACTTTTTTGTCCGTTCGCAGCAAAGTGATAAATGTATTGTCCGCCTTGGTAAGTGTTTTGTATAAACGCAATACCGAGGTACTTACATCATATGTGAGCCACCGCCTACTACTGGAAACCAAACAGGAAGACAAACAGACAAAATGCCAGACATCCAACATACGTACACAATAAAATATATGCATCATAACGTGAAAATCCTCATAATTTCTGAGCTCACTTATTCCCCTTTCTACTTTATAAAGTGGTGAATCCGGGGTCGGGTGATTCTTAAGAAATGGAGCATTTCTTTGTGTTTTAAATCTCAGAAATAATTTATGAAACCTTCTTGTTTACTAACAAGCCCACTAAAATGGACAGTCTGACTTTGTGCAACCGCGTAAGATAGGTTACACATTTAAAAGTTTAAACTTTAACCTGATGACTATAAATAACAAGAGGCCCATGGACCACGATTCGCTCATCTAATAAAACAGCTATTGCATATCTGCAAATACGATGTAACTTCTTCCAGTATTGCCACAGCAGCTAGGACACAACTTTGACCATACCGTAAAAAAGTAAACGGTCATCCTAGTATCGTCATTTGAACAAACTTAGTAGACTTTGAGTCCCCATTGATGTATATTAAGATTCAGCCTAAAAGCTTCCTTAGTTCTGGAGTAGAAGTGTTTTATTATATATGGGCACAATAGCCATCTGGTTCAATGGTACGGAACCATTTGACTAAACTGTCAACATTCTTTCAATGGAAGGCCCCATCTGATATCTAATGAAAATCGGTCAAGAGTTTAAGAGAAGACATTTAATGACATTAAAGCTATATACATATATATAGCCCAAGGACAAGGGCAGATTGCCCCAAACTTTTGAAGGTACCTAAACAGTTTTACTTCTTAAATCATAAATTGTAAGTTTCTGCCATTATTCTTTAATACATACTGAGAAACTGAGTTTTCAACATTTTCCCCATACAAGTGTATGAGGGCGCAAATTTGACCTTGCGTGAAAAAGGTCAAAGGCTAACCCACGACCATCATTTGGAAAAACTTGGTATACCTTGAATTCCCAATGCTTTATACCAAGATGCAGCTTCAAAGCTTTCTTGGTTCTGGAGGAAAATATCTGTAAGTGATTTTACCCTATATCGGCATGGCAGCCATCTTGTTCAATGGCCGGAACTATTCGAACATATTGTCAATACCCTTTCGACAGAATGCCCCATGTGATTGCTCGCGTGGTTTCAGAGAAGAACACATTTGAAAATTACACAATTTTATACATGTATAAAGCACAGTAGCAAGGGCAGCTAACTCCTAGGGAAAAAATGTGATAGTAAAAAAAATGTTTACTTCTTTAATCATACATTGCAAATTTCAGCCGTTAGTCTTTAATACATTTTGAGAAAATTTCCCCATAAAATATATATGGGGTGCAAATTTGACCTTGCCATAAAAAGATCAAAGTTCATCCTACGAGCATCAACTGAACAAACTTTGTAGACCTTGAGTCCCCGATGCTATATATCAAGATTTAGTCTCAAAGCTTCCTTGGTTCTGGAGATGATATGTTACCATATATCGACTTGGCAGCCATTTTGTTCAGTGTCGCGGAACCATTCGAAGAAATTGTCAATATCCTATCAACAGAAGGCACCATTTGAAATCCAAAGAAAATTGCTAATGTAGTTTCTGAGAAGAAGACATATTAAATTACATTATTTTATACATGCATATAGCCCAAGGGCAAGGGCCGAAAACCCTTAAAAGATTTATGGTACCTAAACAGTTTTACTTATTAAATTATACATAGTAAGTTTCAGTCATTAGCCTTTAATACATACAGGGAAAATGATTTTTCAACATTTTCCCCCTACAAATGTATGAGGGGGCATATCTGACATTGCCGTAAATGTCAAAGGTAAATCTTGGTTCTGGAGAAGAAGATTTTTAAGTGCTTTTACCATATATAGGCATGGAGGTCATCTTATTGAATGGCGCGGAACCATTCGTAGAAATTGTCAAGACCTTTTCGACAGAAGGTCTCATATGAAATCTGATGAAAATTACTTATGCGGTTGTCCATGCATGTAGCCCTGGGGCTAGGGAAGATATCCCCCAGGGGACATAACTTTGATTGTAACTGAAACGTTTTACTACTTTAATCATACACTGTAAGTTTCAGTCATTAGTCTTTTATACATACTGAGAAAATGATTTTTCAAAAAAATTTTTCCCATACAAATGTATAAGGGCGCAAATTTGGTCTTGCCGTTAAAAAAGTCAAAAGCTAACCTACGACCATCATTGAACGAACTTGGCAGACATTAAGTCCCCGATGCTATATATCAAGATTCGTCCTCAAAGCTTTCTTGGTTCTGGAGAAGAAGATTTTAAAGTGCTTTTACCATTTATCGGCATGGCGACCATCGTGTTCAATGGCGCGGAACCATTCAGTCGTTAGTCTTTAATTCATTTTGAGAAAAAGATTTTTCAACATCTTCCCCATATAAATGTAAAGGGACGTATATTTGACCTTGCCGTAAAAAGATCAAAGGTCAAACTACGGTTATAATTTGAACAAAGTTGGTAGACCTTGAGTCCTCGATGCTACATCGCTCGTCGGTCATTACTGACAACGACCAATCCTTATCAAATGCGTGTTGTTGTTTATGTATTATAAGATAGCTATTGAGACCAATCTTAGCTCTTAACTGCCTGTTGCAGATAGAACAAGAGAGGTCTGAGGAAGAAAACTCTTTTGGTGATGCCTTAGCTCTGGCTTTCCGCTGTGCACGTTTCTGCTCGGCTTTGCTGGTTCTGTATGTTTCGTACTCATGTGCACCCCTTCTGATGAGGCTTCGCCACTTCGCTCGATTCTGTGCAATCTGTTCCCATGACTTGGTTGGTATGTTGAAGTCTTTAAGGGAGGCTTTGAAGTTGTCCTTGTATCAATTCTTGTGACCACCATTAGAGCGTTTTCAAACTTGCAGTAACCCATAGAGAATTTTCTTTGGCAAACGTTCATCAGGCATTCTGGTAACATGGCCTGTCCACCTTCAATGTGCCAGTTTCAGAAGAAGAGTATGTACACGGTGCATCCCTGTCCTCTTCAGGACTTCTGTGTCTAGAATCCTGTCTTCCCACTTGATCTTTAGAAGTTTTCTAGGACAGCTTGTATGGAAGAGGCTCAGTCTTTTGGCATGCCGTTAGTGAACTGTCCAGTTTCACATGCATATAATAGTGTTGACAGCACCACAGATCTGTAGACTTTCAGCTTTGTGTCGTCTGATTCCACTTCGATCCCAAATATCTTCAACGTAGTCGATGTTATATACCCAGCCCAAAAGCTTTCTGGGTTCTGGAGAAGAAGATTTTAAAGTGTTTTACCATATATGGCCATCTTGAACCTTGACCATTTTAACAAATTTTCACCCTACCCTTAACAAAAGATTCCACAGGAAGACTGACGAAAATTGGCCGCGGGATTTAGAGAAGTCGTTCAATTGAAAGTTTAGACGGACAACGACGGACGGACGGACGATGTCGGACGACGGGCGGCAAGTGATTTAGCCAAGAGAATGCTAAAGCTTAAATACATGTGAGACGTACCATGTAATGCAGAAAAAAAAAGATTGCCGCACTGAATCACTGGACTGGACCAGGTATGCCATTTATCACACCGAAGGTAATAATTATCCATAATTAAGCTATGCAATATAACGATCTTGGAATTATCTACAGGTGTCTGAAAGGTGGCTACATATAACATGGTGCACATGGCAATTAACAATAAGAATAAGACAATAGCAATTACGTATACTTCCTGATAATTCCTGAGTACCCAGGTTCCACTATTTATCATAGTAAACCAAATAACAAAATCAGAGGACTTATGGTCCTGTAGCTCACCTAAGACTATTTGTTCTGGGCAAGCTGATGGTAACATTTATAAAGAATGAAACATGAGCGTATGGTAGCCAGTACAGTTTGAAAAGCCTTTTGTCTCTGTATCTTAGAGTAACTTGGTATGGAATTTGGCTTTAATTAATTTGGCGAAACAGAAACGACTGTGCCTTTTAGTTTCACACAAGAAGATTTTTAAAGGTTTTCCTTACATTAGTCTATGTAAAACAAGTGACTCCTGGGGTGTCACAACAATCTTGGTAAAGGTCCACTAGATAAAACTAAGTACCAAATGTCAAAGGCTAAGATTTTAAAAAGCTTTTCTCTATATGAGTTTATGTAAGAAGTGGCCTCCGGGATGGGGCCATTTTGACCCCAGAGACATAATTTGAACATTATCTTGGTAAATGCCCTCTAGCTTAAGCTACATACCAAATGTCAAAGATGTGAGCCTTCTAGTTTCAGAAAAGATTTTTTGCTTAAAAAAATCCCTATTGGGATCTATGTAAAAAAGTGACGCCTGGGTCGAGGCCATTTTTAACCCTAAGGCTATAATTTGACCAATCTTGGTAGAGTCTCATTAGATGAAGTTACATACCAAATATTAAAAGATTGTGCCTTCTAGTTTCAGAGAAGAAGATTGTTACTTTTTTTTCCTGTTTGAATCTATGTAAAACAAGTGACCTTGGGGCGGGGCCATTTTAATCCCAGGGCTATAATTTTTAATAATCTTGGCAGAGATCCACAGATATTGCTGGGATATTGCCAGGAAAGCTGATAGAATATTACCCTGCACGTGAATTACGCTTACCGAACGAGGGTAATCCTATAGGGTAACGTGACAGAGTATTACCCTGCACGTGATATGCTCTCGACTAATGAGATTTCTAATGTAGTTAATGAGTACTAATAAGGAATGATAATTAAAGATCTATATTTGTACTGTACAAGTTAATGGATTAACAGGTTTATTCCTAAAAACGTGGAGATATAAATGTGAAATTGTATAGATGACATAGTAACTTTTTTAACCTATCTGTGAAGAATTACAAGTAAAATGGATTAACGTTTTCTCCCTATATCTGTAAAGACAAACATTTTAATAGATTAAGTTTTCTCTTAACATACGTAAAGCTCTACATGCAAAATGGATTCATGTGCTCTCACCGATTTGTTAAGATTTATTAGACGGATTAACTTTGTCTACCTACATACCATTACGAAAACACGCTTATTCAAATATACTGAAAGCTTCGACCAAAAATTTGAATATTTTCAGATAAAAAATTCTAATATTTTTCATATTTCTGCTAAAAATCTCAGCGAGGCGGTTCTAACAAGTACCCACTATCTTTGGTTTTGAGCAGAAATAGGAAAAATAATATATACACCTGTAAATCCCAGTTTTACTATATAAAAGTGAGATTTAAGGGTCAACATTGTAGAGGCATGTTTTCGTGATGATAACGAAAAGTATACTTTTTCTCTACTATATGTATTATTGACTAACCAATTCCTCGCCAGTAAATAAAGATCCCCAATATGTAAAGTTCTACTTGTAATATGAACTAACCGTGGTTTCATGTATATAAAATTCTTAATATAACAAAAGTATTATCCCAAGCTTTTCTTCTTATATGTGAAGATCTACATGTAAACTGCATTCAGGTTTTCTTCCTATATTACGGTAAATACATTATATTCTAAAATTTCGTCCAACAAAGTGTCTGACAAAATGGTACATGTAAACTGTATCCAGGTACGAGTAATTTAGGTTAACAGTTTTTTTTGCCATACATACATAATGATCTACATGTGAAACGGATTCACATTTTCTCTCCTTCATGGGTACACGTTATGTAGATTGCTTATGATTCCCCTAATTCAAAAATTCTACAACGGATTATCTTAAAAAAAATCCCCCCGCACGTAATGATAATTTTCTCTACAGCATATTAAGATCATCCCGTAAAATACATCGGCGTTTCTCTTCAGTGTGCAATGGCCTACCTAAAAGGGGTTTTTACATGTATGTAAAGATCTGTATGTAAAATTGACTAGTATTTCTCTGGGCATGTAAAGATGACTGACGTTTCTTCCGAGTATATAAAGACATATTTAAAAAATTGAATATGATCAAAAGAATCCTTTGTATCAATGTGATAATCTATCATGATGAACCTATTCAGTGAATTACATGTAAAATGGTTTAACCGTTTTTTTTTTCCATGTATGTAAAGATTTACATGTAAAATGGACCAACCGATATTCCATTTATATAAAGATCTACATATAACAGTTACCTGAAACGTTAAATCCCTATATGTATAATTCAACATCTAAAACTGAATTACCTTTTTCTCAGATTTGCGCAGCGTGGATTGGTCATGCAAAGGATATGCTTAAAAACATGTTTTGTGTAGATGTGGCCCGCTGAGAGCACATCAACTTCTATTATCGGTAAAAAGAATAAATTAATGACTCAGATATATACTATATAACATTTTCCTTAAAATCGATACAAGGATTGGATATTTTCCGAAGAAACAATCAAGGTATTAGTTTCGAGTCGTTAACAATAATAATGGAGGAATTCGTAGCATAGGCATCTAGGTATAAATAAGTAATATCACCATGGGAAACCCATTACCAAAACATGCCTATTCAAATATATTGAAAATTTCATCTCCAAAAACTGAAAATTTTCGGATAAAAATTTCTGATATTTTTCATACTTCTGCTCAAAACATAGATTGTGGGTACTCGTTAGAACCGCCTCGGCGAGGCGGTTCTAACGAGTACCCACAATCTATGTTTTTGAGCAGAAATAAGAAAAATAATGTATACCCCTGTAAACCCCAGTTTTACTATATAAAAGTGGGGTTTAAGGGGTTCAAAATTATATAGGTATGTTTTCGTGATGACCATGGGAAACCAGAGGAGGCTTCTAGAAAGAATAAGCTGGAACGAAGTTGAGTATTCATAGGTCCACTCAAAATAAGTATCCGTAGGTCCACTCAAAATGAGTTCCCATAGGTCCACTCAAAATAAGTATTCATAGGTCCACTCAAAATGAATATCCATAGGTCCACTCAAAATGAGTATCCATAGGTCCACTCAAAATGAGTATCCATAGGTCCACTCAAAATGAGTATCCATAGGTCCACTCAAAATGAGTATCCACAGGTCCACTCAAACTGAGTATCCATAGGTCCACTCAAAATGAGTATCCATAGGTCCACTCAAAATGAGTATCCATAGGTCCACTCAAAATGAGTATCCATAGGTCCACTCAAAATGAGTATCCACAGGTCCACTCAAACTGAGTATCCATAGGTCCACTCAAAATAAGTATTCATAGGTCCACTCAAAATGAGTATCCATAGGTCCACTCAAAATAAGTATCCGTAGGTCCACTCAAAATGAGTTCCCATAGGTCCACTCAAAATAAGTATTCATAGGTCCACTCAAAATGAATATCCATAGGTCCACTCAAAATGAGTATCCATAGGTCCACTAAAAATGAGTATCCATAGGTCCACTCAAAATGAGTATCCATAGGTCCACTCAAAATGAGTATCCACAGGTCCACTCAAAATGAGTATCCACAGGTCCACTCAAACTGAGTATCCATAGGTCCACTCAAAATGAGTATCCATAGGTCCACTCAAAATGAGTATCCACAGGTCCACTCAAACTGAGTATCCATAGGTCCACTCAAAATGAGTATCCATAGGTCCACTCAAAATGAGTATCCATAGGTCCACTCAAAAGAAATGCTCTGGATATGAGTTATCGAAAATAATATGTAAAGTTAATAAACAATAACATTAATAATTAGATAAATACATTTCGATGAAATAAAATGTCGAAAACTGAGTCAGAAGTAGGGATGGTAAACAAATGTGATTGTTAAAAGGCAACACCTGCATTTAATTTAAAGTTTAACACGACGAATCACAAGCAAATATTAGCTTTAAAGGGAATATTTCTAACGTGTGCTTTCCCAGGATAAGAGCAGAAACATATTTCAGATAGAAGCAATTTGAGCCTACGCACGGCAAAACCAACAAAATGACAAGTGTGCCCAGCGAAGACTCAGATCAGCCTGGGCATCCGCCTGTCTAATCAGAGTCTTCGCTGTCCGCATGAAGAAAGCTTGGATCCTTAGCTACCCAACAAGCGGCCAGCAAATACTCTGATCAGACTGGGCGGATGCCCAGGATGATCTGAGTCTTCGCTGGGCGCACATTCATTTTGTTAGTTTTGTCATGCGCTGGTTCATTTTTCAAAATTAAAGAATGTTCCAGTAAAAGAGTACAATAAATGAGCCGAAACTTGAGAGACACACCTTCTGACATGTACGCCAAACAAATACACAAATCAGCCTGTGCATCCGCGCTGTCTGATCAGTGTCTTCGTGGTACTCATGTAGAAACTTTGCATTCTTAGATATATAAATGCGCCCTTTGAAGATTTTGATCAGACTACTCAAATGCGCAGGCATCTGAATCTTTGCTGGACGCACAAGCCTGAAGGTAGGTTTTATGACGTTGGGGTTCAAATATACCTACCTGTATACACTGTTTAAATAGCAATGCATTTACAGATGTAGGAACGGCTGAACTGAAATATTTATAGACGGTATTTGCACACATCATCGTTAAGAGTCGGTTTGACAATGCAAGGATTTTCTATGGAGATGAAATTTACATGGAATGTTAACCCAACTAGCATTCTACGTAAATCTACATCGGGCCGTCATCGGCCCGTCAGCTACCCCGACGGGCCGATGACGGCCCGATATAGATTTACGTAGAATGCTGACTGGGAAGGCCTACTTTCATAATAAGAAAAGATACAGAACATACAGCTTTTGCTAATTACATACATTTTGCATTGGGTCGAACCCATGCCCTGCAAGCTCTGAACAGTGCGGCGATATCAACTAGGACTGCAGCGTCCGTCGTTGAAACCAATTGCGCTATCCAGACAATAAAAGTTGTTCATATTGGTGAAGACAACAGACGTTGCAGTGCTAAGCGATGTCGCCGCATTGGTCGGACTTTGTCTGGCGTGGGTTAGATCTCAGCGAAACCATTTAGAAATTTTTCCGAGGATTATTTCTTAATTATAGTTGGAAAAACTGAGCTAACGACATATAAGCCAGCGCATGACAAAACCTAAAATAAGACGTGCGACCAGCGAAGACTCAGATCAGCCTACGCATCCGCACAGGCTGATCAGAGTCTTCGCTGATTGCATGTGCCTTATACAGCTTTTGGGCTATGCAAAGAGAGATAAACGAGAATCTTTGTCATACTGGGTGAATGTATAGGCTGATCTGAGTCTTTGCTGGTCACAAATGTCTTCTTGTAGGTTCTGTCGTGCGCTGGCTCAAATTGTATACTTCATACAATATCCGAGTATGTGTTTCCTGAAAATTAATTTTCACCTTTCATGCAGTTTGTCCCCATAAGATAAGAAGACAATTTTAATGAAATGTTAAAACTTGTTTCCCTTTGAGCCGGGAATTCTTTTTCAAATTGTCGTCTGCTTATTATTTACCCAGCATGCAAAGCGTTAAAGAAGCATTGAAAATGTAAGAAAAGCCTCCAAGATTCGCAGAAGCGGTTGTCAGCTGCTTAACAAAGACATTTTGAAATTGACAAGCGTTTCTATAATTATCTTCTAAAAGACCGTCACTCCGAGTTTAATTCGCTCGACATATTAAAGAAATGTTTGACAAGGAATGTCTTTAGAATGCAAAAGCTTACAACAACATTGGTATTTGTCAATATTGAATCAGAAGCTGAGTTGCTGAGAAACAGAGAAGGAGAAACAGAGTACACCCAGCTAGCATTCTACGTAAATCTACATCGGGCCGTCATCGGCCCGTCAGCTACCCTGACGGGCCGATGACGGCCCGATATAGATTTACGTAGAATGCTGACTGGGCAGTTGAACTTCGATGGCTCAAACATCATTGGGACCATGGAAAGTTGTTCTATACATAGGTAGTTCGAGCCACTGAGGGTTAGTCACAGCGCCAGGTCAGGAGCCAAATGGTTATAATTTAGGGATGTCTTTTCGATCTTCTATAAAATAATGGTATGCTGAGTGTCAAAAACGAGTTCGAATCAGCCAGGATAAACAAGTAATCGGTGTTCAAGCCAGGGAGAAGATTCGAATGTAGTTTTAGTGTTACAGTACATGCATGTGTAACTCTTGTCATCCTGAATGAATTAAGATGTCACACCCACTTCTGATTGTCAGCCAATCGGATTGCTTGTTCTAGGTTATGGATACAAATTCACATACTTAGTGACACTGTTTGCAAAGGCAGGGCATATCCGGGTTCAGCAGGAAAAGGGTTAATGTGATTAAACGTTGCACTACAAAGGTAAAGGGCTCTAGCTAGTCTGGCCCAGGAAACTTGTTAATTTAGCTGTTTTCTTTTTCTCTGCTTGTTTGTAGTTGGAGTTGTACGGCCCAAATAACACTAAAGGTCATGTCGAGCCGGTCAGTTAATTTTCTCACACTTTTCCTGGGTAGGCGTATTATCATATGTTTTCATGCAGAAATAATGAAAATTGATACAGGCATACAACTCTTATCTTTAGCTATGCTGTCCATGAAATTTCATTATATAATATAAAAAAATAATTTTGTATCAAGACAGATTTTTCAGTGCAAAAGTTGGATAATCGATACAAAAAATAAAATTAAAACAGTGGCGTAGCAAGAACGAAATAATTTTACGCACATCCAAGAAAACTCTTGAAACCTTATCCCTAGAAACATTTCTAGGGAGCAATTCTTTCCTTTAAGAGCAGCCTCTATGGCTAAGAGCAAATCAAGGGTTGAGCGCAAGACTAGCATAAGTCAGATAGTTGTTTTTCCCCAAACCAAATCTCCTCACCATGAAGGTGTTATGAAGATAACAACATTTCTTTCTGTAAACAATGAAAATTTAGGTGCCATTGCTCGTATGAGCAATGGCACCTAAATTTGCATTGTTTACAAAGGGGTCCAAGTTGCCCCTAAACAAGGGTTTCAAAAACATGTTTGAGTTACTATAGTCTTGCGCTCAACCCTCGAAATATATTTCATGCTAATGTCATTTTACGCATGCTACGACGTAATGTTGCGAATGTGCGTAATGAACGCTCAGCGATGTAAAAGAAAACAAAAAGGTTAAAAACTACAACAGTTTGAACTTTTGCTTAATGATTAGTTTAAACAATATTTTATTTGACAAGAATGTAACAGTAACAGGAAGTACAAACACATGGTGCAGGATCTAACGATAAGCAAAAGCTTGATAAAATCATCTCCTGCGTCATGGTGTAACATACAGGATATATAGATTAATGGCTGTGTCAAACAGAGAGAGAGAGAGAGAGAGAGAGAGACAGGGAGAGATAGAGAGAGACAGAGAGAGGAGGCAGACAGAGGCGTGTTATGTGTACCCTAGACAAGAGTGTTTCCTAATACATGTAAAGGTTATTTTCAAGAGACTGGAGAGGCGAGAGTTTGGTACTAGTCTCGGTTTCCTCAGGTAAACCGTCCGGAATCAATAATGAACTCTTGCACTTGATTAAAAAGAGCTTCATTTTCTCCTTGCGTTTTGTTGTCATTGCCGAAAAGAAAATCATGAGATGTGTAAGCGTTTATGTTATTGGGTAAGCATCTTGTTCTTGCGGCCGCATACTTAGGGCAGTCAAAAAACAAGTGATGTGGGCTTTCAAAAGCTCCACAGTGGCAAGAGGGATCGGCCACAATATTCTTCCTGAAAAGATGGGAGTTGAGCGAGCTGCACTTCAGTCGCATTCTTGAATGTAGTATCTGGCCTTTTCGTGAGCCAGTATTACAGAAGTTGGCGGTTTCGATGCGCAATATACTGGTTAACCTCTTAGAGGACTAAGCATGACCTGTAAAAGTGTGATTAGGTAAATTGGCCGCGCTCGACATGACCCAACTGGGTTGACTGGGCCGTAAAACCCCAATACAATACAACGACTCCTTAGCATACTTGTCCTAAAGATTGAACATGTCCCTTTTTATTATCTAATAGAGTGGCTTAACACTGCTGGATGAGTGGCAAACATTAGCCACGCTCTGTGCCATCTGATCTATGTCCACACTCTTCATTCCTGCCTGTCTGTCCCAGTACTGGGGTTATAACGATAAGCAGACATACAATTCAGAACCCAGTTGTTCAAAACTAACGATGTCGTTAGTTAACGTATCGTTAAAACTAGGATCATTAAATATGGCATATACGCTAATTTTTTTGCTGAAAAGTGTGTGAGTAGCTTTTGCATTTGCAAAAGCTACTCACACACTTTTTCAGCAAAACATACCTGTGAATATGATTGTTTACTTACTGAACAGTTAACAGTTTGACCACTAACGAGCCCGTTAAGCTAACGATGCTTTGAATAACTGGGCTCAGATGTTTACTTATCTCAGATTTAATAGTTAAACTACTTGTTATCCCTGGATGAGGTAAAATGTCTGTTTGCTTAATTCATTAATAATCTTATTACACATAAATATTGCACATTTTAGCATTTTTACGACGTTTCTAGGATCTAACAAATACAATATCAATCTTCAAGCCAGCGCAAACAGCAAAAATAAAATAACCAAGCAACAACAACACGCGAAAATGAAACTTTTCTAGCCTGGTGACTGGAAACGCTTAGTAGATTTTTTTCTCCATGTTTTACAAGGCATACGTTTTCTGTGTCTCTGTAAGGCATATTATTTTCTGTTTTTCTTTTTGCTATCCTGCAAACCAATCTACTCATCACGAAAACACGCCTTTATAATTTTGACTCCCCTAAACCTCACTTTTATATAGTAAAACTGGGGTTTACAGATGTATACATAATTTTTCTTATTTTGCTAAGAAACATCGATTGTGGGTATTCGTTAGAACCGCCTCTCCACAATCTATGTTTTGAGCAGGAATATGAAAAATATCAGAATTTTCTTGTTTGGTTGTAAAATATTCAATATATATTTGAATAGGCGTGATTTCGTAATGTTATGAAAAGGGGTCTACTCTAATAGAAAGGAATTTGTTCCCAATGGGGAGCATGAAATGAATTCATTTTGAAAAGTCTCATTATCAAAACATGCCTATTCAGATATATAGAAAATTTCACCTCCAAATACTGAAAATTTTCAAATAAAAAAACTGATATTTTTCATATTTCTGCTCAAAACATAGATTGTGGGTACTCGTTAGAACCGCCTCGACGAGGCGGTTCTAACGAGTACCCACAATCCATGTTTTTGATCAGAAATAAGAAAAATAATTTATACCCCTGTAAACCCCAGTTTTACTATTTAAAAGTGGGGTTTAAGAGGGTCAAAATTATATAGGCATGTTTTTGTGATGTTCAGGCATGATACATATGCTTTACAGACTATCCTCATCATTTCATGAACTTCTGGCCAACCTTCCTTGCCTCGATTCCCCATTTTTGTGAGTAAAGAGGTTATGTTATATAAGGGTTTTATATTTGTATTTAAAACCTCAGAAATAATTTAAGATGATATTTGATGTATTTAACCGCCCACTGAAAAAGGGCGGAGCTTAACCCATTTATGCCGTATAACTCTTTCACCTCACTCCTTGGACTGGTCCATTTTCGATGAAAGGGGTGTCTAGTTAGTTACTATTATTACCACGTTTATAGAAATTCCTGTTTTCAGTGCAAAGTGTAGACCCTGATCAGACGCCGCGTTCGGTGGCGTCTGATCCGGGTCTACACTCTTTGCCAATGTCCCTCTTATGGGATGCTAGGCATAAATGGTTAATTTTGCGCAAGCTAAGTTTCATCTAATGATTCAGTCTACTAAGTGCTAAAGTTTAAAATGCACGAATATATTAAGCGGACCATGTAATATGCACTGAAGTACAATGAGCCTTATCCCACTGTCCGATATGGTCTCGTTCTATGCACAATTCAGGTCTATCAACCCTAAATACAGTACTTATTCTTCAGCTATGAACTTAGACTGGCTCTAGTCTCTAGTGACTAAATTTTGTTTTCTTATAATTCTGTTTCATAGTCCACTAAAATAAAACCAAAATAATATCATGACTATTAAGACTGGTCACTACCAGTGACCAGCCTTTTTGTTATGATATTGTTTTGGTTTTGTTTCAGTGGATTATCTTGGTTTTGTTTCAGTGGATTATCAAACAGAATTACAAGCAATTAAAAGGAAAAAAAATAGTCGAGACTGGAGCCAGACTATTATAAACTGTACAGTTTATTATTAGACCGTGCTAATACTTTGTTTGGTTCAGTTATTGTTTAAAGTTGTGCTACAATTTGTGTCGTGTCCCAGACAAAATGGACAGAAAAAGCTAGAAGAAAAGAGGAAGGAGAAAAAATAGAGGAGGGTGAGGAAAAAGCCAATGATAGTGTAGAAAAAGGTGAAAAAGTAGTAAAATGTTCCATTTCACCATTTCACCATCAAGTGCCAGTACAGCACGCAGTAACTATCACCGTATCACACCGCGTGCTTAGGTGTAGAATATAGAATAATATATATATATATATATATATATATATATATATATATATATATATATATATATATATATATATATATATATATATATATATATATATATATATATATATATATATTGGGTCTGATATTGCCAAATGTATATCTTTGTTAGGGGTCAAATAAATTAGCTTATGATACCTTTAAAATAACCAGACAAAATACTAAGGTTGTAGATAGATACTATAAACTATAAAAGCATTATTTTTGTGAATAGGGTGAATTAATTATTCACAAAAATCGTAAACCGGTAAAGTCATTCATCAGAAATCGAATACAAGCTTTAAGTATAAAAAAGAAGCCCCTAAACCGTTTGAAATCGCTAGTTGGTACAGTTGTACAGGGTCGACATCCTACGATATCAACCTATTGATTTGCACATAGCTGCGACTGTAACATTTGTTCGGATTTATGGCAAAATCACGAAATGTGCATAATGCTGCGAAAAACTACTTTTGCACAAAACCTCAGCAATGATTTAAGAATTGTATTTTACCGAAAATGCAGACTCAATACGTATTCTAGATATTGTAGATACTTCGACCAATTATGCTTAAATTATTAGAATTACTGAATACCAACATGGATGGTCAAAGTGTTTGACTTTCCACTGCGTTTTAGGTGCCCGAATTTTAGAAAGACTGACAGTCCATATGACAGACACTTTGGTGCACTAAAGAGATATTCTGAATTCCATAAAACCAAGTTAGTTCAACAAGATTCCGCGAAACTACTTACTGACGAAAATACGTGTCTTCATCATCGATATGACGTAGGTTATAAGGGGTGGTTGTAGTGCAAATGTCGGTTTTACAGCTTAGGACCCAAAATGACTAGTTCGTATAACCCTACTGTCATCCTTAATAATGTAAATGGTTTATGAAACATACACACATACTTAGGAAGAAGACATTTGGACCACACCAAGCAAATTGTGCCTTCGAGCTACATGCGCAGGTCATTCACTGTAGATTGACTCAATCGAAGGAAAGGGTCCTGATCAGACTGTACGGATGAGCAGGATGACCTAAATCTGCGCATTACACAGATGCTCGTAGACGTTTCTTCACTTGACTCTGTTCATACAATTAAAATAGCTGTAAGAAATTAAAAAAAGGACTAATAATTAAAAAAAAGCCATCTGTCATCGCATGCGGATGACAAAACCTACCCGTCTTTCGCAACCGCGCACGTACCAACGTGCAGCATTGAGAAAAGGCAGACCCAGGTGTCAATTTGAGGTACTTCTTGTTCTCAACATACTCGAACATCACAGATCCATCATAAAATAGCACAAGGTACGGATGCAAACAACACAGGCCACAATTCTTGGCAGGAATTGTATTTCTGCTACAGAAAGGTAGATCTACGTCCAAAGCTACCTCTAAGCCATCTAAGCTGGGTTTAAGCTAAGGTAAAGTAAGCGATGGGATAAATTTCACAGCTACATGTACAAAGAAGCACTGTACATCTATGCGCAACTAGACTGAACCAACTTAAATTCGAACATAAGCGGTTGCAAACACAGTCTACATCTGAGAGAAGCTTGCCTGTCTTCATTATCCGTGTTTAGTGAACGAGCCCGTGGCCATCTCCGTAACGTTGATGATTTAAGTCTAGCTTCCAGCACCATTTTTAGCAACTATGCAACTGCTTATTATATATATTACCATATCACACACACTTTAAGGTGAAAAGATACAGGGGAGGCAACTATGTTAAAATTGCCTTTACCTCCCTTTTGAAAGGGGTCTACTCTAAAAGGAAAGAATTTGCTCCCACAGGGAGCAAATTCTTTCCTTTTAGAGTAGGCCCTTTTTCAGAATGGGACAGGTGTGCAGGAAAGCAAACAGAAAGTCACAAAAGTTGTCCCCCTTGTTAAAAAAGGGGCAGAAAATCAGAAAATCTACCAAGTGTATCTAATCTCCTTAATTACAATGTGAAAGAGATAAACCATCTAACAGTAGCGTATCATGATTGTCATCGTATTCCGCACAGCTGGCGCAAGAATTGTCAGCCAGCGCCAATAAGATTGTCTCCCAACTCATTTGTTTACATTTTACGGGGTTGCTGCTACTCAATTATATCACATAATTATGCGAGTACGTTTCCAACAGTGTCAGTCGGGCGACAGAAAAAACCTACTGGTAAATGGCATATGCAGAAAATGAAGGCCGAAGCCAGTAAGCGCAAGTGCGCAATCTGGCTACGTCTCTCACTCTTAATACACTAATTTGCCACTTTGTATACCAACTTGAAATCAAACAGCGAAGGCTATGACCACAATGGTTAATGTGCAGTCTGCTAGGGGCCTCGCCGTTTGTTTCTGCCTATGTTGGTTTTTCTTTGTGTCATTTTCATCTTGCTTTGATTTCCGCTGAAATCCGAAAACTGCAGAAACCAAATGATGACATTAATCTTTAGCACTCTCTGGTCAAGTTCAGCGGACGACAAATGAATAACATTTTTCTTATTTTTTCACAGAAAATAGGGTATGATATTTTATGTAAGTTGTCTCCTTAGGAGACAATTTACATATAATGTCAATCCCTATTTGCTAGAGAAAATAAGAAAAATATTTCAAAATATCGTCTGCAGAAATTTCTACCCAGCATGCAGAGCGTTAAACGGAATCACACATAACGTATCACGAAACCAATAACAAAACTACCACACAATATGTTCTACAGCGTAGTGTACGCCAATAGAAAATATCAAGAATTGGAACTGTACTCCGATCACTGTTTCTGTGACTGCCGGTAACTTCCCTCTCAAAAATATCAATAGTTTTTACAACAAAGTCTAATCTCAGTATTCGCAGTTCGTGTATTGATTTTTATAATCAAGTCGCAGGCCTTGCCTCAATGTCTCACCAAACGCTCGTAAACAAGCGCTTACATCGAAACTGATTAATAAACAGCGATTTCAAGACTATGGTGCCCGCTTTTGAGGATGCCAGGCTCCGCTTTAAGCCCTGATAATCTTGAACACCCGGTATGATCTGAGGAACTGAGCAAAGGGTTGTGTTTTGACCTTTGACTCTTTTTTCTGAAAAGGTCAAACAAATGAAGCATTTATTTTGCATATGTAACATTTGAACTTTCTCATTATAATTATATTGTTTAAGTAACATACCTATAATAATAATAATAATAATAATAATAATAATAATAATAATAATAATAATAATAATAACAGTCTAAACATATCTGTACTCTCAACAATTCTTCAGCCATTTCAAGATGCTTGGGCAGTAGATCCGGAAAAGAAATGGCACCAGTAAAATGGTTTTCTTGTTTATTTATGAAAACATATGTTGTGAATACTCATTAGAAGCGCCTCGGTAAGGCGCTTCTAATGAGTACCACAAAATATGATTTCGTGTTGAAATAAGAAAAACAAACGATCTACGAGTTTTGGTTGGAAAACAAAGTAATGAATCTGGAGCTAAGCGGGGTACACAAAGATAAAACATTGTAATTATAAGATCTGAGTTTTTCTTCAACATTTTTACTGGAATGAATCAAAGTAGAACTTTTTGCCCTAGAAAATAGCTATTGACCTCTTAAGGGCAATACTATTTAGCGCGGTGGAGGAATTCGCCCTAGAGGATGACTATTGACGTCATAATGATATCAATGACTTCGGCTTCGGTAAGGAATACGATATAAATAAGAGATCAGTCTATTGTCAGTGTGACGGTGAATAATTCTCACTACTGACTATCAAAGGATTTAAGCATGTATTATACTGATATGAAAAAAAAAATATTATTATACGTATAAAAAAGTATTTCTGAAAGATATTTCAAGCAGAGTGATACTTTATCTGCTCTTTAGTAGGGCAATAATATATCATTCATGAGTTTGTACTTGTCCATGAAATAATCTCATTAATTATTACGTTCATACTTGTCCATACAATAATGCCTTTAATGTATTTGTTGTTGTACATAAAATGACATTAATGTATTAATGAGTTCATAGTTATCTTTAAAATAATTAATGTATTTATGAGCTCTTAGTTGTCGATAAAATAATATCATTCATGTATTCGTGCTTGTCCATAGCATAATGTCGTTAATAAGTTCTTACTTGTCCATTAAATAATGTCGTTAATGAATGCGTACTTGTCCATAAAATAATTTCAACAATTTGTTCGTATTTGTCCATAATATAAAACGTAATTAAAATGTTTGTACTTGTCCGTAAAAGAAAGTACCTTTGTATTTGTACTGTCCATAAAACAACATCACCTATGTATCAATGTGTTCATACTTGTCCGTAAAATAATGTTATTAATGTGTTTGTCCTTTTCCGTAGAATAATGCCATAATTGGTTTCGTACTTTTCCATATATTAATGCAATAACGTGTTCGTACATGTCCATAAATTAATGTCATTAATGTGTTCTTATTTGTCCATAAAATAATGTCATTTATGTGTTTGTACTTGTCCATAAAATAATGCCAAAAATTGTGTTCATACTTGTATATAAAATATTGTCATTATTAATGTGTTCGTACATGTCATCAAATAGTGCCATTAATGTTGTCGTCCTTGTTAACAAATAATGTAATTAATGTGTTAGTGCGTGTCCATAAAATAATGTCATAATGTATTCGTACTTGTCCATAAAATATTGTCATGAGGTGTTCGTACTTGTCCATAAAATAACGTCACAATGTGTTTGTACTTGTCCATAAAATAATGTCATTAATGTGTTCGTACTTTTCCATTGAATAATGTCATTAATGAGTCCGTTCTTGTTCATAAAATAATGTCATAATGCTTATTTTAATCATATTTTATTGCCAAATAATCATATAGCAAGTGGGTTGGACCACAAGTTCTCACAACATTAGATAAGTCCTCCCCAAAACAAAATATAACATACAAAGTTTATGTCATAATGTGATCGTAGTTGTCCATGAAATATCACAGTACCCAAGTCTAGCTTAGAAAAGACCACGAGATCGAATGACCCACCCCTTCATGTGTTTGGTTTAAACATATTTATTTCAATAAATTCTACATATATTCATACAATATTGAGAATAAGTAATGGGAATCAGAAAGAAGCCAAAAGGCTTATACGAATCTGTTTCCCAATATAACATAAAATTACAATCAACCGGTAACATTTACAAAGAAATAACTATGAGTGATGCTTCCAAATTTGAGTTCAAACCAATATACATGTACATATAACGAAGAGAGAGAGAGAGAGAGAGAGAGAGAGAGAGAGAGAGAGAGAGAGAGAGAGAGAGAGAGAGAGTTTCTCAAGACTTAAAACGTTTACTTTCAAATATAAACTTCTGCACAGCCATAAAAACATCAGAATTACAACTATGATTTAAATGATCGTCTCCAAATAGTAAACAATCTGAAGTTATTCAAGATGTACCTAGGTAAAGCCACAGTCACGGAAAATTTTCGTCCCAATACAACGAATAAGGGTTTTACCCTTTCAGCCCTGCAGGCCATATCTGTGTTTAGCAAACAGTGTAGATCCTATTGAGATGGCTTAAAATGAACCGTCTCATCAGGACCTACACTATATACCATCATGTTTTGATACTTGACTGAGATCTCTATTTGGAACAATGGGTCTTACCAGATTCAAAGACGGAAGAGTCCACTTCAGAAAGTCAGGGATGAAAGGGTTAAGTAGTGTACATGAAATAACAAGACAAAAGAAAAAAACAAAACAAAACAAAAAAAACAAAACAAAAAAAAAAAAAAAAAAAAAAAACACACACACACACACACAAAAATAATAAAAATACAGTTGCTCTCGCTATCTCGACCTCGCTTATCTCGAATAACCGCTTATCTCGAAGTGAAAATCGGGTCCCTGCCTAAACATGAACATCTAACAACAGGTAAAAAATATTGTAGAACAGAGGAGAAATTGCTCCTAAGGAGCAATTTCTTCTCTTTTCCACAATATTTTCAATATATCTCTAACTTCAAGTCCAATTACATATACTCGTATATTTGATAATGTGGTTAATCGAATTATTTTTCCGCAGTTCTGCAAATCTGATATGTCGAGGTACGGATATCTCGAAGTATTTCAGAGAGTCCCTTGGAATTCGAGATAACGAGAGTCGACTGCATCCTCATATTGTCGTCTGTTTAATTAGCCAAGAGAGTGGTAAAGGTTAAACGAGTTTTTAGGGACATCAAATCCTCGTCAGTCCTGACGGACAATTACTTCTCAAGCTGATCTACGTCTTATTTGTTTGCTCAAGCGTGTTTGACCGAAAATGTTCTTAAGTTCATTTCGGTATCGTTCCGATTTTAACGCTTAGCATGCTGGGTAAATATTTCAGCAGGCGACACCTTGAAATGTTTTCGTATTTTTCCCAGAAAGTAGGATGATTTCACATTTCATGCAAATGGTCTCCACAGGGACAATTTGTATGAAATATCGAATCCTGCTTTCTGGGAAAACTAAGAAAAATATCGTTTTGTCGTATGCTGATATCGCACCAAGTTAATCCTTGTCATGCTGAATAAATTAACATGACACGCCCACTTCCAATTTTCAGCCAATCAGATTATTTGATCCTGGTTTGGATAGCAATTCACATATTTGATGACAAACAGTGCAGATTCAGATCAGAAGCCAACTGATCTCGATCTACACCGTTTGCTAAGACAGGGCATGTCGTGTTTAGCAAGGGTTAAAAATATTCATTATCTTTTTTGTTGTTTTGAATGTTCATACTTTGTAAAAGAGTACATACCGTGTGTCATCAAGTACATGAAAGCTCTATAAACCGTATGGCACTTTCAAAGATAAGATATTAATTGCATGGGAGGAAATGTACTTGAATTGGCAGAAATAGATCTTTACAAGCTGACAAACACAACAATAAGCAAGCTTAATTAATTTAGTGCTTCTTATTATTTTTGGCCAGAATGAGAAAATACAGTCGCCATAATGCGCACTTGCGGGCCAAACTATTATTTATGCCTGTTGGATTAAAAAGCAATACGCGCATGCTTCGACTAGTCTGCGAATGGATAATGAATGGATGAGTGTCATATGACAAAGTAAATGTCTGTTTTGTAGCGTGGTAGTTCATTTGGCCTAGTTCTGTTCGAAAAATAAGGCCCAGAATCTTTATTCAAACCGTTATAAAACTGATTGCCAAATAATTATGTTAGTAAGCCTTCGTAATATGTACATCTATGTTCCCATGTAATAATATTTAATGAAAACAGGGGCATGTATCGGGTCAGCATCATTATGTGTTGTTTAAAAATGTAGTTTTTAAACCAGTATTTCAATTTGTTTCTTTACTTCTACAAACCCTTTTACTGCATATATTTGTCAACATATGTTCAACAACAAAAATCCATCTATCCATCTCATTTCTCATGTTGTATGGTGAAAATGAGATGGCTTTCACAGCTCAAGATAAGAAGAACGTCAAGATAGTGTTGCCTGATTTCTCATTACGAAAACACGCCTATTCAAATATACTGAAAATTTTACCACCAAAAAATGAAAATTTTCAGATGAAAACTTCTGATGTTTTTCATATTTCTGCTCAAAACATAGATTGTAGTACTCGTTAGAACCGCCACAACGAGGCGGTTCTAACGAGTACCCACAATCTATGTTTTAGAGCACTTGTATATTCCAATAAGTGCCCTTTTGGGTCATCGCTATATTCTACAATATCAAATGAGCCAACGCATAACAAAACCTACAAAGTGGCATATGTGCCCAGCTATGCGCTCAGTGGGTAACTAAGGACCCAAACTTTCTTCATGCGGACAGCAAAGACTCAGATCAGCCTGAACATCTGCCCAGTTTGATCAGAGTCTTCAATGTGCGCTCAATGGGTAAGTAAGTACCCAAGCTTTCTTAATGCGGACGGCGAAGACTCTGATCAGACTAGGCGGACGCCCAGGCTGATCTGAGTCTTCGCTGGGCGCACATGCCATTTTGTAGGTTTTATCCTGTGCTGGCTCAAATGATTCTGTTAGCAGAAAAAGAATGCTCTGATCGGTTTCGCTATTTGAATACGTCGGACGACCTATTTTCACGCAGCGGGTCTGAAATAGACTTTTTCTAGTAAGAGTAATGATGTTTATTCGGAGTTTCTTGGGCGAGACTTGTTTTGTATTCCGCAAGGCCAAAGAAATTAGCATATCCGATAGATCTTCTTTTGATGGTAAGACAAGAGTTTCCAGTACAGTTATCGGGGCGCCTTACAATGGAAACCAACCGTACCGCATATACGTAAGGCGTATAAATGGCACGACCACGAGTACCGCTGTTTAGTGTATGCATTAAACAAGATCTCCTTATTGTCGAGTCGAAGGGGGGACGGGGTGGGGTGGCAGGGAGGGGGGGGGGGGGTGCATTTGCAATTCACATTACGCAAAACAGTTGATTTTCCTCAGTCGAGTTTAAAATATTGTTATTGTCTATAAAAGGAACTGAAATTTATAAAGGATGGCTGATTTATTTTTTGTTTGTCTACAAAATCTCATTTTCTAAACATTTTACACTTGATGGGCAAAATTTATAGACAGCAAATATTTGCTGTGATTTTTTTTTTGTTTGTTTTTGTTTCCTTTGTTGTTTTTGTAATAGAAATGCTTATTAAATATTGTATGCTGTTATTCGAATTCAAGAGATCAAAGGACAAGACGGTAACATGCCATTATCAAAGAGCAAAGCACATAACGCAGTATCGTGAAAACATGCGTATATAATGTTACCCCCTTAAACCCCAGTTTTATATAGTAAAGCTGTGGTTTATAGGGGTATACATTATTTTTCTTATTTCTGCTCAAAAACATATATTGTGGTACTCGTTAGAACCGCCTCGCCGAGGCGGTTCTAACAAATACCCACAATTAATATTTTGAGCAGAAATATGAAAAATATCAGGATTTTTATCTGAAAATTTTCAGTTTTTGGTAGTCAAATTTTCAGTATATTTGAATAGGCTTGTTTTCATAATGACTTTTCAATTGTCCATTTCGTTAACACATCTATGCGAAAAGTATACTTCTTAGCCATAACGGTTGTTAAGCCATTTTTATTACCAAATCTTAACACGGCGCATCTAATGCGTACCACCACCCACTTTTTGTGAAGATATAAGAAACAAACATTAACCGTGAAACTTCTCTATGGGGTGGTTGGGTGAGGCGAAGGTATCGTGTAGCTTACGTCATCGGGGTGCCCAACTGATATTGGCTTACAGCTGGGCAAGGCCTACTGTCCTTGCTGCCCGTAAGGACAGAGGGGGAATGTTCTTTTTTCTTCTGTTTCGTCACTTTCTCTCTCTCTCTCTCTCTTCTATTCCTCTCTTTAATCTTCTCTACTATCTCTTCTATCTTTTTTCTCCTTTTCTCTGGGAGACGACACAAACTCACCAAGGAGCTTCTGATGAGTACCCACAACAGATGTTTTTGTGGAGAAATAAGAAAAATATTTTCCTGATACTCCCTCTTATCTGGAGCTATGATATAGACACCATCTTGCCACATCGTATTTTGGAGTATGCAGGAAACTACATAAGAAACCAAATTGTCAGAAGTTTGTAACTTTCTGGAGCAATTTTGTCATCTTAGAGCTTCTTATATACATGTATCTTAATGGAGTCATTGACTTTTTGCACTAAGATGTCGAATTTTAGGCTCTACCTCTTTTCAGTTGGAAACCGGATTCACAAATGACTTCTAATGTTGTAAACACAGCCATAGAAAGAAATGATTAGTTAATCCGAATTCACTACTTTATAAGTGCGTCCAACGGGAACTGCTCCGCGGTTCGGCGTGCAGACGCATTACTACGGACTACCTATAGGACCAGTGATGTGTGTGACCAAAGTGATAATCCAACAAATGCTTGGGTGGTTCGGTGCTTATCCTGAAAAACAATAAGCGTTCCGTGATTTGGCAGAGACTATTGACACGGCGGCCGTGTCGATAATAGCATCAAACAGCCAATAACGCCGAGTATTCCAATTGCAAGGGGTTGAATCACGAGACTATGACGTCAGCCTACAAAATTTGCGATCGCCGCCATTTTGAATTTTGTCTCCACTTCGAATTTTATTTCTATCCATTCTCCGTCTACTTACAAGCTAAGCATGGTTCGTTTTGTGCATAAGATACACGTTGATGTAGCTGTTTAGATAACACATAGAATTTACGCTCTTTTCACGTGTTAATCTTAAAAAAACTTCGCCGCAGGTAAGCGAACGATAGTATATTGTCGTTGTACCTGTAGTTTTCGGTATTCGGAAAGCATGGCCCCCGCCCATCGGGGCCCGCGAAATAGATGGGCTGCCTAAAGCCTCCATGGCAGAGCTGCTAGTAACTAAGCAGGACCCGAATTCATATGATCGGGTCGGGTAAAAGTCCCACAAATTTGGAGGCAATGTCTCTGAACTACTGAAATATTGTTGACTTGGACGTTATATCGCCATTCATGCAGTGGATTAGAAGTCAAGCGTGGTCTGAAATCAAATTCGGTTAGAATTGGCCAACCCACCTATGAAGCATGTGATGATAATTTGGACGCATGGATATGGGGAGCACCTATTAAATTCGTATTCTAGTAAAAGTGGGGAACCGGGATGCGGGTTGCGGTTCAGAAATTGATTGGCGATGCTTTGGACACTGTAGAATTGATATAAGCCGGAACGTCAGAGAATGTACCTTCGGACATGTGCATCCAGCGAAGATTCAGATCAGCCTGCGCATTTGCCCAGTCTGATCAGAATCTTCATTGTGCGCATTTTGGGATGTAAAGTTTCTTCATGCGGACAAGGAAGACTCAAATCAGACTGCGCGGATGCGCAGGCTGATTTGAGTATTCCTTTTGCGCACATATGAGAAGGTACGTTTTCTAACGTTACGGCTTCTATCGTGAATGCTGAAGTCCAACCGTGATCTTCCGCTTGAATTCGATAAGGTACTGGTGCACTGGCTCGGTTCATTATCTGAGCGTCTTTCCTCAAGAGGTGCGCTGTCAGGAAGAGTTAAATTCTAGACACGAATAATATGTGTCAAACCATGCGATGAAATTCTCAGAAGAGGACAATGCAAATGAAGGTACCGTACTTAACCTAATTTGTTTTAGTTTACTAAATTCCAATACCTTAACCCTAGTCCTGCTGAACCTGAATATGTCCTGTCTTTGCAAACAGTGTAGATCCAGGTCAGTTCGCTTCTGAAGAAACCAACTGATCTGGATCTGCACTGTTTGTCATTACATTTTCTATATTTTTTAAGTCCGCTTACAATATACCAGAAGTATTGCAATTTTTTTGGAAGTTTTCGAATAAATTATCAAGTAAGGGTTGTCGCCCCAGCGTATTTTGAGTTGTTAGAGTTCTGGAAAATATAGTATTCACCATTAAGAATGGGTCAGCTTAGCTATTTATCGACCTGGTCCAAACATTTGAACAAGTCCATTTTTCTACATATTTATGTGTCTAATACCCGCTGGATAAGTGGCAAACAGTACAGACCCCGATCAGACGCCGCGCTCTGATTCCCAATTACATGTACATGTATACATTCTCAAAGGGGTTACTACTAATAGTGGCAGGAACAGCTTGCTTTGCGAAGGGCGGCAAATGTTTTCTGCTTAGAGTAATCTCCCTGTGAGGACAGCCCATGTACCATTAAGCAGCTAGCGCGACAAACAACACTATAAAACATCTCGTCTGCTAACAGTCGTCTGCTGCCTGGCCCTGCAGAAAAATAATTTGATCATCTAGTACATGAATGCGTTCTCAAAGAGGTGGCTACTCCTGAAGGAAATAGTATATGGGGTGAGGGGTTGGGGGTGGGGGGAAATATTTTCTGCTTAGCATCACGAAAACACGCCTATATAACGTTTTAAACCCCACTTTTATATAGTAAAACTAGGGTTTACAGGGGTATACATTATTTTTCTTATTTCTGCTCAAAAACATTGATTGTGGGTACTCGTTAGAACCGCCTCGCCGAGGCGGTTCTAACGGATACCCACAATCTTTGATTTGAGCAGAAATATGAAAAATATCAGAATTTTTTATCTGAAAATTTTCATTTTCTGGTTGTAAAATGTTCAATACATTTGAATAGACTTGTTTTCGTAATGGAGTGATATCCCTTTAAGATAAATTCATTGACCTTTAAGGAGCTGGTGCTCTAAAAACAACTCTATAAAACATCTCGTCTGCTAATGGTCGTCTGCTGTCTGATTTGATAGGAAAATAGTTTGATTTCTGGTACGTGATTGCATTCTAAAGGGGTAGCTTCTCTTAAAAGCAAATGTAGCCCCTTTGGCAAGGGAGACAAATACATTCTGCTCAAACGGATGTTTCTTGGAAATACATCTATTGGACTTAAAGCAGCTAGTGCGACAAGCCAAATTTCCAAAATAGCACTATAAAATAACTGCTAATGGTCGTCTGCTGCCTGGTTCAAGGATAAGCACATGGGATCAGCGGTGATGGTGTTGAAAATCAATGTCTAGCTGGCAAAAGACCAGAGAGAAACAACATCTAATCAACAGCGAACTTGTCTTGACAAAGGTACCTGCTCTCTCATACAAACAGCAAAATGACCGACAGGCCTGCGCAGTCGAGCTTGTTGTAGCATATTCTTTGTGATAGCCCTTAATGTGCCATCCTAAATAGAGAAACCATAGCAAGAGACATTCTAAAATATTGTTTTTATTCTTACAGAAAATTGGCTGTGAATTAGACGATTCACATGAATCGGACGATTTACATGAAATGTTAAGCCTGATTTTCTCCGAAATACAAATAAACAAACATGTCGTCTGCTGCTAATGTCACTACCCAGCTAGCATTCTTTATAAATCTATAGCGGGCCGTTATCGGCCCGTCAGCTACCCTGACGGGCCAATAACGGCCCGCTATAGATTTATAAAGAATGCGTAATGATTTAGTAATTAATTAAGTAAGTAAGTAAGTAAGTAAGTATGTAAGTAAGTAAATTCTTTATTTTGAGAGGGTAACAGTTTAATAGCAAATTGCGCATAGTAATGAGATAATGCCTTGCTCACGTCAGACTGCAATAATGTGACCGATACTTTCTTTAGTTAGCGGCTAGAAGGGACGTTTCACCAGTAATCTGAGTTCACAGTTATCTTCAATCAGACAATACGCAATGAACTGCTTTAGACAAAAACAACTTATGATGTCTCTGAACTGCGAAAATGGCCATCACCCTGCGTATGCGCGCACTTTAATCAAGACTTTCGTTCAAATAATAATTGACTGCAGTAAACTCTTCTAGCAAACAGAAATGCACTGTTCAGACTGCGCGGACCCGGGCTACCGCTTTTGCTATAAACCCTCACTTTTGCCTATTGCGATTCAATGGTGTCCGCTCATAACAATTGGTAGACAATATTAGATCAGGTGCACAGGAAGCTATAAAATATTATATTAACCGGTATGTACCAGTATCATCAACATACGCACATTCTGAGCTGGGTGTTTCTTGTGCGCGTTACGCGTTCTTTAAGAATCAGTATTAATGAAGGCGAAATATGAACCTTCTTATCATACTGTTCTGATGATCAAACCCTCCTGTCTACCCAGTACAATTGACGTCAGGGATATTTTCCGGAATGAGGACCGGAATTTTGGATGCAATTGTCTCCCAAGCAAATAAACCACAAATTTCATATAAAGTAGACCTTAGAGATACAAAAACTGTCAGTGTCCTAAAATAAGACTGTAAAAGCACAATAAACAGAAAAATACTGACAAGCTAGCAACGTATAGCAGACATATCGGTGAATTACTTATTTAATTTAGGCATTTTGGGGAAAAGATTTAAAAAAAAATATCACTCGTTTTAAAAGGATAGGATATAGCATCGGTGCTATGCGACAAAGAGCAACCTTAGTTTAACCCAATCATGGGTGATGGCTTTACTTTCCTTTATAGTTACACGACGGTGGGTCGTATGTCAGACTCTATGACGGTGTCATTATAGGACTGAAGATTTGTTATGTCTTTGGTCGGTCCCTCAGTGGTTAAACTGTTGGTTTTCTTTAACTCGCACTATTAGTGTCTGAGGCGTTTGCCATTAGCCCTCATCCTTGTTAAATCAGAGTGATTTAATTTGATGAACAGTCGACTCTCGTTGTCTCGACTTGCTTATCTCGAATAACCGCTTATCTGGAAGTGAAAATCTGGTCCCTGTTTTAACATGGGAATATAAAAAACAGATAACAAAATATTGTGGAAAAGAGGAGAAATTACTCTAAAGGAGCAATTTCTCCTCTTTTCCACAATATTTTCAATAAATCTCTAATTTCAGGAGTCGAACTACATATTCATATGAGAAATGTGGCTGTACGATTAATTTTTTGCTCAATTCTGCAAATCTGATATGTCGAGATACGGATTCAGGGCTTCCCTTGGACTTTGAGATAGCAAGAGTCGACTATATATGTTTTCTGAGATGTTTCAAGGAAGCCTCTATGCGTACCGGCAAATTATTTGGTAGTTTGCGCAACAGCTGAACCTAGGCTGAATATTTCGCGTCAGTAACATTACCACCTTCCCGCTCCCCCATCCCAGCCCCGGACGTTTGTACTACTGACCGTTCTAAGACGGTGGTTTTAGTGTTGTTCTTTCTTTGTGGGATCTTGTGGCTACTTACTATCGGACTTTTCTTGTCGTGCTTTGTCCTCTTTGTTATCTTATTGTATATTTGGTAACTCCTGTCTAGCATTGTGATTACATGACTTGGGAGGACGGTACAAAGTACTTTGCTTTTTGCTGGTTTGTAACGTGTGCTATCAGTTCTTTTTTCTTCATCTTGATGCCATTTGTAAGTTTTGTTCCATTACGAAAACATGCCTATATAATGTTGAACCCTTTAAACCCCACTTTTATATAGTAAAAGTGGGGTTTACAGGGGTATACATTATTTTTTCTTATTTCTGCTGAAAAACATAGATTGTGGGTACTCGTTAGAACCGCCTCGCCAAGGCGGTTCTAACGAGTACCCACAATCTATGTTTTCAGCAGAAATATTAAAAACATATCAGAATTTTTATCTGAAAATTTTCATTTTTTTGATGGTCAAATTTTCAGTATATTTGAATAGGCGTGCTTTCGTTATGTCTGATTGTGGTTCTTCCTGGACAGCTTCTTATCTATTTTATAAGAACAGATTTCCAACTTTTTATGAAAAAATGTTTGTTTTGCACCATTGTACCTTTAAATGAATGCATGTCATGCTACAGGGAGAGGACCATCTTATGTTGTTACAACTTGTGTCCAGTCCCTTTGTTTAAAATGCAATGAAATATAATTAATCTAATCTACAGATTAAGCAGAGGCTGATCGGATTTGTCATAAATATCTAGAAACTTTCTTATTTAAGTCTCGGAACTGAGACGAGGACCTTTCTCTTCGTAGCGAGACGCAGCATTACAAATGTACATGTTAGATATCATTTTTTTTTCATTTTATATCTTATTTGTAGGTCAGTGTGGGTGCGTTACTTAAACCGAACAGCTCATTAATTACAAAATGTAGAATTAAGGGAAATGAATACACCTTCAGGGTAGACAATTCTGTCAGTTGTTCTTTTCTCCCCTTCTGAAAATGGGTTTTCTAAAGGTAGACCCTTTTTTCAAAAGAGGATTGGTCCGCAGGAAAGGAAACATGAAGTTTCAAAGTTCTTTTCCTTTTCGAAAAGGCGGAGAATGTACCAAGTATAGCCATTCACTTATTTAACTTGGTTCTGTTTTGTATTGTAAGCACTGAAAACATTTACAATCTCCTTTTTTTGAAGGACAGCTTGTATTGGACTGTTGTTTGTTCTTTTTTATTTACGGTGAGTCTTACATGTACTCCAGTCGCCGGTATAAATTGACCCCAGGTTAACTTGAGAGGGGGGAGTGGGGGGTCTTCAATAGCGACATAAATAACACGTTGGATGCATTTAGACTGATCTATTTTCTCGTTTTCTCTTTGACAAAAATGACCCACAAGAACTGACATGCTGTTAAACAAGAACTCAACCAAATCAAACAAGTAATAACGTTCACATAGCAATGCCATTACCGCTATTGTAAAGCAGAGTAGGTTATTTAAAAAAAAACAACAACAAAAAACAAGAAACAAAAAAAAAAAACTGAAAAGTAGTAGTGGTCATGGTATCCAAGCCGTAATCCAAACTCATTAATCCGTAAACGAATGACGAATCAGAATGTTCAGACCAACAGACATAGACCCCAGAATAAAGGGTGTAATCAGGCGTTCACGGATAATAGGCATTATTTGGTAAGCAAGCTTCGCCCACCATACCCACAGGCCTGAACGAAGGAAATATCGTAGAAGCGTATGTCCGGAATTTAGGAAGTCTTCTTATGGATCGTCACTGGCAAAAACATCATAAAAAAGTCTAGAAACTGCCACATTGTAGGGAATGACCAGATCATGATGTCTCCCATAGAACTTCTTAAGTGTTGCTACCAGTTTGGGTTTTTGATATACCTGGCTCAACAACCTTGTAGTGAGCACTTTCCCACCCTCCATGAAGTCTTGATAATTTGAACAGGCTCTGGAATAACGGATTAACTGTGAACCGTAAACCGTACCTGGTGCAGAAGGGATTATACTGCTCAGGAATGGAAAGTTAAAATTGGGAAAAGTGAAGTCATCCCGTTTGTCGTAAAGCCTGGTAGTATGCTTTCCATTGTAAATGTAGAGAACAGTCCAAGTATGAGGAGGAGGCTGCAGTCTCCGTTGTTTCCTTTTATTTCAGGTTCACGTGGATATATGGATTCCAAATACTCTGCAAATTTTGTGTTTTTCACTGACCAATACGTCATTTATATATCTGTAGGTGAAATTGAATTGTTGTGCAAGTTGTTTCTTGCCTGCTTTGAGGAGACTTTGTACAAACTCCGCCTCATACAAGTATAAAAACAAGTCGGCAAGCAATGGTGCACAGTTAGTACCCATCGGTATGCCGATTGTTTGCTGAAATATCCGTCCGCCGAACTCTACAAAAATATTGTCGATTAGATATTCCAACATCTTTATGACATCTGCATCTGAGTATTTTTGTGGTGCATCAGAGTGATCCCGAACGAAGTATGTGTCTTTGTAGCCAATGGCAACATAGACAAGTCAAAGGAGTGCCACAATCACAAGTCGCAGCCACTTCTTGACACCAAGAGGAAAAGAGGAAGAGGAAAGAGACACAAACCAACGCGCGCAAAACAAAGAACGCACGTAAAGCACACATACCAGCGCTCTCTTCCCCAAGCGAGGTGATCGCAATGTTTAAAGGACTGAAAAACACAAAGACAAAACGCAAGGCAAAATCGTTGCGTAGAATTAACCATAAAGCTACTTAAGACAAAGAAATACGCAATGATGATTAACAAAACAGTCACAAAAAAACTTAACGAACAATAAATAACGGCAGTCGCAATGGCTTCGAAACCCTGCTCTGACATGCAGTATTACCATATTTTCCTATATACTCTTAAATATATCAGAAACGGCTGGAATTCATCCAAAACGCTACATAAAACAAAGAAATGCTTAATGATGGTTAACAAAAAAGCCACAGAAAAACTTAACGAACAACAACTGGAATACAAAAATGATAAACAACAACAAAATCTAATTCAATTTATATTGCCCGTGAATATATTGTTTTGCAAAGGACTTGTTCAGGAAACATTCTGAGTAGAAGCGCAAATAATTATACCGTGACGGATCCAACATTAGATTAGAAAAGCTAAAAGTTTTTTTCCGCGAATATACATGCAAGAATAGACAGTATCTGATAGTCAGCATTCATCATACACAAATCTTCAGCCTCACCCAATATACATCGGTTTATTGTGTTTCTTTCTTTTCTTTAGCACTTCGAAGATTGCAACATTATTGTGGTTTTGTCTGGCAGAAATCTCTCAAAATAAATCGATTGCAACCGCGCATGTCAATTATAAACATAAACAGGGCACATCCATATCAAACTTCTCATAAAGAAACAAAAACAAAACAATTCCACAAGCGTTTGCGTTGTTTGCCATCGGTCAGTGCATTCTTTCACGGTCTGTTAGGTATGTTAACAAATTAGGATCGCTACAGTTGACGTAAATGGGAGCCATCACAAAAACATACCTATATAATTTTGACACCCTTAAACCCCACTTTTATATAGTAAAACTGGGGTTTACAGAGGTATACATTATTTTTCTTATTTCTGCTCAAAACATAGATTGTGGGTACTCGTTAGAACCGCCTCGAGATTGTGGGTACTCGTTAGAACCGCCTCGTCGAGGCGGTTCTAGCGAGTACCCACAATCTATGTTTTGAGCAGAAATAAGAAAAAAAATTTTATCTGAAAATTTTCAGTTTTTGGAGATGAAGTTTTCTATATATTTGAATAGGCGTGTTTTCGAAATGAAATAATTCATCACGAAAACACGCCTATATAATTTGACCCCCTTAAACCCCACTTTTATATAGCAAAACTGGGGTTTACAGGGGTATACACTATTTTTCTTATTTCTGCTCAAAAACATAGATTGTGGGTACTCGTTAGAACCGCCTCAGCAAGGCGGTTCTAACGAGTACCCACTATCAAAGTTTTGAGCAGAAATATGAAAAATATCAGAGTTTTTCATCTGAAAATTTTCAGTTTTTGGAGGCGAAATTTTCTATATATTTGAATAGGCGTGTTTTCGTAATGTAGTAAAATAAAAATCTAAAAGGTTGCCTTTTGAAACCAAAAACATACTAAAAAAAAAAAAAAAAAAACACACACACAAAAAAAAAAAAAAAAAAAAAAAAAAATAAAATCGGAGAATCGGTTTTATTGTCTCTTCATACACAGCGCTGTAGTTTGCGATGAAGTACGAAGGTAAAGACAACAAAACCAGGGCCCAGTTGTTCAAAGCTAACGACGTTGTTAGTTAACGATTCGTTAAAATTTACATCGAGTGATACGCAAATATGCTGAAATGTTTTGCTGAAAAATGTGAGTAGCTTTTGCAGTGCAAAAGCTACTCACATTTTTTCAGCAAAAAAAATCAGAATATTGTATATTGAATCCGCTAAAACAGTTAACGAAATGACCCTTAACGAGCTCGTTAAGCTAACGACGCTTTGAACAACCAAGCCCAGGTTTCCTACGTTGTATTGGTTAGCACAGTTTTAACATCTGTCTTCCTTTGATGTGTATATATTCACATTAATAAAGGAGTGCTGCAAACTTTATTTCTGTTTATGAAGAGTCTCAATAAAACCGAGACCCCAACTTTCTGATCAGTAGCGTGTTCTTTGTTTCCGTAAGGCAATCTCTTCGACGTTTATTAACAATGTCACTAGAACTGCTGATGGATAGCAATTTTACTGCGCGACTGTTGTAACAGTAATGTCAACGGAACGTTTTCATTCAGGAAAGATTCAAGAAAGACTGAAGAAGTAAATATCAGACATCATAAGTTTACTACAAATTGCGTTTATTAAATCAAGTGTTTGCTTTCCGTTGAACCATCACGAAAACATGCCTATATAATTTTGACCCCCTTAAACCCCACTTTTATATAGTAAAACTGGGGTTGACAGTGGTATACATTATTTTTCTTATTTCTGCTCAAAAACATAGATTATGGGTACTCGTTAGAACCGCCTCTGTGAGGCGGTTCTAACGAGTACCCACAATCTATGTTTTGAGCAGAAATATGAAAAAATATCAGAATTTTTTATCTGAAAATTTCCAGATTTTGGAGGTAAATTTTTTTTTGTATTTGAATAGGCGTGTTTTCGTAATGACAAAAGGCGTTAGCTCATTTTGGCGGGCGCAGTGGCTCAGTGATTGCAACGCTTGCTCTGAATGTCCAGGTGCTTTAATGGCAGTCGACATGGCTTCGAAACCCTACTCTGACATGCAGTACTTCCGTATTTTCCTATACACTTTCGCTGAGTTAAATATATCAGAAACGGCTGGAATTCATTGTTGAAATTAGGTAACTTTCAATTTGATTTTAATCTCCAAATTTCATCCACGCAAAGACTCGGAGAATATGTTGTATATAATGAGTCGCTTGCGCAACCAGAACTGAAGTCCTATTCGATGGGCCAATCAGAGAAAGCTTATATACGTAAATTCTATGGGTCGCGCCATGCAAAAACGTGTCTTCGGGCATATGCATCCGCGCAGTCTGATCAGGGCCTTTGCTATCAGCTGCTTGAATCATTGGCTACTACAGAATATATCAATGGAGAGCAAAGACCCGGATGAGACCTTGCGCATGCGCAGGATGATGTGAATCAGCACATTTTGCGCATGCTCGAAGGCATATTTTTCGTTGGCGCGCCCCATATAAATATATTCTATAAGGAAACCCAGCAGACACACAACGTAGACACAACGTCGACTCAACGTTGATTCAACGTCTTGACGTTGAATCAACGTTGAATCGACGTCGTTTCAACGTTGTGTGTCTGCTGGGAAAACTCTTGAGAGCATTACTATTCTATGAAACTCAATTTCAGCGAGCGAAGTGGCTCAGTGGTTATAACGGTTTTTCTTTTTATGACCAGGCGTTTATGCAGCAGCTTCGAAACCTCGCTCTGACCAATACATGTAGTACTTCATATTTCTCCCAATATTGCAAAGGGACACTACAGCTGTATTATTACCGCTGACAAGTCAGCAAGCATGACCTATGGATGCATATATCAATGTGGATAAAAAATGTAACTCTTTTCAGCCCCGTTGACCGATCCAGATACTTTTACAAACAGTGTAAACCCAGATGAGCCGGCTCTTAACAGCCATCTCATCAGGCTACACTATTTGCCATTCTGTTCTTGATTTACAACTGCCAGCCTTTTGGCAGCAATTGATATGTCCAAACGTAGAGATGTAAACATAAATTTCAGAAACTCAGGGTTGAACCACATACGTGTCTTTTATACATGTATTGAATTGAAATTGGGTTGAACCACATATGTGTCTTTTATACATGTATTGAATTGAAATTGGCTGCTATGTATTTTCACTTGCGGTATAAAGGTGTCTTGTTTTGAAAGCATTGCAAATTATTCAGCTTAATTTGTAAGCATCATCTGATGCGTAACGCGAGAAAATGGCCGTTTTGCTATATGCGGGGAACGATGATCCAAATCAACCAGCACATTTGCAAAGTCCATTACGAAATTACGCCTTTTCAAATATATTGAAAATTTTACAACCAAAAAAGGAAAATTTTCAGATAAAAAATTGTGATATTTTTCATATTTCTTCTCAAAACATAGATTGTGGGTACTCGTTAAAACCGCCTCGGAGAGAGGCGGTTCTAATAAGTACCCACAATCTATGTTTTCGAGCAAAACTAAGGAAAATAATGTATACCCCTGTAAACCCCAGTTTTACTATATAAAAGTGGGGTTTAAGGGGGTCAAAATTATATAGCCGTGGTTTCGTGATGTGATAAGGGCTTTCGTTGCGAGCTTTCAGAACCACTTGCTACTTCAAAATATATGAGAAGCCCTGACATACCTGGTCGGATCAGGTTTCTTTTGTATCTTGTCTATACACATATAAAATGGGCCTTTTCTTTCGTTGCGTAAAATAAATATGCATTTTGTACGAACAGAAATGGACTTTAGAATTGGCTTCATCAAATTTGTTTTTCACATCAGTTGCTGGAAAATTGGATTTTATTCCTGCAGCCTAATTTCTAAGAAGACCTGCAAGTGTAGCTGCAGCCATCGTTTTGGCACAGAGTATTACATCATAATTATAGCTTAGTAGATTTTCTGCCAAGTTTTAAAAGGTAGATAAATTTTGTGACTCTCAGTTTTATTTTTACACGCCAAGTACCTTCTGAGATGGTGTCTACTTTAAAAAGAAAGAATTTGCTCCCAGAAGGGAGCAAAAACGATTTTGACAGGGATGCTTCCCATGAACAGATATCATTTCTCATTTAAGTGCTGTTGCTTAGCAAAGAAAAAAAAATATATATACTTAAATAAGTCAACAGAACCTAGATGAAGGTTCTGTGAGTATGATCAAATTACAGATCTTAAAATCTGAACAAAACTTAAATATGGATATACCATTTTACTACGAGTAAAGGCAGCCGGGTACTAATTAATGATGAGGACCGGAGCCAGCAAAAGTACATGGAAGCCAATAATAGATTAGACTGTTTGAATTTATGTCAATTTTACATACAAATATACTTTGTTTAATTGCACAACAAATCTACATCTGTTATTGATATTTTAGTGCGCCATGGTTATAAATCAGACCTGTTAAACTTCTTGTTTTGTTAATATTTCACCAAAACGACAGTACATGTGTTTAAGGATAAAATATGCCAAAATATGCTTAGACAATCCTTCTGTTTTGAATCAAATTTTGAAGTCAAGGAATATTGTAAGGATCAGAAAAGAAGAAACTGCTACAATGGAAAGTCAATCAGGCTTTAGGTCCTTTAAACTGTCTAAAACTGCTGTAAGAGAAGAAAATAGTGTCGATCCTGATAAAACGAATTGTTCTGTGCCCTCTGATTAGGGCTTGCACTGTTTGCTTAGGTTTGGCTTTGTTACATAAGGACAGCTATTAAATTTTTTTATTATAATATGAAAAAAAAAATCATTGAAGAGATTTTTTTTTAGTTATTGTTTAACGACCCATCAACCCTTGTGGGTCACTTCGTGTCGTCTCCTAGAGAAAAAAAAAGAGAAAATGGAGTGGCGAACTAGCAGAGAAAACGGAAGGAAATAAATAGAGAAACATGGGGAAAACGCAAATGACAGAGTAGAAACAGCAGAAAAACTAGGATGCCCCCACTTCCTCCACTTGCTGAAAGTACAGCAGGCATTATCACCACCATACCAACCAAACCAATGAGGGAATAATTTACTAAATACTTTTGTAATTTTTGCCGCAATTCCTGATCTTGTAGGTAGTAATACGGTACGTTAAAAAATTCGTGCGGATAGTGCTCTGATTCTAATTTCTGTGGCCACAGAAATTAGTATCAGAGCACTATCCGAACGATTTTTTTTGCAGCAAAAGTAACACACACACAAAAAAAAAAAAAAAAAAAAAAAAAATGAGCAGCGCATGACAAATAAACATCTAAACGGTTGCCTTTTGAAAAAAAAAGAACACATTACAGACATTACGAAAACATGCCTATTCAAATATACTGAAAATTTTACCACCAAAAAATGAAAATTTTTAGATAAAAATTCTGATATTTTTTCAAATTTCTCCTAAAAACGTAGATTGTGGGTACTCGTTAGAACCGCCTCGACGAGGCGGTTCTGACGAGGCGGTTCTAACGAGTACCCACAATCTATGTTTTAAGCAGACATAAGAAAAATAATGTACACCCCTGTAAACCCCAGTTTTACTTTATAAAAGTGGGGCTTAAGGGGGTCAGAATTATATAGGCAAGTTTTCGTGATGTAGAAAATGGGAGTCTTGGTTTAATTACGACTCTTCATAAGTAGTAATGAAGTTTGCTACACTGCTCACGCCCTCTAGCGTACACATGAGCAGAACTCCGTTTTCAAAGATACTTGGAATGGGCCGAATGATTCCAAAGGAAATGAAAATATAATCTGCACTATGGTGACCTACTTGCGCGACCGGCGAAGACTCAGATCAGCCTGCGCTTCCGCGCAGTATGACTAGAGTCTTCGCTGATCGCAAGTGCCTTCTGCAGCCTTCGGGATATTTAAAGTGGAATAAACGAGAACTATTGCCGCACTGGGTGGGTGTACAGGTTGACCTGAGTATTTCTATTTTAGTTCTACCAATCGGAAATGAGATTGCAATCGGAAATAAGAGAATTAAGAATTCTCAACAAATTATCGTTATACGCAAATTGGCAGATGTACTTAATAACGTGAAAGTTTTAATATCAATTAAATCGTACAAACGCAGTTTAGAGAGATACTTTTTCGGGCGTGGTACCCCGTGAATTTTTTTTTGCTTCTCTATTGAAAAGGGGATTGATGTGCAGGAAACCAAATCGCCTATTATAAAATTTGTTTTCCTTGTTAATATGGCAGAGAATCTAGCGGGTGTTTCAGATCTCTTAAATCAATGGAATTGTACAAACAGTGAAAAAATTCTTTGATAGGACAAATTTACTTGCACATAAACGAAGCAAGGAATCGACGACTTGACGGAATTGTAAGTTCCAAATGGAACGAAAGATAGACTACTTAGAAAAGCTGCAATTACATAACAACCTTTCGTTAAAAAGTCAATGTACTGTAATACTCCGATATTAACCCATAATATACAGTGAAAATAAAGGTATATAGGAGAAAACATTATCAGGTGTTTTTTTTTTTTTTTTTTTTTTTTTTTTTTTTTTCAGAATTCGGCAGCCTATAAACCGCTTTTCAAATTGTTCGTTAATTCGCAACAATTTTTACTCCATAAATCTCTGTCTATATGCGCTAAATATCCATTTTTGTTCAGTGTAACAGCAAAAGCATCAGCAGCCCAAACCTTGCTCCAAGCAAATCCCCATCTAACAGCCCCAGCTAAACAGAATTGTTAGGTGCGTGCAGGTGTCCCACCCCACCAGAAGATCACCACAGAAGAGCATACCTACCAGCATTACTAATATAACAACGTCCAAAACCACCAAATGGAAAGTTAAAGCAACAGAAAAAAGAAAAAAAGAAAAAAAAAGGTACGACAGAAGTTTAAAATAACGATAGCCCTGCCTAAGAAGTTTGGCAGTAAGGGCTTTATTACGGTAGTTAAAGTCATTAAGATTTGAAGAAGCTCTGGCGAATCTAATAAGTTGAGATATGTATACCCCATATGAGGTACGCCGGGGGACATCGCCATCCAGAAAAAGGAAATTGACTATATCAAAATCAAAATCGTCCCGTTTATCATAAATTTTGGTGGAAACTGTACCATTAGATATACATAAATTCAAATCCAAAAAAGGTGCCTCGGTATCGGAAGAATTTGCAACCCACAAACTTTGGAAGAAAAAGTTAATTTATCTACGGACATTGATGAAAATATAAACCATATTACAAAAGTTATAATGTCTGCTGCAGAGCAAGCTATTCCAAATAAAGTAGCTACCATCAGACCCGCGGAACACCCATGGATAACATGTCACATTAGAAATCTAATTAGAAAACGTAAACGTGCATACAAGAAATTCAAAAGAACATCAAATGCCAACCTTTGGGAAAAATATAAGATAATACGCAATAAAATAGTATCACTTATAAGGAAATCAAGGAATGACTATTTTGAAAAATTGGACTCTTTACTCTCGATTGAAACAACGGATATGAAATTATTTTGGAAAACATCTAAACAACTGTTAAAATTCGGAAAATCAACATCTATCATCCCAACACTAAACTCGAATGACGAACGCACTGAAAGTGACATTGAAAAGGCCACTATGTTAAACACGTACTTTGCTTCTCAGTCAACAGTTGTCGACGATAATCAGCCAATGCCCCAACTACCCCATGTAGAACATAGTCTTCAGACTATTACTATATCAAGCCCGGAAGTTAAAGATGTCCTTTTGAACCTCAATGTAAATAAAGCTTGTGGTCCGGATTTAACCAGTCCCTGTTTCCTTAAGGAAGGCGCAGTTACCCTTACCTGATAGGGTGATCAAATGGTTTTCGAGTTATCTATTTGGACGCAGGCAGCGCGTCGTACTTAATAGACAAACATCTGATTGGGCCCCTGTTGAAGCCGGGGTTCCTCAGGGGTCTAATCTGGGACCCCTACTTTATTTGCTATACATAAATGAGATAGTGAAAAATATTGGCTGTTCTATACGGTTGTTCGCAGACGATACAAGTATGTAAATAATAGCAGAGTCTGCCCAGATAGCTGCAAATCTTATCAACACTGATCTTGATACCATTAGCACCTGGGCAGCAAACTGGTTAGTTAACTTTCATGAACGAAAAACTTTCTCAATGCTCTATCTCGTAAACTGCTTCCTCCACAGCACCCACCGTTTTTCATGAATAACATACTGCTGCCCGAAACAGTGGCCATAAGCACCTTGGTCTCATCTTGTCAAAGTCAAGCACGTGGTCCAATCATATCCAGGAAATCGCATCGAAAGCCTGGGTACGATTGAATCTCATGCGAACACTGAAGTTTAGAGTTAGCAGAAAATCATTAGAACAAATATATGTAAGTTTTATACGGCCACTGCTCGAATATTGTGATGTCGTCTGGGACAACTGCTCAGCTGAAAATAAGAAATAACTCGAATTGATCCACATAGAAGCAGCGAGAATTATAACTGGCGCCACAGGACTTTGCAGCATTGAGAAACTATTATCAGATTTAGGCTGGGAATCACTTCAAAGCCGTAGAAACAAGCACAAACTAACAATTTTCTTTAAGATTTTGAATGGGTTTACTCCAAATTATCTCGTGGATCTTGTTCCTCCTCTGATACAGGAGACTACTAGATACAACCTTCGAAATTCAAACGACATCCAAACAATTCACACTAATTCCAACCTGTTTTATAATTCTTTTTTCCCGGCAACTATTCGAGCATTGTATAATTTGTCTGACGAAACAAAAGAAGCTACCTCTAATGCGGCATTTAAATTTCGTTTGAATAGAAACATATCAACACCGCCAAATTATTATAATACCGGCTCACGCAAAGGCCAGATACTACATTCAAGAATGCGAATGGAGTGCAGCTGGCTTAACTCCCATCTCTTCAGAAAGAATATTGTGGCCGATCCTTCTTGCCAGTGTGGAGCTTTCGAAAACCCGCATCACTTCTTCTTCAACTGCCCTAGGTATGCGGCCGCAAGAACAAGATACTTACCCAATAACATAAACGCTTACACATCTCATGATTTTCTTTTCGGCATTGACAACAAAACGCAAGGAGAAATATGAAGCTCTTTTTAGTCAAGTGCAAGAGTTCATTGTTAATTCCGGATGGTTTACCTGAGGAAACCGAGACTAGTACCAAACTATCGCCTCTCCAAATCTCTTTGAAATAAGCTTTATGTACATGTATTAGGAAACGCTCTTGCCGTGGGGACACATAACATGACTCATCTCTTTTTCTCTCTCTCTCTCTCTGTTTGACACAGCCAGTCATCTATATATACTGTATGCTTCACAATGACGCAGGAAATGATCTTATCAAGCTTTGGCTTACTGTCAGATCATGCACCATGCGTTTGTACCTCATATTACTGTTATATTGTCAAATAAAATACTGTTTAAACCAACAAGTGAGTTTTTTTTTTCTGAAAATTTACCGTTTTTGGAAGTGAAATTTTCTATATATTTGAATAGGCGTGTTTTCGTAATGAGGAAAATAAATAAATAAATAAATAAAGACATTACCCAGGATATGCCATACACAAAGTACAGCCTTTCCAAGGCTTCCACAGAAGAAGTAATAAAGACCATACAATGACAAAAAACTGCAGTTTCTATAGTAAAATTGATTTATCAAAGACCACGTTTGGTGTTTCATCTCTGAAGTTTGATTACTAACGTTTCATAACAACTGCGAAAATTTCTGCAATTTTGAAACAAGAGGAACTTATTAAAAACCTGTCTTCGGACTACATATCCTTTCGTTGCATATTCTGCAGCTATCTTTACTGTGAGAAAATAAACTATTTGATTTAGTCATAACCAATAACTAGAATAAACTATTGATGCAGATGTTGTTAAGACAAACGGTTTTGCATTAAATCATGAACAACTTAATGAGTGTAAAGTTATCTGAATTAAGCGCAAAGTAAGAAACCACTTTCTAAAATATTTAGAAGTCAAAAGTAGAGTAAGTTGTGTAATATATGTTTGCATTTTTACGAATAAAATCATCTCAGGAAAACATGTTAAGCACTGGGTTTATTATCACAAAAAAGGTAAAAGAAAAGTACAGCGAGTGCCACAATCACAAGCCGCGGCCCTTCCCAGACACCAAGAGGAAGAGGAAACAGACAAAACCAAACATGAGCAAATCAAACAAACGTACGAAGAGCACTAAGATTAGCTCTCTTTTCCCCAAGCAAGGTAATCGCAATGCTCAAAAGACTGAAAAACACAAGAACAAAATAACACCAGGCAATAATTCACTTTGATTTAACCTTTCAATGGACATTTACTGCAGCCAAATCATTTCAGTCAAGCTGGACACCCGTGGTATAAAGTGACACAAGGTATAGGACGGAATATAAAAGTAAGGTTAAGTCAAAATCATTTATTTGTTGAGTTAGAGTGATACAGTTACAGTTTTGTTTCTCTCTCTAAACTGTTCCGTTTCTTTGTTAACCCTGGCCCTACTGAACCCGGACATACCCCGCCTCTACAAACAGTGTAGATCCAGATATCGGCTTATACACTGTTTGTCAACCAGTCTGTGGATTTGTATCAACAACCTGGATCAAGTAATCTGATTGGCTGGAAATCAGAAGGGGATGTGGCATCTTTATTTATTCAACATTGTAATGGGTTAAGACAGTGTATTTTCAACCAAACAGTTATCAGAGCTAAAGGAGGCACTTATCAAATATATATTGATGGGTAACAACGTTCCAAGTCTGGCCTGATCTTTAGAGACAAGGTCTCTTTACTGCGTAGATAAGATGTCCAGTCGTATTGAACTATACTGTAAACTTGTTCGATCAATTTGACAATCGCATTGAACTGGTCTGTAAACTTGTTCGATCAACCAGCTTGTTGCTTCAGTAATAATCAATGTTTGGCTGGCACCAGACCAGAGAGAAATAACATCCTCATCATAAATGTCGCACCGAAAGAGTGCTTAATGTATTAGCTCAGGGCAAGGCCAGCCTGCCTTTACATACAAGGCAATCAGCAATTTCTAGTGTTCACTTACACAATCTTGCTACTGGCGGAGGGTGAAAGACCAAAGCAGTCTTATACATGTCGCATAGAAAAAGTGCTTCATGTATTTGCTAAGGACAAGGTCAGGCTGCGTATTTATACGATGCAATCATCAGTTTCATTTTTCCGCGTTCATTTACAAAATCTTGGTAATGGGCGGTAAAGCAAAAAGCAGCCTTATTCATATATATTAACAGTGTAGAACTACATTGTCCGTCGTGTGATGACGACGGACAGTGATCTACGGTGTATCTACACTGTTCATATATAAAAAACGCAATTATATATGTATATATATATATCGCTTTTTGTCCGTGGTGATGCTACTGTTACTTACTCTGACAAAGACAACAAGTCAACAAAACGCAAATCATTCTGTGTACCTGCGCATAATGGTCAAAGTCTTCAATATCAATAATAATAGGCGTATATTTACGAAAATTGACAGCTTCTGATTACTCCTGATTTGACAATACTGATACAATGCAGAGACATCTGTCTAAGCCAAAACACAATTTTCTGCGTATCACGAGAATATATTTGTTTCTCAGTACGCTTGCAGGTAAGCAGATATCGATGTTGCACTGTGCACTAAGCGTGACCTAGGCAGAGACCCTAGGCAGAGACAAATTAATCAAATATGTTTTCTTTTTTTCTGCTACTAGTTTTTAAAGTGTACAGACTATATTGCATTAGAAACACTCTGTTTATTTCTGGGATGTATGGGCAACAACAAGTCATCAATTCTGCACTAAACCAGAAACACTTGTACATGATAGGAGAACTTAATTATATTTGAGTCGGGGCACAGCCGCAATTTCCTACAGCACTCGAAGTCCGCCTGAAGACGCTTTGGAACCTTGGCTACCCACGAAGTGCCTTGGAAAGACTCTGATCAGTCTGCGCAGATGCGCAGGCTGATCAGAGTCTTCGCAAGGCGAACATACACTCATGAGAAAAAGCCGTGCCCCACCTCATTTGCTATTTTCCTTCTTAAGTATACTTAAAAACATTACGTTAAGAATGCGATTAAATGCGTACCTCTTCACCCCCTCACCCCCTGCTTCCTATAATACACAGTGAAACATGATATAAAGTGGAACCACTATTAAAGCAGATTTTCAGATATGCAGTATTTTGCATTTCAGATCAGCCTTTTGATTAGTGTCTATACATAGGTACATTTTTATCTATACATTAAAAAGAACAAACGTTTTGCTCGCATTAACAATCCTTAAATGTTACCTGTAAACTTGCTCACAGGCATGACCCATATAACGTCGTTCCGATGTTGTCTCAGCAGTTTTGACTTGGCTGCAATGACGCAGAACTTAAAGTTGTTTTTTTTTCTTCCTAGATTTAACTGCGACATCACGAAAACGTGCCTATATAATTTTGACCCCCTTGAACTCCACTTTTATATAGTAAAAGTGGAGTTTACAAGGGTAAACATTATTTTTCTTATTTCTGCTCAAAAACATAGATTGTGGTACTCGTTAGAACCGCCTCGCCGTAGCGGTTCTAACGAGTACCCACAATCTATGTTTTGAGTAGAAATATGAAAAATATCAGAGTTTTTTTTATCTGAAAATTTTCAGTGTTTTGGAGGTGAAATTTTCTATATATTTGAATAGGCATGTTTTCGTAATGTTACATTAGTGTCTTAGAGTTTGCCTATGCTCCGGAAGCACTTTATGAAAGATAACGGACTGGTCAAATGCTATTTCCATTGTGTGCTCAATGTTATCATAACTAAAAAGAGGGACTAGCTGGAGCACAACACTTAATCAAAGGTTATGGGATATACATTAATTTTTACAATTAGCTGTAATTATTTTTTGTAATGTGAGGTCCATTCTAATAGAGGCCAACATGATGAGATCTCATTTAGACATTTCGAATTCTGTCTTTGCGAGACAGAATTTAGCCAATTGATAGTGCGCTGATCTTAGATCAAGTTTTTTTTTTTTTTTTTTTTTTTTTGTGAAAGCTTATACTTGCTACAATAAAGGTAACATATAAAATATTTTTTTTCTTTTTTTTCTGAATCATGTTTGAATATTATCGTATTTCGTTGTACTAGATGTGTTATACATGTATCTGCGATGTAGTAACATATTAACGTATACAATTAAATGGATTCGGACGTCCATTAATCCACTGAGCAGTAATATTCGGAGACAATTTGCAGGAAATGCCAAAGCCTGTTTTCTCGGAAAAATAATAATAGTAAACTAGATCGGGCAGTCGATGGCACGCCATCGCAAATCCCCACGCTTCTGGCAGAAATTGCCCTTGTACCACACAGCATAGTTTTAAGCAACCAGGTTTAAAAAATGGAATATTTTTATGGAATTTAGAGTAATTCACTTGTCAATAACTTTTCTGCTGATAAGATGTACTAGGATATTGTTTGTAACCATCAACTTAATTTTTGTTCCCGCCCCACCCCCCAAGTCCCACCCAAAAGGGTGTTCCTGGGGTCGCAAAGTAAATCCCGTTCAATATGCTTTACATCTATCACTACTGAGTATATGTGCACATTTTCACATAAAAATCTTTGAAATTGACTTTGAAATTGGAAATTGTTAATATTTGACCTTTTGACCCCTCCCCAGGGCCCCTGGGGGCGGGGCCAAAAATAAACGTGCTCTTGCACGCCCCACTTGTGTAAGCAAGCCACTCACCAAATTTGGTTGGATTCCGTCCAGCGGTTTGGGAGGAGATAGCATAACGGACAGACGGACAGACAGACGGACGGAGGCGATAACAATATCCCCGACGCTTTTTCTAAAAAGCGTGGGGATAATAAAATCAAAATGTCATCTGCCAAAACTTTTTATCCAGCATGCAGAGAGTTAACATCACGAAAACATACCTATATAATTTTGATCCCCTTAAACCCCACTTTTATACATGTATAGTAAAACTGGAGTTTACAGGGGTACACATTATTTTTCTTATTTCTGCTCAAAAGCATAGACTGTTGGTACTTGTTAGAACCGCATCGGTGACGCGGTTCTAACGGGTGCCCACAATCTATGTTTTGAGCAGAAATATGAAAAATATCAAAATTTTTATCTGATAACTTTCAGTTTTTGGTGGTGAAATTTTCATTATATTTGAAAAGGTGTGTTTTCAAAATGGTAGGCGTTTTCATCAGTTGACCAAAATAACTTGTGGTAAACTAGACGTGACTGTCTTCATGCCCAGACTATGCACATTACCGGTAATGGTCCTTAAACAGACGGGGGAAAATAACAGTAATTTTCTCCACAGTGTCTTTACGACCATCACTTATCTCCGACGCAAGTCCACACAAAAAGAAAATAAGAAAACAAAAAAATGGGGTAATAATGTCAATGTTAAGAGTGAATGTCTACAAACAAGTAGACATCGAGACGACTAAATTAACATTCGAGCCGCAACGGCAGGAATCGTACTTTCTGACATGTGAGCCCAACGAAGACTCAAATCAGACTGCGCATCCGCGCAGTCTGAGCAGAGTCTTCATTGTGCGCATGGAAGACAATTGTATTCTTGGCTATCCAAAATGCGCCCAGTGAAGATTCTGATCAGAAAGCGCGAGTGCACAGACTGATTTGAATCTTCTTCGCTGGACGCACATGTCCGAGGGTACGTTTTCTGACGTTGCGGTTTATTTTTAGATCATATCAAATATAGGTATTAGAACAAACGGCGAATAAGTGCGCACGCACAGATCACGTTGTGACATCCACAATTTATCCGAGGTGGACATTCAGTGTTCAGCAGAAAGAACGCTGAATATTCTAACAGCTACTCAATATAACGGCATAAAACAAAGGTCCTGCTCGTATTGCTCACATGCATAGGCTGATCTGGGTCATCGCTTTTTTAAAAAATATTTTTCAGTTTTACATTACGAAAACATACCTGTTCAAATATACTGAAAATTTTACCGCCCAAAATGAAAATTTTCAAATAAAAAATTCTGATATTCTTCATATTTCTGCTCAAAACACAGATTGCGGGTACTCGTTAGAGGCGGTTCTAACGAGTACACACAATCCATGTTTTGATCAGAAATAAAAAAAGATAATGTATACCCCTGTAAACCCCAGTTTTACCATGTAAAAGTGAGGTTTAAGGGGATCAAATTTATATAGGCATGTTTTCGTGATGTATACCTGTAAAATTTCAGTTTGTCTCTTGTTCTTCAAATGAAATGATTTTTACAGTACATCTGAATTAATGTAACCAACATTAATTCAGAGATATGATAAAAAACATTTCATTTTTGATCCAGTTCAAAAACGAGAGACTAACTGAAATTTTACAAACTGCCAGATGCCACATGTTATGATCGTATTATTACTATGTACTAATTTGTTAAAGCTTTCTTGGATAAAAAATGTATATTTTTGAGGAATATGGAGCCTTTAATGTTTTTGTCTGAAAAGAGTCTTGTTTAAGCCATAGCTAGGATGTACAACCGCGTAAAGCGAAAAATTGCCTTCGAGCATGTGCAAATTGTTTTGATTCACATCATCCTGAGCATGCGCAAGGTCTCATCCAGGCCTTTGCTCTCCACTGATGATTCTTTAGTGCCCAATGATTCTGGCAGCGGATAGCGAAGGCCCTGATAAGACTGTGCATCCAGTCTGATCTGGGCCTTCGCTGTCCGGGCACGCCCGAAGTCACATTTTCTCTTGCTGCGGCTCACATAAGTGTGTTAACAGATGCCACGCCCACTTCTAATGTTCAGCCAATCAGATTACTTGATCCTGATTGTTGATATAAATTCACATACTTAATGGCAAACAGTGCAGATCCAGATCAGTTGGCTTCTTCAGAAGCCAACTGATCTGGATCTACACTGTTTGCAAAGGGCAGGACATATCCGGGTTCAGTAGGACTAGGGTTAACGTACTGTGATGAATGTGGTGAGTTGTGCTTTGAAATTTTACAGGCTTTTCAACAGTATGGGTTGTTGCGCCGGCATCTGTATGACCTTGCCTTCATTGTACCATTCATGTACACCTAGTACAGCTTTTGATAGCCTCTCTATTTAACCTCTACCGCAATATAGGCATATTCAACAGACGACAAATTGGTCATATTGTTCTTGTTTTGCTCTGAAAATAGGCTCCGACATAGCATGCAATACAGAGATGACAATTTGCATGAAATGTCAAAGCCTATTTCCTGGAAAAAATAAGGAAAACATTTCAAAACTTCGACTGCTAAATTTTTTACCCAAAATGCTAAGCGATAAAACACTACATTTACTACGTACATTTTTCACAGGGCAGACAACTTCTGTGACTTTGTGTTTGCTTTCCTGCCCATCAAATATCCCTTCTGAAAAGTTGTCTATTTTAAAAGCGGGGGAGGGGGGAGTGTGCAATTTTTTTTCTTTCAAAATGACCTCTTTTCAGAAGGAAGGCAAAAGAATTTCCGCCCCTGAATGTGTATTCATTACGAAAACACGCCTATTCAAATATACTGAAAATTTTACCACCAAAAAATGAAAATTTTCAGATGAAAAATTCTGATATTTTTTTCATATTTCTGCTCAAAACATAGATTGTGGGTACTCGTTAGAACCTCCTCGATGAGGCGGTTCTAACGAGTACCCACAATCTATGTTTTAGAGCAAAAATAAGAAAATAATGTCTACCCCTGTAAACCCCAGTTTTACTATATAAAAGTGGGGGTTAAGGGGGTAAAAATTATATAGGCATGTTTTCGTGATGCACTGCATTTAACTTATTGACTACAGAAGGCGCGTCGAGTATGGGCTAGGTGTACTAAATGATTGGACAGTAATATATGATGACACAAGCGGGATTTGGGGAAACATAGACGTTCAGCAAAATGCATACATGTATAGAATGCAACAACATGCAGAGATACGAGTAGTTTCCAGGTACAAAACATTAATTATTTTACAACAAAACAGTAACATCACGCACGGGGTTTATTACTATGTTGTTATATCTAATGTTTGATGTACTGGTTCGCATTTTAACCCTGGTCCGGATGGTCCCGGATATGCCCTACCTTTGAAAGCAGTGTAGATACAAATCAGTTTGCTTCTCTTCACTGTTTGTCATTCAAAATCTGAATTTGTATCAACAACATGGATCAAGTATTCTGATTGGCTGACAATCAGAAGTGGGCGTGGTAGTTGTTTATTCAGCATGACAAGGGTTAAGTTTCATACTATCCATTTTAGAAAAATTCAGCAGCAGACAAAGTATTTTATATGTTACGTTACGTTAACCCGTAAAAAAATTCTTAACTAGACCTATCCTCTCATCACGAAAACATTCCTATATAATTTTGACCCCCTTAAACCCCACTTTTATATAGTAAAACTGGGGTTTACAGGGGTATACATTATTTTTCTTATTTCTGCTCAAAATCATAGATTGTGAGTACTCGTTAGAACCGCCTCGCTGAGGCGGTTCTAACGAGTACCCACAATCTATGTTTTGAGCAGAAATATGAAAAATATCAGAGTTTTTATCTGAAAATTTTCAGTATTTGTGGAGGTGAAATTTTCCATATATTTGAATAGGCGTGTTTTCGTAATGTGCACGTGTAATATAGTTCACCAATACAAATCAACCGAACCGTAAACGACGAATAAATTTAAATTGTCAAAGTCCCCCATCCATTGTCCTATCTCCTCAAACCGATCGTTTTCATCGTCCCTCCGATGAACATATCCTTTCGCAAATTAGAAAATTGAAAACAGGCTAATACATGCTATTTCCATTCAGACTGTTACTGCCTGGTAATTTGCATGCCATAAACGTACCATCAAACCGAAAAAATCGAACTTGTAACCAGATAAACAATTAAAGTGTCTCCACTGAATCCCAAAAGAGTATTTAGATTTGCCTGGCTTGCATTTATAGAACGTATGCATGTATAAGTGTCCAATTTAAATTACATTTAAATAGGGCTCGGCGAAAAACGTGCTAAGTATATTCTCGAGAGGAATACAATTTCATTATACAGTTGTTACATTACTTGGCGTATAGATATCCATATGTATACATGGTAAAGTTACCCTTTGATAGCAAAGATCATAATCATGAAGTGTAGCCTTCCTAAGACAGCGAAAACAAGAAGGGATAATAACTAATAATGCTCGCTCAAAACCTCACCTCTCACTTATTTTGACGCAGCTCAAAATTACACAATATGTTTTCGGTCTACCATCATATCAGAGTAACGTCACCATCGCGGAAACATGCCTATATAATTAATTTGTTTCCCCCTAAAACTTGTCTATGGTAAAACCGGGGTTTATAGGGGTATACATTATTTTTCTTATCTCTGCTCAAAAACATAGATTGTTGGTACTCGTTAGAACCGCCTCGGCGAGGCGGTTCTAACGAATACACACAATCTATGTTTTGAGCAGAATATGAAAAATATCAGAATTTTTTTATCTGAAAATTATCATTTTTTGGTGGTAAAATTTCAATGGTTCGTTTACCATGGCTAAATCGAAATCGTTTTTGAGTCACTAAGAAATTCTTCCGACAGCTCAAGAAAGCAAATGTTTAGGGATAGTTTAGGGAAATTTTATTTAATCCTGAAAATGAATGTTGTGAAAACTCATCAGAATCGCCTCAACGAGCAGCTGAATATACCATTATTTTATAGAAGATGGAAAAACATCCCAAAACTATCCCCATTTGCCTCCTGACCTGATGCAATGATTAAACCTAGGTGACTCGAACTACTCATGTCTAGAACAAATTTTCATGGTCCAAAAGATGTTTGCGCCATTGAAGTTTGACTGTAATCACAAATACTAGGATAAACTAGAGCCCAAGTGGGCCAGAAATCGCTCACCTGGATTAGGCTGATCATAATATGTTACATTGTGCCATAGTTGCCATCTTAGCTATCAGATCAGATTGCCTTCAGCAATTCAGAATCTGGTGTTGTTTGAAGGGATTCAAGATTGCCACCATGGCCGCCATCTTGGATACTGGAATTGAACGATTTAGCAATTCAGAATCTCCATGTCACCCTAATTCCTCCCATCAAGTTTCGTTTCAACCTGACTTACTGTTTGGAGGGAGATGTGGTTTGAATAATTTCAAGCTGTGACATTGGAACAGAACGATTTTAACAGTTCTGAACTTCAATAACACCCCAATGCCTGCCATCTTGTTTAAGCTTAATCAAACTTACCGTTAAGTAGCAGATATGATTTGAAGATTTTCAAGATGACTGCCATGGTTGCCATCTTTGATATCAGAACAAAACCATTTTAGCAATTCTAAATCTACATGTTGCCCCGAAGCCTTCCACCAAGTTACTGCTCCATCCGACTTACTGTTTGGGAGCAGATAACAACTGAAGACTTTATGATGGCCGCCATGGAATCTGTAGGAGATGTCGAAAATGTGAAAAGTTACTGATGGACATACGGATGAGGGACGGACCATGGTCAACAGACCACGGCATAAGTTGACCTGGTGCAAAGCTCAAGGTGAGCTAACAATAGAGGATATTCAAGATGGCTGCGGTGGCAGCCATCGTGGATATCGTAACAAAATGTTTTAGCAATTCTAATTCTCCATGTCACCCCAATGCCTCCTACCAAGTTTTGGCTCAATCTGACTTACCATTCGGGAGCAGATGAGATTTGAAGATTATCAAGATAGGGCCACCTTGGGGGCCAACTCAGATATCAGACCAGAACTATTTTAACAATTCTGAATCTTTATGTTGGCTCAATCCGCATTACGGTATGGGAGGAGATGTCTTTTGAAGGATTTCAAGATGGTGACCATCTTGGATGTCGGAATGGAACAAAGTTAGTAGTTCTGAATCTCCATGTCTCTCCAATGTCTCCCACTAAGCTTCAGCTTAATCCGACTTACCGTTCCAGAGCAGATATGTTTTCGTTTTATTGAAATGGAACCAATTTAGCAATTCTAATTCTTCATGTCACCCAAATGCCTCTAACCAAGGTTGAGCGCAATCCGACTTACCATTCGAGAGCAGACATGGTGTGAACATTTTCAAAATGGCCACCATGGGGCCATCTTTGATATCAGAACGGAAGAATTTTAGCAAGTTTGAATCTCTATGTTGCTCCGATGCTTCCTATCAAGTTTCAACTCAATCCAAAAAAGGTAAGAGAAAAGTCCAGGGAGTGCCATAATCACAAACCGCAGCCCTTCCCAGACCCCAAGAGGAAGAGGAAACCGACAATCTAAACAAGCACAAACCGAACAAACGTACGAAAAGCACTAAGATTAGCTCTCTCTTCCCCAAGCGAGGTAATCGGAATACTAAAAGGACTGAATAACACAAGAACAAAATGACACACGGAAAGACATACAACAAATCACCTCGTAGAATAAACCACAAAACAACAAAGAGTAAGACTAACACCGAGACCACCGCCTTAGAACGGTCGGTAGAGCAAACCACCGGTGGGGGGAGGGGGGGGCGGGGGGGGGGTTAAAGCACTTTTACAGCTAGCTAACTTCACCCTGGGTCCTGATGCTACTCTTAATACAGAAATACATAAAAATTCGGTTCGCATAAAGGCTCCCAACTCAGTCAATGCATCTAAGCGAAAACATAAAAATCAAATTAATAACTATAATAAACAAAGACGAGTACTCATGGTTAATTCTACTGTATGCCAGAGTAAATGAAAACCAATAGTTGAACCAACTTACAGTTTGGGAGGAGATATTGTTTGAAGATTTTCAAGATGGCTGACGTGGCGGCCAGTTTGGATATTGCAACGAAAATTTTTTTAGCAATTCTAAATCTCAATGTGGTCCCTATGCCTGCCACCAGGTTTGGGCTTTATCTGACGTTGGGTTCAGGAGCAGATGTGGTTTCAAGATTTTCAAGAAGACCACACAGGCGGCCATCTTGGAAAGCTATACGGAACGATTTAAGCAATTCTGAATTCCTATGTCGCTCCGATTCTTCCCATCAAGTTTCGGCTCAACCCAGCTTACGGTTTGGGAGATGTCGTTTGAAGATTATCAAGATGGCCGCTATCTGAACGGAACAATTTTAGTATTTCTGAATCCCTATGTCGCTTAGACGCCTCCCTTCAAGTTTTGGCTCAATCCGACCAACGGTGAGATGTCGTTTGAAGAATTTCAAGTTGGCCACCATGGCAGCCATCTAGGATATCGGAACAGTACGAGTTTAGCAATTCTGAATCACAATAAATTCCAATGTCTCTCATCAAATTTCGGCTCAATCTGACTTATGGTTTGGGAGGTGATGTCGTTTGAAGAATATAAACATGTCCCCCGTGGCGGCTATATTTAATATCAGAACGGAAGGATTTTAGCAATTCTGAATCTCTGTGTCACTGTGATGATTCCAATCAAGTTTTTGCTCAGTCCGACTTAAGGTTTGGAGGAGATATCGTTTGAAGAATTTCAAGATTGCCACTATGGCAGCCATCTTGGACATCGGAACGGAATGATTTTAGCAAATCTGAATCTCCATGTCTCCCCGATGCCTCCGATCAAGTTTCGACTCAATCTGACTTATGGTTTAGGAGGAGATGTCGTTCGAAGAATTTCAAGATGTCCGCCGTGGTGACCGTCTTGGATATCAAAACGAAAGGATTTTAGCTATTCTAAATCTCTGTGTCACTGTGATACCTCCCATCAAGTTTTGGCTCAAACGGACTGGCGGCCATCTTGGATATCGGAATGGAACGATTTTAGCAATTCTGAATCTCCATGTTGCCCAAATGCCTCCAACTAAGTTTCAGCTCAATCCAACATGGTTCTGGAGGAGATGTCGAAAATGTGAAAAGCTAACGACGGACGGACGGACGACCGACAGACGACGGACAACAGGCCATGGCATAAGCTGACCTGGAGCAAAGTTCCAGGTGTGCTAATAAAAGTACTGACAATCAGAAGCCAGAATAAAGAAAAATAAAGGAGGCCAGTGACCAAAGATATCGATAATCAGGCACAAAATTTCTGAAAGTAATTGAGGAAGAACATATCGTCCAGTCTGATACCCGAAGTGTCATGAATACATTTAGAAAGGGAGGGTGCTTGATGATTGTAAATGCAATCTCTGCAGGTGGAAAGGCAATAACTTTAACACTTAGCACGCTATGGGCACATTCAACAGAAGACGAATTGATGATATTTTTCGTGTTTTTCCAGAAAATAAGATTTGATATTTCATGCAAATTGTCTCCGCAGGAGGCAATTTGCATGAAATGTCGCATCTTATTTTCTGGGAAAAACATTTCAAAATGCCGTCTGCTGAAATTTTACCGAGCATGCTTAGCGTTAAGACATTATTTCTACTTCATGATTTGGACAACTCCATTTCCTTGTTAAAGAGGCATCTGGTTCAGTTTTATTTTTATTATTTGTTAAATAAATTTCTGTATTTAATGCAACAAGTGTAGACCCTGATCAAAATCCGCGTTCTGTGGCGTCTGGTCTGGGTCTATACTATTTGCTCATGTCCTGTTTATATGAAGCTAGGCATGTTGGTTAAATGCGTGTAACCGAGAAACGTTTGACGCCGCCTCGCAGCACAAACTAAACGCTATGACATACAAAATGGTTTTGTGACAGAAACGTTAAAGTATATTTTCGAGCTTTGTCATCATAAATTGCCTTTAATATGATCAAAATTACGTATTTTCTTTTTGAAGAAATACGAACTACTAATTCTTAATAAAATGCACAAATTTTATTGATGTAATGAATTTGTCATCGCTGTAAAACGCATATAATCACGAATACTAGCGTAGGATGAAACAAAGTAATATCGCAAACACGGTAGGAATTTATAAAAAAAAATAAGTGTTGTTAGTTTTTTATAACATTTATAACATGGTACATGTACCAGTATTGCGTCCATAAAATTAGTCTGAACATTGAAACACTTAAAATTCATGATTGTTATAGAAGATATTCTGAAATAAAATATAAAATTCGTCTTCCCACTCAATTCTTTTGAAAACTTTCAATAAGAATCTAATAGTTGACTGTCTCTGGCCTTACTAGATCGCAAAACAGATGCAAGATGCAAATAGATTCACATATTTGGAGTGCATGCTCCTTTTTAGGAAATGCAGATTAAGGTAATTTGTAATGTTTTAAAAGGGGAATAGCTTCTTTACTTAACGTAATGGTTATTTATTCTACAATTTATTCACAGCAAAATAAAGCTTTAAAATGATCTGTCTTCATTCTGTTGTGTATAATCCTTAACAGACAAATGCCATTACCATAAACATCCTAGGCCCAGTTGTTCAAAACGTCGTTAGCTTAACGAGCTCGTTAAGGGTCATTTCGTTAACTGTTTTAGCAGATTCAATACACAATCTTCTGATATTTTTTGCTGAAAAAATGTGAGCAGCTTTTGCACTGCAAAAGCTACTCACATTTTTTCAGCAATAAATTTCAGCATATTTGCGTATCACTGGATTAAAATTTTAACGAATCGTTAACTAACGACATCGTTAGTTTTGAACAACTGGGCCCTGAAATTTTAAAACCCTGGAAAACGTCTATAAATAAACTTGAACAGATAACCATACACAAAAATATCCAAAAGCTGAAATGACAAAGCCACACAATGCAGACCATGATCAGAATCAGACCTTGTTCAGAAATGCTACCACAGGTGCAATCTAATCTTGGTCAGCGTTGTTTAGTTTTACATATCTGTCTCAAAACTTTTACGTTAATCCTCAGGGCAGGCAAAAGATCTCGGACGAGTTCGAACTTCGGCCAGATCGAAATATAGATTGAACTGGGTCAGATCGGACTATTCACTTCGGAGTTAAGTGCCCTTGAAGATTGAAAACATTGCCCATAGACGTGTAATTCAAAAATGTTGCCCGACAGGTAACCACCATTTTTTAATCAGAAGTTGATAAAACTTGTTGATATGCAAGACATTCAGTAATATCAGGCATTTCAGCTTGGAGTTGTTTGCCCGATAGGTAACCACTTCATTGTTTTTATCTGAAGTTCATAAAGTTGATAAAACTTGTTGATATGCAAGGCTAGCACAGAGTCTTGGCTGAATGTAAAATTCAGTAATATCAGACATTTCAGCTTGGAGTTATTTGCCCATTAGTGCCATTAAATGCTCAACTGAGACCATGTTTGTTGGAATGCAACTTGTTTTCATCAGTCGTCTTGAAACTTTTAGGGTCACAGTGCAGGCATAAAGTCTCGCATTAGATGAATTTGGGCCAGCAAACCGTAATATTTGCTTTAGAGTTACATCCTCTTATGAACGAAAACGAAAACAACCAATAAAAAAAAAAAAAAAAAAAAAAAAAATCCACAGACTTATAATGGGGATATGAGTATATTGATTGAGGGAATGTTTTTATTGTTAACTACAATCACTTCTGTTTTTATCTTAAATTGATCAAACTGGCTAATAACCAGGACAGGTATAGACTCTCCGCCGAATTACAATTCAGCCGTATCGAGAAATTAATGTTGGAGTAATTTGCTCTTGATTGTCAAAAAGCCCATATTTGCAACTTTTAAGTCTTAGATCAAGTGACACAGCTGGCCCGATAAGATTTCATTGACTCAGGTGAGCGATCGTTAACCACTGGGCTACTTGTATTTAGAGAGCCACAGGACTGATATATTATGTAGTTAGGAGATGAAAGAGAGCAAAATGCTGATCACTATATCAATAACCATCAATACTATTTGAGCCAGCGCATGACAAAACCTAAATTAAGACTTGTGCGACCAGCGAAGACTCAGATCAGCCTGCGCATCCGCGCAGTCTGCTCAGAGTCTTCGCCGATCGCATGTGATTTCTACATCCATCACGAAAACATGCCTATATAATTTTGACCCCCTTTGCCTATATAATTTTGACCCCCTTAAACCCCATTTTTATATAGTAAAACTGGTGTTTTACAGGGGTATACATTAATTTTCTTATTTCTGCTCAAAAACATAGATTGTGGGTACTCGCCGAGGCGGTTCTAACGAGTACCCACAATCTATGGTTTGAGCAGAAATATGAAAAATATCAGAGTTTTTTTATCTGAAAATTTTCAGTTTTTGGAGGTGAAATTTTCTATATGTTTGAATAGGCGTGTTTTCGTAATGCTCCAAGCTATCCAGGGATAAACGATAACCCTTGCTGTACTAGGTGGTTGTACAGACTAATCTGAGTCCTTGCTGGTCCAAATGTTTTATTGTATGTTTTGTCGTGCACTGGCTCATGTATGTTGTCAAAGATATAGCTGCTTTAGTGTATCTCACAACTTTCTTCAAATATGAAAAAAACTCACGAGTCACTAGAAATAGAGTTTTCTCTCAGAATACATAGTTCTGTGATACCTTATAGTGTTTAAATTATAAATGGATAACTTATCTATTTTGTATATTTGTTATTTTAATGGTTTTGTTAGTGCATTTTCTTTGGGCTATTGATGTTTGCAGTCTGTCACAACTGATTACGTTAACATGTTCATTAGGCTAGAAAAATGTTGATAACAAAATTTATTAACATTTTCAAAGTCGGTAAGGTATTCTTGAATTCTGAAAAAAAAAAAAACAAAAAAAAAAAAAAAAAAAAAACAAGTCCTCAAAAATATATATCTTGGTTTTGGCTGCAAATATTTTTAAAGATTTTTTTTTCTGTAATTCAGAATACCTCACTGATTTCGAAACGTTAATAGCTTTTATTAAGGTGTTAGATACATGTAGGTTAAGGATACTTTTGGGGCTAAAGTGCCTAGCCTATATGTGAAATACGCGCCTCTTATTTATGGGCTGCCGTGCGATAAAATGGAAAGGTTGATTATTAAGAATACTCTAATAGATTCGTGTGGTATCAAGTGCATGTAGAAATAATAATAACAATGAAAAATAAATAAATAACAAAACAAAAAACAAAAACAAAATACTTTTCGTCATATAAGAGAACAACACTGTACTGTTTAAATAAAATTCTAAAAGCCTGCCTTTGGAAACAAAGAATACATTATAGATAGAAAACGGGATTCTCGGTTTCATTAAGACTCATCATATGCTGTAATTAAGATTGCAACACTGCTTATGCCCTCTAGCGTATACATGAGCAGAATCCTTTTTTCAAATTTACCACAATGGGATCAAAGATCCCAAAGGAAATAAAAAAATATAATCTGCACTTAAAGACAGAAAAGTGGGTTACTCACAGCCCAGCGGGCACGCAACGTCGATACGTCGCATCAACGCCGATGCAACGTCATGACGTTGCATCGACGTTGATACAACGTTGCTTAAACATAATGTGCCCACTAGGAGTATATTTCCATTTCAGAGTTACGAACATTTTAAACGAACATAACTTAGTTGGAGACCCTAGGAAAAGCAATAATCACGAAGCACAGACTTTCCGAGCCAGGAAAAGAAGAATAAATGATGGAAGAAAAATGACAAAACAAAACGGCGCACAACCGCAATAACGAGCATACAAGGAAGTACAAAAGTATAAATTACAAAGCAGTACTGCAACAGAAGAAGACATTGGAATAGTCAGCAGAAAACTAAAACAACCCCCTCCCCACACCCCCACTCCCACTCCCCCCCCCCCCCCCCACAAAAAAAAAAAAAAAAAAAAAAAAAAAACACTTGGGACATCCTGAGTGTCATCAGTTAAAGTGATATAACATCAAGCACGGCGACATTCTGATTAAAAAGCTCCACAAAACACATAGCCAAATGATCATTTTATTCTTTTATACTTATATATGTAACTAGACTACGCACACTAGTCTGTGTTTGCTACTCTGATAAGATACGATGTTTTGCTTTCCACTTAAACCTAAATTGCATTGTTTCCCTGCAAAGGCCTAAAACAATATAATACGTCTGAAAATCCATATTTTGTCTGCTAAAATAATTACCAATTGTGGTAAATTATTGCCTTTTCTATTGAATCCTATGTAATAGATCATTACAATACGATCCTCAACAATAGGTACCTTACGATTCCATATTCAACGCGATAGACAAGGAACGGTAAAGTTGGTTGCTTGTGATTTCATATGGAAACGCGATAGACAAGGATCGGCAAAGTAGGTACCTTGAATAGTTCCATATTCAAACACGACAGACAAGGATAAAAAAAATAGGTACCCCATGATCCAATATTCAAATGCGATAGACAAGGATCGGCAAGCATATAAGGGCAAATCTATAGTGAAAATTTGTCTTACTAGCCGCTTGTATTAACAATCATCTGTATTTAAAGGCCAGTTTTTCAGGCCTCTTAAATGAAAAGAAGTGTAAATTAACCTGTATGAAGCAAGCATCTGTCTTAAGCAATCACTTTTTTGATCACCCGTATGTCATCACGAACACATGCCTATATAATTTTGACCCCCTTAAACCCCACTTTTATATACTTAAACTGGGGTTAAAAGAAGTATGCATTATCTTTCTTATTTCTGCTCAAAAGCATAGATTGTGGGTAATAGACTGAAGGTATTGAGTATCCACAATCTATGTTTTGATCACAAATATGAAAAATATCAGAGTTTATCTGAAAATTTTCAGTTTTTGGAGGTGAAATTTTCTATATATTTAAATAGGCGTGTTTTCGTAATGGTTTGTTAAACATATGTTCGACTGTATCAATGATGTAATGCGCAAGGCAAGAAAAGGACACATGTGCCAAACACGGGAAATGAAGGTCTTGTGCAGTCTGCGCATGACCTTCGTTTTCCGCTTCCGTACAGAATCAAGGGATACTTTTGAATAGATCCAAGGACGGAGCGGTTCTTATCAACCGGCGCGGAACCCTCGTTCTTGACATAATTCGGCGCAATTACCATTTTTCTCGTCATATGTATTTATTATACAAACATAATGTATAATGAACCGGAGAACTAAATGAGACTATATACTATAAGGTTTATTTTACTCCTAACGGCTCATTTCTCAGACAGCGTTCATTGTTTCGGAAGAGAAAAATGAATTTCAGGAATAACTGAGACGCGTCGAGCTAAAAGATGTCTTCTTGAGCGTATGCGAACTATTGCATATCGAGATCGTCGTACACAGCACAGTCTCATCAGAGACTTTGTCATCCTTGATATAGTCGGTAGTACCCATTGAATTTGTATGAGAATAACACAGATCCTGCTGAGATTGCAAGGACGTTCTGATCATCGTGAAAATTGCCTATATAATTTTGACCCCCTTAAACCCCACTTTTATATAGTAAAACTGGGGTTTACAGGGTAAACATTATTTTTCTTATTTCTGCTCGAAAACATAAATTGTGGCTATTGCCTCGACGAGGCGGTTCTAACGAGTACCCACAATGTATGTTTTGAGCAGAAATGGCAGGGAAAATATCAGAATTTTTATCTGAAAACTTTAAGTTTTGATGGTAAAATTATCAATATATTTGAATGGGCGTGTTTTCGTAATGTTGACTTGGGCCTTTGTTGTTTGGATATGCCTTGAAGAAATGTTTTTTTTTGATTGAAGCGGCCTGATATGGGTTGTAAGAAAATAAAAGAACAAGAACAAATATTATCATAACATAACTTTCCAGGATATTCTCTAAGAAAAGAAGTATAACACAAAAAATGTAAAAACGAAATATTTGTTTCAAAAAAGAAAACAAAAAAACAAAACAAAACAAAAAAAAAAAAAAAAAACCCATCAAGTAGAGCGCAAATATCTGACACAACATTGAACGAAGCTTGCCTTAAAACTTGAGATTCATGCCACAACAGGTCACCAGCTAGTAAATAAAGACATATGAGCCAGAACATGACAAAACCTACAAAATGGCATGTGCTCCTAGCGAAGACTCAGATCAGACTGGCCATCCGCCAAGTCTGATCACACTCTTTGCTGTCCGCATGAAGAAAGCTTGGGTCCTGAGTTACCCATTTAGCGCACAGCGAAGATTCTGATCGGGTCCTGAGTTACCCATTTAGCGCACAGCGAAGATTCTGATCAGACTAGGCGAATGCCCAGACTGATCTGGGCCTTCGCTGGGCGCATTTTGTTGGTTTTGTCACGCGCTGGCTCATATGGTACTTCTTAACTCATTAATGCCCAGTGGTCTATTATACCTCTTTGCACAGGCCCATTATCAATTTAAAATCGGTCTGGTTTACTATATTTTTTACAATTTCTTTTCCAGAAGCTCCTAAATAAATTCATACAACAATGTAGACCTTGATCAGACGCGGCATCTAACCATAGTCAACAATGTTTATCTAAGCCATCTTTCAAACGTAAAATATGGAATTACAATAAGGCCGATTACAACAAATTTAGGTCTATCTTCCTAGAATCTGATATCTTACAGAAAATTGAAGCCGACAACAACATCGACCATAATGTCCAAGTTCTCAATGACACTCTAGTTAAGGCTGCTGAGGAATCGATCCCAAACAAAATGGTACTGATCAAACCAGACGATCACCCTTGGATCACTTGTCACGTCAAAAATTTAATTCGAAAACGTAAGCGCACATATAGGCAATATAAGAAAACAAACGACGTTTATTTTTGGACAAAGTACAAACAACTTAGAAACAAAACTGACAATAACGTAAGGAAATCTAAAAAGGATTATTTTGAAAAACTTGATAAACTCTTATCATCTGAAAATTGTAACTCCAAGGTGTTTTGGAAAACATCCAAACAGCTTCTAAACCTCAATCGTACTTCAGACAGTATTCCAATACTGACCATGAACCATGAAGTTGCAGAAACAGATTTACAAAAAGCTGAAATGTTAAATTCCTACTTCTCCTCACAGACTAAAGTAAATGATTCAAACAAACCTCTACCCTACATTGAACATGCACAACACAGATTACATTCAATTATAATATCAACGCAGGATGTACTTGATGTTCTCCGACATCTGGATGTCAACAAAGCTTGTGGTCCAGATCTTATCAGTCCCAGACTTCTGCGTGAAGGTGCAGACATCCTAGCTCATCCATTCTCTATCGTGTTTAATAGATCTCTACTTCAAGGTTATTTTTCACCACCATGGAAGGACACAAATCTCTCTCCGATTCACAAAAAAGATGACAAATCCTCTCCGATCAATTACAGACCCATTTCCCTCTTGAGCCATGAAGGTAAAACTATGGAACGCTGTGTCCACAAACACCTTTATAACTATGTCGTATCACATCAACTGCTCACTCCTTTTCAATCAGGCTTTGTGCAAGGCGATTCCACAACTTACCAACTACTCCATACTTACCACACATTTTGCGAGGCAGTGGACAGCGGCAAAGAAGTTCGCGCTGTCTTCTGCGACATCAGTAAGGCTTTCGACAGAGTCTAGTATAAGGGGCTACTCCATAAACTTAGAGGAATAGGGTGCTCAGAAAATGTATTAAAATGGTTTACAAGTTACCTATCCGGGCGAAGGCAACGGGTAGTTTTCAACGGTCAGTCATCAGACTGGGCACAAGTCGAAGCTGGAGTTCCCCAAGGGTCTATTCTGGGCCCACTATTATTTCTTTTATACATCAATGACATAGCGAAAAACATTGGTTGTTCGATTCGCCTCTTCGCGGACGATACAAGTCTGTACATCATTGTCGAAACGCCCGATCAGGCTGCACGTACTAAATGTAGATCTACAAAGCATCTCCAACTGGGCCATAGATTGGCTCGTTGACTTTCACGCGAAGAAAACCATGGCAATGACTGTCTCTAGAAAACTTAACCCTGTATTACATCCACCTCTGTTCCTTAATAATACAAGAATAAAAGAAACTACTAGGCACAAACATCTAGGTCTAATTTTCTCCAGTACATGCAACTGGAATGACCACGTTCGCAACATCTCCGATAAAGCTTGTATACGCTTAAATCTCCTAAGGGCTCTGAAATTTAGGGTCAGTAGAAAATCTCTCGAGAAAATGTATATCGCATTTGTTCGTCCCCTTATTGAATATAGCGATATTGTATGGGATAACTGCTCCATGGAAACCAAAAACCAGCTAGATGCAATCCACGTAGAAGCAGCAAGAATAATAACAGGGGCAACAAAACTATGCAGCATCGACAATTTGTACAGCGAACTTGGCTGGGAGTTCCTGCAAAGCAGACGAAATAAGCACAAACTCGTAGTTCTTTACAAGATCTTGCATGGATCGGCCCCAAATTACCTAGCTGATCTCATACCCCCGACTGTACAGGAAACAACAAGGTACAGTCTCCGCAACTCAGATCATATACAGAATTACAGGACAAATACAAATCTTTTTCTGGATTCATACTTCCCGTCCACTACCTGCCGACGGAAATAAAAAAATGCAACCTCCTTATCAATTTTCAAATCCTTACTCAACAGAAACATGCAAAGACCACCAAAATACTTCAATGCTGGCCATCGCATAGGCCAAATCCTCCACGCGAGACTACGTATGGGATGTAGTTCACTGAACTCTGACCTTTATCGCAAGCATATCGTTGCCAGCCCCTCTTGTCAATGCGGAGCGTTTGAAAGTGCAAAGCATTTTCTTTTCCATTGTCCTAATTATTGCAAGGCACAGATATTTGCCTCAAGATCTCGACAGTCATTCGCTCAAAGACCTAATGTATGGTAAAACAAGCTACTCATTACAAGAAAATGTAACCCTTTTCTCACAGGTGCAGGACTTCATTGTTGAAGCTGGGCGATTCGTGTAGCATCTAATCCAACTAGTACCTCTAGTGCCAGCCAACATGTACAAATGAAGTCTATACAATTGACATTCTACAATGCGAATAGTTCAACTTCAACACTTATAGCAGGAAAAGTTGGTCTCTCTCTCTCTCTCATGTTCACAAAATGGCTATCAGTATTCTCAATATTTAGTAATATTGCTATACCGTTCAACTACAATGTACATGAATTTGTTTCAAGGAGATGACTTTCATTAGCCTTACCGCTTACCGTCAGATCCTTTTCACCATTTCCATTGGATGTATGTTATGTGAGTTGCTTGAAATAAATATTGTTTAAACCAATGTTTACCTAGGCCACTGTTTTTGGGCGCTAGTCATTTATGGATTAAATATTGCCAAATGTTTGAGCTGCACCATTATAAAAGGGGTGTTCTTTGCCTACCATATCACGAAAACATGCATATATTGATTGTGTTGGTGTTTAACGACACATCAACCCTGGTGGGTCAGTTTGTATCGTCTCCTAGAGAAAGGGAGGAGAGATATAAAATAGATAGTATAGGAGATCAAAGAGAGGTACAGGAGAGGAAGAGGACAATGAATAAAAGTGAAGAAACAGAAGAAATAAAAACATCTCCTCTCTACCCTTACCCGCTACAAAGATAGCAGGCCTTGCCAAACTGTAAGCCAATCTGAGTTGGATATCCCAGTGACGTAAACTACACGACACCTTTGCCCTTCCTAACCCCCCAAACATGCCTATATAATTTGACCCTCTTAAACCCCACTTTTATATAGTAAAACTAGGGTTTACAGGAGTATACATTATATTTTATTACTTCTGCTCAATAACATAGATTGATGGTACTTGTTAGAATCGCCTTGCCGAGGCGGTTCTAACGAGTACACACAATCTATGTTTTGAGCAGAAATATGGAAAATATCAGAATTTTTATCTGAAAACTTTCAGTTTTGGTGGTGACATTTTCAATATATTTAAATAGGCGCGTTTTCATAATATAGCGAAACAATATAGTCTTATCAGTGTTGCAGCATGCACCAATGCCAACAATTAATGCATTTGGTGCCAAAGAACAGCATCAAAGGTAAGAAAAAAAAAAACGTTATACCAATGGCAACAATTTTTCAGTTTTTTTTTTCGCATGTAAGCAACTATTGCGCCAAAGGCAATCACGACATCGTGACAAAAGGGAGATCGATTCACTCAGCTCTGTTATATCATGTTTGTCTATTAGGCAATAACAACATCTTGACAAAGTGAAACTTGATTCTGTAGATATATGCATAGGGGCGGATGGCGGCCAGGAAAAGAAGCGAAAATTAGCTTTTCAAGGTGACGGCCATGGCAGCCATCTTGGATTTCAGATCGGAACAATTTTAGCTATTTCTATTTTTAAGTCATCCCGATAATTCCTATCGTTTCAGATCAATGGGCCTTTTTTTTCGTTCTGGACAAGAAGCTTAAAATACATTTTCTAGATAGTAGCCATGGCGGCCATCTTGGATTCTGATCGGATTGATCAAGCTAATTTTGCTCTACAAGTCACCCTGATGCTTCCTACTAAGTTTCAAGTCGATTTGTCTTTTGGTTCAGGAGAAGAAGCGAAAATTAGATTTTCAAGATGGCAACCAAACCGGTCATTTTGGATTTCCGATCGGAACGATTTTAACTGTTTTTTGATCTACAAGTTACCCCGATGCTTTCTACCTAGTTTCAAGACGATTTCCTATTTCTGCTCAAAACATAAATTGTGGGTACTCGTTGGAACCGCCTCGACGAGGCGGTTCCAACGAGTACCCACAATCTATATTTTGAGCAGAAATAAGAAAAATAATATATACCCCTGTAAACCCCAGTATTACTATATAAAAGCGGGGTTTGAGGGGATCAAAATTATATAGGCATGACTTCGTGATGACCATCATGTATACTGTGAGACTGCAAGGGCATCTAGGTAAGGTGAAGGTAGAAAACTAGCAGCACTTATACATTGCAGTTAATTATATGCATTAACCCTTAAAACACTGAACATAACTACAGCAGACGATATTTGAAAGAGCTTTTCCGTTTTATTTATATACACAATACGGCTTGACATTTAATATCAATCATCTAGAAGACGATTCACATGGAATGTCAACTTATGTTCTCTGAAAAACAAATCATGTTTAGAATGCTATCCGCTAAAACTTCGCTTAGCGCTATAACTTAACCATATCCACAACCCGGGACCCACACACAAGGGAGTACGCTGCAGGTAAGTTTGTTATTTTTGTTATATAAACAACAGCAACACCAAAAAATGATAATAAAATAATAATAATAAAAAAAATACATGTAATAATAAATTACGCTGAATTATCACCTTAGCCTCAACTTATCAAGAGGGGTGTATATGTACATGATGGTATAATACAGTTATATTATGAGCAAACGCATGACAAAACCAACAAAATGGCAAATGCACCCAGCGAAGACTCAGGTCAGACTGGGCATTAGCCCAGTCTGATCATAGTCTTCCCTGTGCGCTCAATGGGTAGTTAAAGACGCAAGGTTTCTTCGTGTGGACAGCAAATACTCTGATCAGACTGGGCTGGTCAGAGTCTTCCCTGTGCGCACATGTCATTTTGTTGGTTTTGTCATGCGTGGCTCGCTGTGACTGAAATAATGTACGAACACCAGTAAGATTCGTTACATTTGCACATACGCGTGTTCGCAGTTCGCAGCTTATTATGAGACTTGGACCAGACACAAATAAGTGGTTTTCATACAGTTGTATGTTACACGCAAAGCGAACATCTAAGCCGCAACGTCAGAAAACGTACCTCCCGATTTGTGCGCCTAACGAAGACTCAGATCAGCCTGTGCATCAGTGCAGTCTGATCAAAGTCTTCGCTGTCCGCGTGAAGAAATTTTGCATTATTGGCTATCCAGATTTGAATACGCCCAGTCCAGTGAAGATTCTGATCAGACTGTGTGACTACCAAGGCTGATCTGAATCTTCGCTGGACGCACGCGTCAGAAGCTACGTTTGTTCTGGCGTTGCGAGTCAGATGTTACGCGTTTAATACAGCTGTATGAAAGCCCTCATAGGGAGCAGACTATTATTTAGAGGGCGAGGACCGGAACCAGTAACAATATACGGAATCCAATGGAAAGGTCGACTCTAACTGGACAATATTTGATGAGACATAATTTATCAAAACGTATATGGATTGCAACGCCTGTTGTCATGAAAAGGTCGAATCTAATTGGACAATAATAGAAGCTACATTATGTATCAGTTTACTTGAAAATATATGCTGTTTTACTGCAGACCAAAATTAAAGTTAGCAATGATAGTTAAGTGTGCTATGGTTGAAAAACAAAACACACACACACACACACACGCGCGCGCGCGCGCGATAATTTTTTTCTTCTTTATGTTTGTTTGTCACGAGAGGTACTTAATTATGCCAACAGATTCATTATTTATCCTGGCGTACTTTGTTAAAACCTACAGTAAGACCATCAAAACTCAGATCAGCCTATACATCCACCCAGTATGGCTAGGGTTCTCGTTTTTCCTTCTTTGGATAGCCCGGAGGCTGTAGAAGGCACTTGCGATCCTCGAAGACTATGATGCGTGGATGTGCAGCTGATCTGAGTCTTTGCTGCTCGCATAAGTCTTATTCCGAGTTTTGTCGTGCGCTGGCTAAAATATCTGTCTGACTCTTAGTCTGCATCGTCCAATCGCTTTGAAAATACCTGCCACTGACGATGCTATAATGTAGCTTCATGATATTAATAATCGTTAAAAGTTCATTGAGTAAAACTACAATTTTGGATATATGCATATAAGAAAAGTTAACAGAACCAAACATTCTGTTACTTCGACTTACATAACACGCACACGCAAAAAATAGACAAAAATATCAAAGGTAATGGATACACCTCCAAGACAGATAACTCTGACATTACATATTTTTCTGACACACCAGCCCTGAGATAGAAAATCTTATCCTACCCAGGGTAAGTTAAGAATATAAAATTCTCACGTGTTTGATATGCACTGGTTGTAATAGACGTCACGTACGCCATCGTTAACGTTTACGTCAATGAACGTAATGACGCCATTAAACGCCACAGTAATGTCATTACAATATGGCGGACGTCAGCAATCAAAGTGACTGCGTCATTATAAAACAACGTTCAAAAAATGAAAGGTGTGCAAGAAAAAAATATCTATCATTGGTGTGAGGGGAAAATAGAAAAATCCGTCTCTCGCGATCACAATCTGGTATCACTCGGCAAGCCTCGTGATGCCAGACAGTGATCCTCGGGATGGATTTTTCTATCTACCCATCATACCCTTGATAGATTCTTATAGGCTCAGTTTTCATTGTGGACTACTACTATAAGAAGGCATTACGGAAACACGCCTATTCAAATATATTGAAAATTTTACAACCAAAAAAGGGGGAAAAAAATAAAAAAAATTTCAGATATTTTTCATATTTCTGTTCAAAACATAGATTGTGGGTACTCGTTAGAACCACCTCGGCGAGGTGGTTCTAACGAGTACCCACAACCAATGTTTTTGAGCAGAAATAAGAAAAATAATGTATACCCCTGTAAACCCCAGTTTTACTATATAAAAGTGGGGTTTAAGGGGTCAAAATTATATAGGCGTGTTTTCGTGATGAATTAGCTCCCTATGGCAGCATTTATTTTCCTCAAAGAGTAGCCCCTAATTTGGAAGGGTACAACTACTAAGGGGGCAACTTCCTTTTCGCAAAAGTTGTCTCCCTTTACAAAATTGCAGCAAAATCTTTCAGGTTTATCCATACACCTTAAGACGTACCCAGTCTGTGATATTTCACCCACGGATTCCTCTGGGTTGATAGCTGAAAGAACAATTCCTTGTTCTGAGTCGGAATTCCGCACCTTCTTATAGAGGATGGCTCCAAAAAGTTTATCCATTGAAGTAATAACGCACTAAACACACACAGAATATAATTCTGTCGTCGTTATAAAATAATCTCACTTAATGCCATAAATCAAAATAAATTGTCATCAGTAAGAATGTGTCAATATTACAGTTGTTTTGATAATATACAACAGAAGTAACTAAACAAACAATCCACGTTGTTTAATTCCTAAATGTCCCTCAATGTCCACAAATGCTTGTATAAAGCTCCATAATCATCGTATTTCCCTTAAAGCGCCAAACAAAAGTTGTAATACAGACGACATTCTATTTTTAATTTCTCAGAGAGAATGTCTTGATACTCTGTGTAAGTGTCAACATCGATGTTTTACCCTTAAATCGCTAATCAAAATTTGTAGCACACGACATTCTATTTTTTTAGCAGATTATTCACATAAAAATTCAACACTGATTTATTTTGAAGAATAATAATAAATAACTATTTCAAAATGTTGTCTGCTGCATTGTGATTTGTCCTTTAACGGTTAACATTTGCGCAAATATTATCCAAAACTGTCGTCTGTAACAGTTTAGTATCACGTATTACTACGACAACAGAACCATAATTCAATCATAACGGGACCTTATTCACTATACAGTAAAACAGAATTGAACTCATCAAAATTATCTGTAATGAATGCAATACCATAATAACCCTAAACCAGGGGTACTGGCACAGACAAATACGAGCAAATGATGTAGACCCGGCTCTGTGCGGCGTATGATCTGGACCTACACTGTTTGCCACTCGTCCAATAACTTGTGAAAAATCATGGACTGCTAAAATTTACAAAGTACGGGATTTGGTTCCATACGAATATGGGTCCATATTAATATTCTTGTCCATTCATTACGAAAACAAGCCTATTCAAATATATTGAAAATTTCACCGCCAAAAACTGAAAGTTTTTAGATAAAAATTCTGATATTTCTGCTAAAACAAAGATTGTGTTTACTCATTAGAACCGCCTTGGCGAGGCGATTCTAACGAGTACCCACAATCGACGTTTTTTGAGCAGAAGTAAGAAATATAAAGTATACCCCTGTAAACCCCAGTTTTACTATATAAAAGTGGGGTCTAAGGGGGTCAAAATTATATTGGCGTGTTTTCCTGATGTTTTGTCCGTTCCAATGTCAAAATGTATATATAATTCAAACAATTTTGCAGTTATATTAGCAAAATTGAATGTTTTTGGTGGTTGCTTTGAATAGAAGCAGTAGAATATCATCTGAGATAACAAAATTACCCTTACAGTCGGCCTCGGTGGCCGACTTGGATGCGCGTCCGACGTGATCAGGAGGTTGCTGGGTCCGACCCTCGCCATGTCGGCAACGTTCTTTCGTGGAGATTTGATCATTAAATATATCCTACGGTCATTCTCTCTCTTTCGCTGATTCAAGAACGGCAGTTGTCATTTTCTGGCGAAAGAATGTGAACAATACTGCATGTAAACCACGCAGATGGCTTAGCCTGTCCAGTAAAAGTGCGGTTAGGTAAACTGACCGCGCTCGACGTGACCCAGTTGGGTTGAATGGGCCGTAAAACCTCATTACAAACAAACCTGCCGTGACCTCCTACAAAATCTGTGCCAGTGTCTTCGAAGAGGTGGAAGCTGATTACATAACACATAACCTCCGTTCTGTTTCCTGTTTAGAAAATTTAAGAGGGACTGGTGTTAGGCAAGTACCATGTACTGACCATTTGAACTAAAACAAAAAAGTTGTGGACTGTAGAGCTCTTGCAAAAATGTATAAAGTATATATGTTAACAAGAAATCAGTAAAACAATTAAGTGTTGCAAAGCTTTTTCCCCGATTTGCATCTTTCTGCATGGTGTATCTGGATGATCATGATAAACTGTTTCCATAAAAACATGAAACCCTTTTTAACATGGCGCGGCTCAAAACTCACAGTGCACAAGACTAACCGAAACTCTTAATCAGTATATGTGCTGTCAGAATATTTGCCAATTATTGTTTTCTTTTTTCCCCTTGTTTCACAGACAATAATTCAGCATGCGTTAATAAGACGTCTAGAATGTTTGTTTTTTTTCTCAAATATCTTATCGCCTTGTAACAAATACACTATTTAGTATTCTTTTATAAAATAATCACCCAATCACGTCAGAAAGTTAAGAGGTCAAGGCTTTATGTCAATATAACGAAACGATTAGAACTGAAACAGCGACGTGAAATTGGAGTGTTACTAACGTCTAAAATAACCTCAGCAGGGCTCCTTTGGAAATACAATCAAAATAAAATAGCAATTACGAAAACACGCCTATTCAAATACACTGAAAATTTTACCACCCAAAAATGGCAATTTTTCAGATAAAAAATTCTGATATTTTTGTTATTTCTGCTCAAAACATAGATTGTGGGTACTCGTTAGAACCGCCTCGTGGAGGCTCTAACGTGTACCACAATCTATGTTTTGAGCAGAAATAACAAAAAGTGACGAGGCGGTTCTAACGAGTACCCACAATCTATGTTTTGAGCAGAAATAACAAAAATAATGTATATCCCTGTAAACCCCAGTTTTACTATATAAAAGTGGGGTTTATGGGGGTCAAAATTATATAGGTATGTTTTCGTGATGGCACTAAATTCGACCGAGTTTGTTCATGAAGGAAAACCAAAGTTTAGGGATGGTAAATGAAAGGCATTCATCATGACAATGGAACAACATTTAATTTAGAAATTTTACTCCCTAGTGGTATCAGCGACGTAAATATGATCATCGTACTGTACCACAGAAATAACTAGTATTGAAATGCTGGCAGCACTTTTAATTGAAAACGAACATTTACTTTATTGATTCTGGTGACTGTTCTCTGATGTTCTGACAAAATCTCTGGAACTGATCTGTGAGAAATACCGTATTTTCCCTATATATTCGAACACCTCAACTCCTTACCATACTTGTTCTAAAATTTGAACCCATTCATTAGAATTACGAAAACACGCCTATTAAAATATATAGAAAATTTCACTTCCAAAATTGAAAATTTTCAGATTAAAAAACTCTGATATTTTTCATATTTCTGCTTAAAAACAAAGATTGTGGGTACTCGTTAGAATTGCTGTAACAAGTACCCACATTCTATGTTTTGAGCAGAAATAATAACAAAAAAATGTATACCCCTGTAAACCTCAGTTTTACTACATAAAAGTGGGTTAAAGGGGGTCAAAATTATATAGGTATGTTTTCGTGATGGCTAGCTGTTTACGTAGCTATAAAGTGCTGGATGAGTAGTTGAGTGGCAAAAAAGTGTAGATCCTGATCAGACGCCGTGTTCTGTGGCGTCTGATCTAGGACTACGCTGTTTGTTCAGGCATGTCTGTCCTTATACTTAGGGTAAATACTTTATAACCTATGATTTTGCTGTCTATATGAACAAATAAAGTAGGTCAATATAAAGAACATCAAAACTGAACAAACGAATAATTTTGAAATCATTCCATTAGACTCTGGTGGACATCAGGCACTCATGCTAAACAGAATGACAAAGGTAAACTTCTTATAATCAGGAGTCGATCATTTCGAGTTTCAATTGGCAGTCAGTATATATCAATTTTAATCTACGTATTTGGACAGAACATCGTAGATGCAGATCAGATTCTGCATGATTTCTCATCAGAATAGACATTGACTGCCATTTATCAGGCAGTTTTAGACAAATCGACGTGTACGTTTTAATCGCATTGGATTTTTTTGGTTGGAGTTTTACGGCCTAGTCTAAAGGTCTTGTCGACCCGGTCAATTAACATATTCACATTTTTCCTCGACATGCTAAGTCCTCTAAGCGGATAGCCAATACTTGTGCACATGTTTATGCCAGTAACTGGAAACTACCCTTCTTGAATCAGTGGAAAGGGGAGAATGACCATGGAGATGTTTTTCATGATTACTCTCCACGACATTTTAGTCACGTGGACTTGTTTTTATTTTTAAGGCAAGTATGATAAGGAGTGAAAGTATCTGACTATTTAGGGACAACAGGTAGTTCAAATGTGAAAACACATACTTGAGCCATGACAATAAAGCAATGAACTTACTACATATCTGAATGGTGTTGACCCAGCCAGGGTTATGATAAGAGCCGCAACGTCAAAAACGTACCTTTCGACATGTCGCCCTGCGAAGAATCAGATCAGTCTCATTACGAAAACACGTCTATTCAAATATACTGAAACTTTTACCATCAAAAAATGAAAATTTTCAGATAAATAATTCTGATATTTTTCATTCTTCTGCTCAAAACATAGATTGTGGGTACTCGATAGAACCGCCTCGACGAGGCAGTTCTAACGAGTATCCACAATCCATGTTTTTGAGCAGAAATAAGAAAAATAATGTCTACCCCTGTAAACCCCATTTGTACTATATAAAAATGGGGTTTAAGGGGGAAAATTTATATAGGTATGTTTTCGTAATGCTATGGGCCTAGTGTCAATTAAGAAGCCTCACGAAAGATACCAATAATTCTGCACAACTATACATTAATACGCAAAGGGTTGGCTGCAAGAATATGTAGGAAAGTTGTAAATTAATGTATGCATATATAGACAGTAATATACATATCTTGTTTGACTGTCTTGTTTGACTAATAAAAGTGTGTGATGAAGAAGCAGAACCAGAACAAAGACTGCCATATAAACAATACACTACGATGTTACAAACACATTCTGAATTTTACGAAATATTCAAATGAAAGCACCATGAGATATTACGAAAACACGCCTATTCAAATATACTGAAAATTTTACCGTCAAAAAATAAAAAATTCAGATAAAAATTCTTATATTTTTCATATTTCTGCTCAAAACATAAATTGTGGGTATTCGTTAGAAACGCCTCGGCGAGGCGGTTCTAACGAGTACCACAATCTATGTTTTTGAGCAGATATAGGAAAAATAATATATACCCCTGTAAACCCAAGTTTTACTATATAAAAGTGGGGTTTAAGGGGGTCAAAATTACATAGGTATGTTTTCGTGATGAAAAAGCGTCTTCTGGAGATATAATAGTAAAGACGCAGATCAGCCTCCTAAACCGATGAGGGCCTTTCATATACATAGCATTTGTTGACTGTACTGCTATGTTTAGACTGCGCGGATGCATTGCTGATCTGAATATGCCTATGTGAATGTACATGTTAATGTCTATATGGGCTTCCGACTACCGTTGGTTTTTCATTTTATATATTTTTTTTCAAATGTTCTACGCCCATATTTGTTTATTTTTTTTATTTTTATTTTTGTTTTGTTTGTTTTAAGTTCAAATGGTCAATACTTGGTACTTGCCTGACATTTGTCTTTCTAAAATCTTAATAATTAACAACAGAATGGTAACTCATGTTACATAAAATGAACATATACCTCTTTGAGAGCACTAACAAAGATCTTGTAACAGGTCACGGCAGGTATAACGGTAAATTACTCTCCCGCCCCCACCCCGAAAATGTTTGGCTTTCATATTTTAAGCAGCTACCCAAAATATACAATTTTGATAATATATACTGCAGAATCGTCTTAATTATACATTTTGACCAATTCTAGCATCGAAACAGGCAAAACAAACAAACAAGGAAAATAAAAAACTGACCTTTTTTCCATATACGTGCAACATATGCCCATATCTGCACTTGCTTCGTGCAGCCTGATCGCCGCTTAGAAGATCGAAAAATACTGTAGAGGAGGCACTGATCGGAGAGGGACGTCATTGTTCTCATGCGAATTCAACAAAGTAGACAGCGTATAGCGAATTCTGACCAAACTGCGCGGATCACCCAACATGGTCAAAGAATCCGCTGGTAGCATACACACTGCTTGTTTTTCTGTGGCTCATATAGGTTTTCCTTATTTATTGAAGAGCATTTACATATCGACCTACCTAATTTGTTCCACAACAATTATAAATAGTTACTCGAAGGATAATCAAAAACAATTCAATCTACGTATTGTACATATAGCAACTGTTCCTAGCAGATTAGAAACAAACGTGGTCAAGAAAAGATCTTCAGGGACAAAGAAGGGAGTAAAGCCATTTTCACACCGTCAATTTACTTTTGAAATAATAAGAAATCGCAAGAACACAATCTATCTTTTGTGTACCATAACGTTAACATGTTTAAGTAATGTGCACAATGTTCCCTCCTAATATACCGCGAGCCGGCCTCGGTGGCTCAGTTGGATGCGCCGTCCGACTGGAGACCAGGAGGTCGCGGGTTCAACCCCCGCCGAGGTCGGCAACATTCTTTCGTGGAGATTGATCATGAAATATTTTCTACGGTCATTCTCTCTCTTCCGCTGATTCAAGAAGGGCAGTTGTCAGTTTCTGGCGAAAGAATGTGCACAGTACTGGTTAACCGCTTAGAGGACTAAGCCTGCCCAGTAAACGTGTGGTTAGGTAAACTGACCGCGCTCGACATGACCCCATTGGGTTGACTGGGCCGTAAAACCTCAACACAAACAAATAATATACCGCGAAAGCAAGGTTAGGCATATGTCTACATTATTAGGCAGATATTCAGAATTTTGAAGTTTTCAAACTAGCTTTAATGTGTTGTTTTACTTCTAGCAACATGTTTACTGTGTAAGACTACTAATAAGTGAACACAGGAACTGACACAATCAGATCCACATGAAGTCCCCAACACCAAGGGAATGACAGACAAATACAATTAAGCAGCCGCAAAATGAACAGATTGCAGGCAGATTTAGCAACTCTTTCCCAGAAAGGTTGCAACTCTGCTACCCAAACGTAACTGAATATATCTGAAACTTACACAATTCTTTAAAGAAAAACATAAGTAAGTGCAATACTATATAACATGTAACAAAGTGTCACAATGAAAGTACATTTTCATGGAAAATTTAGAAAAAAAAAATAATGCTTTACATCACGAAAACATGCCTATATAATTTTCACCCTATTCGACCCCAATTTTATATAGTAAAACTGGGGTTTATAGGGGGTATACATTTTTTTCTTATTTTTGCTCAAAAACATAGACTGTGGGTACTCGTTAGAACCGCCTCGCCGAGTACCCACAATCTATGTTTTGAGCAGAAGTATGAAAAAGTATCAGAGTTTTTCATCTGAAAATTTTCGGGTTTTGGAGGTGAAATTTTCTACATATCTGAATAGGCGTCTTTTCGCAATGAAAATGGCCTAACTAGAACTATAGCTGGTAAGTATACATTTCTCATAGGTATGTAAACCTAATGAACAATGATTTTCACGGCCGAACCGCTTTTGAGGATTTCATTACACTGCATATTGTAAAAGATAACCGCCCAAGGAACAATGTAACTAATATCTATTAAGTATGTATACGCAAGGAAACATTCTTGCCAGTATGTATATTCAAGTTCGGAAAGTTATTGTGGTATCTCGCCTGTGTGTATTAACCCAAGTTTTGTCACTATTATGTTGGTCATACGAGTGGTATTCAGTGATGGGTATGACGTGTTCAGTCAACTTATGTGCTCACAAAAAAAAAAGGCAGGAATTACGAATTAATTGAAGTAAATATAGATCATTCGACTGTTACTCATTATCAGTGACGAAATTATACAAGCATTACGTAAGCTTCATCATAATCAAATATATACAGCGGCTAATCAGAGGATTACACTCAATTCTAAATGAATACGGAAACAGTTTCTGTGCAACTGGAATCATTGTAGGGTTGAAGTCGAAGCATATAGGACCAACTAAACGTCATTGCTACAATTCTTCATACTTCCTATGGGTTGAGTGAATTTTGAGTACACATTTTGAATATTCATCCTGCTGTGGCCCCACTACCACTGCCTGGCAACGAAACCATACTACTGATTATGTAAGATGTACCTACGTGAGGTTATTGTGACTAAGGTTTAATCTAAACCACTTAAAATTGTCAATAACATTAAAGTAACGAGTACAGTGAACCACAGCTACGACGACATCATTTATTTTGTTTTTATATTTACATTTAAATGAATTTGCTGATCTAAAGAATCCTTCATGAATAGAATGTGTTATATAACAGGGTGTTCAATTGTTTTAAACAACATGTTTACTATGTTTCCATAAATAGCTTTATTTACTATGTTTCCAAAAATAACTTTCTGGAATGTTCAACATGTTTACAATAACATGATGTTTACGGCCTTGATTCTGGACTGAGTTGTTTTTGGAATGTCATGGAAGATTTAGAAGTTTCTTGATTGGAACTAGAAAATAAGAGATGCTTGTAGTAAATTCTTTTTCTAGAACCTTCTTTGATATTATATAAGGAGAAAAGATTTTCATCTGGGCATCTTTGTATACTTTCACTGGAAATTATTCTATACTGGATTACTTACTATTTTATTCATTTTGGACTTAAATTCTGAATTCAGGAACTTTAAATTGTGGGATCAGAAACTGATATTCAAAGGATTTGTTTTATAAATTCTCATGGATTAAAATTATTTCAGAGGGACTTTGTGACATAAACTTGAAAGGTACTGTTTATTTACATTCTTTTAGTTTTGAATCTTGTCTTACTTTTTTATGAATAAATATTGTTAATAATTTAAAGCTTGTTGCTGGTTTCACTTTCATTTCTTTCTCGTTACGCCTGGCTCGTAACAAATGATATGTAATTTTTATTCTTATTTCCTCATAGAACGTATGCTTTGAATATCTGCAAGAATCACCTTAGCAAAGCAATGCCAATAAATATCCGAAAAATATGTTTCTTGAAAGTATAAAATACAATGTACTTGCATAATTTCTGATTAACTGTTACCTATCGAGCGAAGGTTTCTTGGAAGTCACATTATCCTTATAACGAATTTCGTCTTTGGATCAAGTGTTGGTATAAAAAGGGTTTACTGTACCATATTAAAAGTCTATAATATTGGTACTATCGGATGTAATAAATTTGCAACCACGCCACGTTTATTATCAAAGCCGTACAAACATGTGAAAACGGACAATCGAAAAGTCACAAGCAAAACAACCTTGGGCTAAGAGTGTCTGAAGACTGATGTCGAGCACCGAAGTTATAATCCTATTCCATAAGTACATTAACCTAATGCAAATCCTGTCTATTCATTTACATACTGATGATAAGATTGGTAGTGCACAAACGAATGATTTATCAATTCCCATGTTTGCACACAAATAACCCAGCAGGCACACAACATCAAAATGACGTCGTATCAACGTCGATGCGACGTGATCATGTCGCATCAACGTTGATACGACGTCATTTTAACGGTGTGTGCCCACTGGGAAGAAAATACTGGATCTAGTCTAAGCATTCTGACACCTTAACGCCTTACCATTCTAGTCCTATCATTTGAACAAGTCCATTCATTTGTTTAAAGCATAGTTGCTTAACGAGCTCGTTAGTGGTCAAAATGTTAATCTAATAATCACAATATCTAATTCACAGGTATTTCTGCTGAAAAAAAATGCAAGTAGCTTACTCACATTTTTTTTCAGCAAAAATATTAGTGTATTTGCCATATTTGTTGTCAAAGTTTTAACGACACGTTAACTAACGACATCGTTTGTTTTGAACAAATGGGCCCTGATGGTATGTCTAAAACCTGCTGTTCGAGTGGCAAACCATTACGAAAACACGCCTATTCAAATATATTGAAAATTTCGCTACCAAAAACTGTGAAATTGTCAGATAAAAATTCTGATATTTTTCATGTTTCTGCTAAAAACATAGATTGCGGGTACTAGTTAGAATCGCCTCGGCGAGGCGGTTCTAACGAGTACCCACAAGCTATGTTTTTGAGCAGAAATAAGAAAAATAATGTATACCCCTCGAAACCCCAGTTTTATTATATAAAAGTGGGGTTTAAGGGGGTCAAAATTATATAGGCATGTTTTCGTGATGAATGTAAACATTTTTTTTTCTGACGGAGTTACGATATCTTTCTTTTTTTTTTTTTTTTTTTTCACTTTCTTCTAGTGATCATTTTCTTTGATATTTTATCCATTTCTGTAAAATCTGAATCAATATTTTAGTTCAAAACTCTGAATTAATACCTCCATTAATTCATCACTCAACGCTAAGTTTGAAACTTCCCCAGCTTTTTTACATGAACTTAGTTTACTATTCTCTCGCGACATCTTTCAACATGTAAAAGTATTTTGCAAACGAGTACAATATAAAACTTACTTAAAATACACATGTATTTTCCTTTTTCACTAGAATGAAAAGTCATTATTTTGTTCTGATCATACGAATTTACCACGACACTTAAAGCTAAAGGTTAAAAGTAATGTTTGAACAGTATGCCATCCGTGTTGCGTTCGGTTGTACAAAACACTCGCAAACATTTTTGCGCTGGGTCCTTGCTCGTATTGGCGGTCGTCATTATGTTCAGGAATCCTGAGCAAAACGTTCTCAGTTGTTTTGTACTTCAGAATGCATCCCTGATATGTTGATTTTGGTAACCTTGCGTGACTTATACAATACAGGTATGTCTGTGTAAAAGAAACTTAAAAAGAAATGGACACCATTTCAATGGAGACAACTCTGACAAATCATTTTGCTTCCCTTCTCGAATAGGGACTGCTTTTTGGTGCAAATTATTTCATTTTAGAATGGTCCATTTTTAGAAGGGGCTTTGTGCATAACAGAGCAAACATGAAGTCCCAAAAGCTGTCTTCCTTGTGACAAATGGCGGAAAATCTGCCAGGTTGTATCCAGCCTCCGTAACATTCAATCAATCAACAAGACCGTTAAAATCAATGTTCTCTGATTAAAGTTTCTTTAAGATTGTAAGTTATTGTATCGAACAGTCGGTACGTTCATTTAATTCATCAGTGATTTATTGCATCGTGTTTTATCTAAATATTCGAACACTATAACTAATTACTATATTTATGTTACAGTTTGAACAAGTTCATTTGAATACCTACCGATTTGTATAAACGTTGTGGGGTGAGTGGAAAACATTGCAGACCCTAATCAGACGCCGCGTTCTGCGGCGTCTGATTTGGGTCTGCACTGTTTGCTAAGCCCCCGTCCGAATATTTAGAGTAAATATATTTAGAGTAAATATGTTTTCTTTTCTTTTCCAATTCAAAAGCAATATTTTTCGCGGATTTGATTTAACAGTGCAGCCTCGATAGACAAACTCTCTTTATTTGTACATGCTCAAGCGAGACTACACGTAAATGCTGCATTGACAAGGCATACAATTATCCTTAACAATATTTGGATTTTGTAGATTGCACCAAAACTGAACTACGCATGCTCTCATCCGTGTGCGCATGCGCGGTCTGATCTGGGTATGTGCAACTTGCAAATGTCCATATTTTGTTGTGAAGCGGCCTAGATACAGAATACATTAAGCTGACTGGTGAACGGGCGGTCAAACAATACAATCCTATAAATTAAATGCCGTATTTACCCTAAATATTGGGACAGTTTAACTCCTTACCATACTTATACTCAAACTGTAAGCAAGGCTAGTTCACTAAATCTTCATTAGTCTAAAACTGTTGGATGAATGGCAAGCAGTGATCAGCCGCCGCGTTCTGCGGAGTCTGCTCTTTGTCTAACCTATCTATCTAACACTTAGGGTCTTTACGTTCACATCTCATTTGATAATGTGATTGCACTGCTATTATTCTACCCAGAAAAGGGTATATTCTATTAATATGGTGTTGGTATACCTGTTTGAGACACATCTTTTGGTATACTTGTTTCTCATTCATTTGTGAACATTTTTCTTATTATAAACACACTATCCGTTTTACGTTAGCATACTCAAGCATTGATAATGCAATTTGTTTTTCAATTAGTCGTAAATAACAGTGACATTGCTATCTTCACATCGAAACACATGTATTTCCAAATACGTGTGTGCACATGATGTACTTATATTCCTGTATTCAAGATGAATAAAATCTTTTTTGTTGTTTGATTTAAAGAGGTGACACTCAAAATCTAATTCCCCATTTTAAGCGAATGCATATTCATACACATTTATGCTCACGATTTATTTCATCATAACTGTCGTGTACACATACAACTTATATTCGCAATTACTCGTATCCGTATTCTGAGACCATTACAAAAACACGCCTATTCAAATATATTGAAAATTTCACCACAAGAAACTGAAAGTTTTCAGGTAAAAATTCTGATATTTTTCATATTTATGCTCAAAACATGGACTGTGGGTACTCGTTAGAACCGCCTCGCAATCTATGTTTTTGAGCAGAAATAAGAAAAATAATGTATACCCCTGTAAACCCCAGTTTTACTATATAAAAGTGGGGTTTAAGGGGGTCAAAATTATATAGGTATGTTTTCGTGATGAATACTGTAGATACTCTGAATATTGGGATATCTATCTCTTCACTATATTTGTCCTATTAATAATGTCTAATATGTCTAAATATTCTGGATGAGTGGCAAACTGTGTAGACTCTGATCAGACGCCGCGTTATGCGGCGTCTGATCTGGGTCTATACAATTTGCTCCGGCCTCTCTGACCGAATACTTAGGGTAAATACGATTTTAAAAGTTTAAATGGAAATGTATATTCTCTGTCCCAATACTTTGAGTTATTACGGTAACTAACACTAACATGTGCATTTTAGTAGTTGAAATATGCAAACGTATCACAGCTGTTACCTATAAATAGTCACGTGACAAACTGTCATGCAAAAGTAATTGCACATATTCACAATTATGTATATTTAGGTTAAACTCCGTAAGTCTTTCTCACCCAGCACAAAAATCCATGTAAAGTGTTGAAACTACAAAGATTAGCTGGTTTTATGAAACTCAAAGTGAACATGCTCTCTAGGGTAATTTGTAGACAAACTCTTTAATAAAACATATTAAACATTTACGACAAGGAAGAGACGAAACTGTTTGGATGATCTCAAAGACGTTATACATCAAAAAGAAGGAAAATTAAATAACGCACAAGAACACCAATTCACGTAATAGACCAACTGTGAGTCTCATTATCCGTGGATGTAATAGTGTGATATTCACTGTCTTTCACTCATAATCCTATAAGACGTTGCTCAAGAAAACCTAAATAGTTTCTTAGGCGAAGGGTCAAGCCACAAATTACTTATCAAATCTAATCTCGTCGTTCGCACTATACTTGAACCATTGATATTGTAAATAGCGAACAGAGGAGGTCTTGAACAGAGTGCGCATGCGCAGTCTGTTCAAGACCTCCGCTGTTCGCACGTGCCGTTACGTAGGTTGGCATGTATCCCGGCTCCTATTGATCTTACCAATATTTCTTGTGGACAATTTCGGAACCACATTGCCTTTCCCTTACGTTCCATTTGTAACATTATTTAATTATGTAGTCAAATTACAGTTATTGTACACTCTTCTTAGAAAGGCCATTTATATCGCATAACATTATTAAGCTCTACATCTTGCACATTTTATCAAATAATTGAGTCGAAACGGCAGGGAACGTACTTTCGGACATATCCGCCCAGCGAAGATTCCGACATGCGCAGTGTGATCAGAATCTTCGTTGGACGCATTTTTGGATAGCCAAGGATGCAAAGTTTCTTCAAGCGAACAACGAAGACTCTGACTGGACTGCGCGGATGTGCAGGCTGATTTAAGTCTTCGTTGGGCGCACATTTCAGAAGTGACGTTTTCTCAGTTTACGACTCAAGTGATTCCACGTGCAGTGAAATGCCCGCGTAAACATATGGTACATATACCAATACTTTCTGTTATAAAAATTCTTGCAGTTCATAAAAAGAAACACAATACTGAAATAATCCTATTTTAAGAACCCGTTGCTAGTAAGGAACGTTATTTCAAATCAATTGCACGTTATGCTTCAATAATGGTCCTAATAGCACAGTTTCACAGGCGGAATTTTAATTCAACAAACTCCATAAAAGCAGTCAGAGAGTTTTTCGCATCCATTAGCTAGAACATAACGTTTGTATCCAGACTCCATATCAATGTTATATAATGTTTCCAGCCAAAAGCTCAGTAATATTGTGCAAAACCTCACTATTTCAAGATATGCATTGGAGGAGGACTGAATTAAAAATGCACGCCAAATTCGTGGGTGTAGCCCTTTCAACCATGTAGACCAAACCTTCTACATTTGAAAACAGGGTAGATTCAAATCATGCTTTTCGCAAAGAGATGTCTCATCAGGAGCTATACTGTTTGCCATTTTGTTTCTTGACGTCGACTAAAACCCTTATTTTCAACAATAGACGTGTCTAAATGCAAAGACGGAATGTTTTATTTCAGAAACCTAGGTATAAAAGGGCTTTAGAAAAACAGTTGAGAACCGGATTGAATCAACGGGAACCATTACAAGCCTATTCAAATATGCTGAAAATTTTACCACCCAAAAATGAAAATTTTCAGATAAAAAAAAACGATATTTTTCATATTTCTGCTCAAAACATAGATTGTGGGTACTCGTTAGAACCGCCTCAATGAGTACCCGCAACCTATGTTTTTAAGCAGAAATAAGAAAAATAATGTATACCCCTATAAACCCCAGTTTTACTATATAAAAGTGGGGGTTCAGGGGGTCAAAATTTTATAGACAAGTTTTCGTGCTGATAGCGATGAAAAACATTATTTAATAAGTAAATAATAAAGACTGACCAAACGCTTTTAATGCTTAGCATGCTGAGCAAAAATTACAGCAGATGTCATTTTGAAATATTTGTTCCCAGACAATAGGCTTTAACATTTCCTACAAGTCGTCTCCTCTCTGGAGACGATTTGCATGAAATGTCAAAGCCTATTTTCTCGGAAGAACGAAAAGTATTATATAGTTGTTGAATGCTGAGTTTGCAGGGGAGTGAGAAAGGTTATATTCGCTCCATACATTTCTCATGTTCTCTAGATTGTTTAAGCTAGCAACAATGAAGACTCTGATCTTTCTTGTTTACACATAATATCAGCTAGTCTGCTCAAATACATTCACAATAATAAGCCACGCCATTTAAACATATATCTTCAAGCCACATAAGGACATCAAAGGCTGATCAGACCAGAGACTTCCTTGTCCGCTTATAGAATCACCGGATATATTTTAATTCTTCTATGCAAGATAGAAAATGTGTAGAGAAAGCATTGAGAAATTGAACGTACAGGATTTATCAAAATCGTTACATATTTGTCCTAAACATTTGACACTTTTGTTTAACTACCTGTTGATTTGTTTGAAAACTGTTGAACGGGTAACAAACAGTACAGACCATAATAAGATGCCGCGTTCTATACTGCTTTTTATCGCCTATTTGGTCCGAATACATAAGCTAAATGGGTTATCCTTTGTCTGAAAGAATCGTTTGATTGGCTCACATCCAGTTAAATAATCCGTATTCTGAGAAAGTCTTAAGAGACTTGTTTTGTACAACATCGCATTTGTTTCACGATATTCTTTAGTTTATTATAGCTGTCAGTAACAAAAGCTATATTCACTTGTAGCCTATATATATATTTCACTTCATATATGAAACTGAACCGGTCTGTGGCACAGTGGAAATAAACACAAGCAGAGAAAGACCATGACTTTTTCACGATGAAATTAATTAGTCGGAAAACGCTTATTAAGCTGAACTTGTCAATTATCGGCGTCAGCATGAACTTTACGAACCGGCACGTGAGAAAACGTACCTTCTGACATATGCGCACAACGAAGACTCAAATCAGCCTGCGCATCCGCGCAGTCTGATCAGAGTCTTCGTTGCCCACATGAAAAAGACAAACATTTGCATTCATGTCTATCGAAAATGCGCTTAGTGAAGATTCTGATCAGACAGCGCGAATGCGCAGGCTGATCTGAATCTTCGCTGGATACATATGTCGGAATGTACGTTTTCTCAATCAGTGGCCCATATATATATATATAGTAAATTCCCACATAAACACCACTAAAATCAAGACCGTTCCATTATTAAAAGAAGCGTTTGCCAGTCCAAAATAGTTTCTTTATTATTGTTCCATATTTAGTATTAAGACTGTCCCACTGATAAGACCACTTTTAGGCAGTCCTAAAGATGGTCTTGAAAGTGAAAATTTACTGCAGATGTATATACAGCTGTAAGCAGCAACTTTCAAGTAAAGGCTCTTTCACTAAGCTCAAGATATATGGAAGGTGCTGCAAAATTGATTTTCTCTGGTTAGACGATCGAAAAATTATAGTCTTACTACCGTTAGATTGATTGGAAAGGTAATATTATCATCAAACTAGTGTTTGATGCAGGCATAATCAAGTCAGCCTATCAAAGTTCTAATTACAATTACTGATCAAGCCGCATTAAAAACTCTAATTTGAAAGTTTTATTCTTTATTGATTTCACCATTAAAAGCTTTGTTGTTCCTCCATAAAAAGTCATCCAGTTAAAGGACCTATATACTGTTGGTAGAATTCCCGCCATTTGTTATAATAGAGAAAACTGTTACGACTTCGTTTGTTCACCTTCCTGCAAGTGAAGTCCCTTTGAAAATGGGTCTACTCTAAAAGGAAAGAATTTGCTCCCCCTAGGAGCAAATTCTTTCCTTTTAGAATAGACCCCTTTTAATAAGGAAGAAAAAATCAGACATAGTTGTCTCCCTTGAAGTGTATCAGTTCTCCAAAAGACATCGTGCGCCCAACCGTCGAAATTAGAAGTTTAGAGAAAAGACAAACACATATCAAGGTCAGTTCAAGAATTTCCTAGTCATGGTTCAACATTCATGCATATATTAATACCGCGAAATTAAGTAGTATAAATATAACTATAAACTTCATAAAAATATTTGTTCTGCTTTTCCAGGCATAATCGCGAAAGCTTAAACTCATTAAAAGATCACCTTCATTAAAAACGACGAACAGAGTTTAAATGCGTCCATATCCACCAAACGCACTTAAATGGTACTGAACAGTCATATTGTAATTTGGAGCTGCATCATAATTAAGGCTGAGGTTTAGTTTAAACATATATTATTTGTATACCATCAGTTACATACATGAATTATAACATATAATAGTTAACATCAATGTATAAAGAGTAGTGAGGTTTCACACAAGTAAAACCACTTAAAGCCACCCTCCGACACACCCATCTATCCCAAGTATTTTTATTTTCTTAATTGTTCAAAAACATTTTCACTGTTGCAGTTCTTTGATCGTATGCAAGTCCTCGCAATCGTGCTGCTCTTTTCTTTTCCTTCCTCATATTTTCTTTCTTTCTTTTTCTTTCTTTCTTTCTTTCTTTCTATCTTTCTTTTTTTCTTTTTTTCTTTCTTTCTAGCATATCTGTTTTCCTCATTTGCATTTTGAAGCATTGTGAAGGTTGTCTTTCTTGATTGTGACGTTTCCTTGGTCACTTCATTTATATTTTTGTACTACAGGAAGCAGAAAGAGAAAGCAAAAGTTATACAAGAGTATTGTTACGAAAAGAAGTCTGAAACTCCTAAAAGTTCAAACATATTGATTTGTATTCCGTTTACTTTTCATTTTGTGTGTGGGATGGGGTGGGGGCGAGTCAGGGGTTGGAGGTCAGGCATATAAAGCGGCGCTGCCTGGTCAGAAAAGGAGCAGATTGTTGTGAAGCAAAGAGGATCTGAAAAGCTTACAGAAAGCGCCAGCAGCGGAAAGTCGGGACCGGTGCATCACATTATGCTTATCAAATATATTGAACATTTCACCACCAAAACTGAAAATTTTCAGATAAAAATTCTGATACATTTCATATTTCTGCTCAAAACATAGATTGTGAATACTCTTTAGAACCGCCTCGGTGAGGCGGTTCTAACGAGTACCCACAATCTATGTTTTTTTTAAAAGAAATAAGAAAAAATAATGCATACCCTAAAACCCAGTTTTAACATATAAAAGTGGGGTGCATTAGTAGTTTTTTTGGACAGTTCAGAGCAACGCTTGTTTGAGTTAGCCATCAAAGGACACGTCCAAGTAAATAAAATTATAGATCAAGTTGTTAGTAGTCAGAAGGGACTGCGGAGTATCGGATCAGACATGCTTAAATGTATCTTGTACGCATGCAAATATAAACACTCAAATTGCTGTTGATGCCATGTTAAACATGACAGTTGTGATATTATACTTGGTCGTTTATTTTCAAACTCGGATGCCAAGTTGACAAAAATATAACATGTTCGTATCCGCATGATCGCGGTCTAAACAGTGACAACATATACGATATTTTTTATACTTTCTCAATCACCTTTCATTCAAGTTTAACCATGAAAATATATATGGTATCTTATGGTGAAATGGCTTTAATTCGTGTAGTTCGACAAAGGTCCAACGAGCTAGGACTTTGACTTTCTATCGGCTACCCTCTTAGTTGTACAGTTGACTCTCGTTATCTCGATCTCGCTTATCTCGAATAACCGCTTATCTCGAAGTGAAAATCTGGTCCCTGCCTAAACATGAAAATCTAACAACAAGTAAAAATATTGTGGAAAAGAGGAGAAATTGCTCCCAAGGAGCAATTTCTCCTCTTTTCCACAATATTTTCAATATATCTCTAACTTCAAGAGTCCAATTACACATATATTTGTTAAATGTGGTTGTTCGAATTATTTTTTCCTCAATTCTACAAATCTGATATGTCGAGGTATGGACATCTCGAAGTATTTCAGAGAGTCCCTTGGAATTCGAGATAACGAGAGTCGACTGTATATTGTTCGCTTCATTCAAATGAACAAAATTTACACACGTATAGAACCTACGCAAGTTGTAATAAATATGACTGTAAACAGTCATGTTTGTCTAGTGACAGTTCCTCGTATGCGCACTGAAAGTTTGATTCAACAGAAGGTATGAAGGGCCTGTTTTTCTTGCTGCGCGATTCATTTATTGTTAGTATATTAACCATAAACAGACAGGGGCACAACTTTATACGTCAGGTAGTCTGTGATAGGCTAGCTCGCACTTAATCTCCCTGACGCCTTTTCAGTGAAAAAGATAGAAAAAATATTTCCTAAATTATTTCTGAAGGTTTTAAGCATCGGTGCGTGTAAACATAAGGAGGCGAAGCAAGTAACTTCCTGTTTGCTTTTTAAGCCCCCACCCACTATCGAAATGAGCCTATTCTAAAATTGTTAAAGGAAAGAATGTGCACTAGTTAAGCTATAAGCATATATAGATTAAATACGCTAGGCGTGCAAATATAAATCATATCTTATATTACACCATTACGAAAACATGCCTATTCAAATATATAGAAAATTTCATCTCCAAAAACTGAAAATTTTCAGATAAAAAACTCAGATATTTTTTTCATATTTCTGCACAAAACATAGATTGTGGGTACTCGTTAGAACCGCCTCACCGAGGCGGTTCTAACGAGTACCCACAATCTATGTTTTGAGCAGAAATAAGAAAATTAATGTATACCCCTGTAAACCCCAGTTTTAATATATAAAATTGGGGTTTAAGGGGGTCAAAATTATATAGGTTTGTTTTCGTGATGCACTAGCAATGCTATGTAAATGGGCTTCTATATTATTATCAATATCTATATTAGTATCATGTATACTATTTTTATCTATTCCAAATGACATTTAGTATGACAATCATTATGCAAAATTCAGACTTTGAATGTAAATAATCCGTCTTAACCCGCATCCCAGTAAGCAATCTTTATAAATCTACAGCGGGCAGTTATCGGCCCGTCAGGGTAGCTGACGGGCCGATAACGGCCCGCTATAGATTTATAAAAAATGCTAGCTGGGATTGCTTTGATCGATTTCTGTATCGTCTTCCCTGACTGGCAATAAATGAAGCAAATGTACTTGACTGGACAATATTGTGATAAAGTGGATCATTGTTCCTGACTGACTATAAAATGAATTTCATATAATTGACCGGACAGTATTTTGATAAAGTACACTATTTTACGGTAAAATTCATTTATTCATTTGTTCTTGACATTTAGTTTATTAAATGGATAGCATCTCTTTGTTCGTCCAACCTTTCTGGACACAATCTAAAGAGCACTTATGTAAGTACCAAGTGGTCATCTAACGCATCTAACAGAAAAGCTGTCGCTTTAATAGAACCTGTTACTGGAAGAAAAGTACATCTGAGTCTGGGATCAAGAAACTTCGGCGTCTTGAAAAGGCCGAAAGAAAATATACCTTATATCGTGCACTCAGCGAAGGTTCCGATCAGCCTGCGCATCTGCACAGTCTGATCAGTCATTGGTAGACGCGCTATGGCTAACCAATGAAACAAAGATCTGCAGACGGACAACAAAAACTTTAATCAGACTGAATGACTGCGCCAGCTGATTCAAGCCATCGCTTCGACATTTTATACGTTGTGAATTAACCAGTTTACCCTACAAATGAATCAAATTCGGTCGAGGCCTTAAGCTAGTCTCGCATGTACAGACTGTGATCTTATAGTATATGTACTTGTTATGTGACTCATGACTTGAAAAAATGTACTTTATAATATGTGCGTCCAGCGCAGACTGAAGTCAACATAAGCATTCTCGCAATTTGATCGTAGTCTTCACTGTCTTTCTGAAAAATTCTTGGACCATTAGCTATCCAAGAAGCGGCAAGGGAAGACTCTTATCAGAATGCGTGAATACGCAGGCTGATCTATCTTTACTGGGTGCACTTGTCTGGAAATAGAGTTCTGGCTTACAGAACCGACCAATAGAAATTTAATAGATTGCGTTCAAACGTAGGCTATTTATGCGATCTTTACTGCTCGCTGTATTTTGTATGGAAACCCTGCAGTTCTTCTAACTTCACGACTTCTTACTTCTAACTTCCAACATCTTACTTTTATCTAAGTCGGAAGTTAGAAGCCAGAAGTACGAATTCATTAAGTTAGAAGTTAGAAGTTAGAACTAGGAAGTCATGAAGTTAGAAGTAAGAAGTCATGAAGTAAGAAGTCGTGAATTTAGAAGTAAGAAGTCATAAAGTTAGAAGTCGGAAGTAAGAAGTTAGAAGTCGGAAGTTAGAAGTAAGAAGTTCGGAATTCGAAATCGGAAGTCAGGAGTAAATCGTAAAGTTAGAGAGAAGTCCCTCCAGGGCTTCCATATCTTTGCCTCAATTCTCTTTTGAAGTTTATCACACAAAACGATCCGAGAATAGTAAGTAACTCCGGCTTAACCCTTGTCCTGCTGAATAAATTAGGATGCCCCGCCCACTTCTAATTTTCAGCCAATCAGATTACTTGATCCAGGTTATTGATATAAATTCACATACTGAATGACAAACAGTGCAGATCCAGATCAGTTGGCTTCTTCAGAAGCCAACTGATCTGGATCTACACTGTTTGCAACAGCAGGGTATTCGGGTTCAGCAGGACAAGGAATAAGAAATTCCATCAAACAACTAAGGCGCAGACTCGCCTATATAATTGCGGTGTCTAAAAAGGTTTCATATACTATGGAGGTTCATATAAGATTAGGTAGGACCTTTTCTGTTTCTCAACTTATTAATGCATATTGACCATAAAGCTAATACTATTTGTTAAGAAGAACGCCAGTATAGTTGTTCTAGGTCCCCCGAGTACTGAACAGCCTACTTGAGTACCGAGCGCTTTCTCAATATGATGTTTTCAGGGGCATGACATGTGGTTCAGGCAGTAAGAATAAAAACAAAATTACATGTATAACAAGTCATACAGGTCTTCGTGGAATCAGAAGAAATTCACGGCATTGCTTTCGCCAGTAACTATTAAATGAATTAGCGGAAGGGGACAATGGCTGTAGAAATTCTAAATTAAACGCGTGAATGCCTAACCTGTCTAAAAGCAGAGTGAGTAGGTTAACGGGCCAGCTTGACATGATCTTAACAATGTTGACTCGGCCGTCAACTCCAACTCAAACTAAAAAACAAGCTTCATTACGTTAAGTCTATATTCAAAGTATATCGCCATATTACACAATGATATAGTGAGAACAGTAGTGTGCAGGGGTAAACGTTGTACGGCGCGGGGGTCGGGAGATGTTTTGGGATTTACGATTGTGAAAAAATGATAATACCAACTAGAGACTCGTATACTGACATTAGAGTGCCATACTGTATTTGACAGAAGTTGCGAAAAAGGAAATAGCTCCTGAAACAAATGTTTATAGATCTATTATTGTAAGAAGAATTAAACACTTTTAATACGGAGTGATCGGCAATTAGTGTAGTGTATCGAGTACCAGCATAATATTTGTTGTACACGATACGTGAAATAAAAGATCGGATTTTGCACTTCTTCACTAGTCATACCTTGTAGTTTTGAACTATTTTATTCAAGGCGAGTAACTCTGTTTTTTTGAAGAGTAAGTATTTGTATGAAAAAAAAAAGAATATTTGTAGAAGAAATTTTTGTTTTGCCTAATCTAGGGAGCCATATTACAGCGTATGAATATGGCGTAGAAGCAGAACAGATCTGCGTTATTCATGACGTCATTAATGTTTTCCAATGAAAAAATATACACTGGTTGTTAAATTAAACAGAGAACTTACAGAGAAACAAGAAATGACTTAATGAATCTAATTGTTAATGCGCTTATAACTGTGTACCTGCATTGACAAAAAATCATGCTCGGAATAGCAAATCATTACTGATCAGCATTTAAAATACTTACAGGCATCACAATGTAATTGCTAAATGTACTGTTTGAAAGTATTTGCCCTGGCTCTTAAAAATTCAAATCCATTACTTTTCAGTTTCAATATCACAGTATTACGATTGCAGTATTAGCGTACCTTCTGCACAACATATGTTTTTGTCAGAATCAGAATCAGAATCAGAAAATTTTACTGGTGATACATCAATAGACATTCATTCACCAGGTCCAACGATTGCAAAGACAGACTAGTCTCTAGATCTCACAAGAGATATGAATCTAGCGACAGGGTTCTCAGAAGGTTTAGCATAGGAGATTATAGATGCAGGGAATGCATTCCAATCCCTAATGGTGTCTGGAAAGAAACTGTACTTATAAATGTCAGTTCTAGCATATGGCACTTGAAATGCCATTGGATGCTGATTCCTGCTGCGCTTATTTGGGGGTTGAAAGTCGTAACAAGGTATACTCGCTCTACCTTTCAGACCTTTAAATAGCAATATGAGTTTACTACCTTTGCGTCTCTTGTGAAGAGACTCCCACCCTAACTATTCAAGAACGCTTGTCATACTTCCAGTATCAAAGTTGTAGTTTCCAGTCACGCACCTAGCTGCACAGTTCTGAAACATTTTTCTAATTCTTCCTGGACTACTAAATCATGCTGGTCCCAAAAAGGGCTAGCATACTCCAAGATTGGTCGCACCAACCCTTTGTATGCCGTCTTCTTAACAACTAGGGGGCATGACGATAGGATAGGTTATGTCTTAAGAAACCAAGAGTTCTGTTTACTTTTGTGCAAACATTGCTTACATGAGTATTCCATTTCAAATCCTAAGAGATTGTCACACCAAGATATTTAATATTATTCACATTTTCGAGGACTGTTTCTTCTAAGGATTAAATTGCATTGATCGTTTTGATCCGCTTCCTAGTAAGCTGCATAATATTACATTTCATGGGCTGAAATCTTATACCCCATTTCCTGGCCCATTTTCCCAGTTGATCAATATCCTTTTGGAGTTTCGATGTGTCTTCAGTGCTATCAATCTGACGATAGCAGGCACAGTTATCAGCGAACAAACGAATCTCAGATTCTATTCCAACCATGATGTCATTTATATACAAGGAAAACAGCAGTGGACCGAGAACAGTGCTCTGCGGCACACCAGACAAAACAGGTGCCCATTGAGATTTTGCTCCACTGACTACAACCCTTTGTTGCCTATTGCACAGAAATGAATCAATCCATACTAAAGCTTTTCCACTGGAGAAATGAGAAAAAAATATTAATATTTTGAGATTAAATTTGAGGATAAAAAGTGGATTTTCTATAGCGATACCTAAGAATTATATATTTTACAAAAATGTGATAACGTAATGTGAATTTGTTTATGGAGCACGTGTACTTGTCTATACTTCCTGGAAATTTAATGTTAGTTCACTATAGATTTGAGCCGCAACGTGAGAAAATATAGCTTCTGACATGTGCGGCCAACGAAGACTCAAATAAGCCTGCGCATCAGTGCAGTCTGATCAGAGTCTTCATTATCCGCATGAAGAAATTTTGCATCATTGGCTATCTAATATGCGTCCAGGGAAGATTCTGATCAGACTGCGCGAAAGCGCAGGCTGATCTGAATCATCGCTACGTGCACATATCCGATGGTACGTTCAGGCTCATTTTATTTTATCCTTGATTTGAACTGATTCACTGAAGTTGAATCTATAACGCCTTCTGGGGGATTATGCCAGTGATCTATTACTCTTCGTGGAAAAGCATTTTCCTAATGTGTAAAGGAAATATTCGCTTAATTAAATTCTGGTTGCATCTTCTTCTTTGATAAATATGTGGAGTAAACAATAATCTTATCGCATTAGCCATTGCATTTGAGTGTGCTAAATGATTTCCGTCATGTCTGTTCGTAGTCTGTAGTGAATACATACTGTTGAGACCGAGCAAAGCTAGATGGATTGTTTCCAGCCAAGCTGTAAATGAATGACAGCTCTATCAATTCTCCTTTGTTATTTAGATGGTATTATCAACACAACGTGACTATAAGACAAATGCAGTGCTCACAGAAACTACACAGTTTCAATTGATTTCTGACTTCAGTGGCGTAGCAAGAACAGAATTATTTTTACGCACACCCAGAAAAAAATCCAGAAAAAGTCTCCCTTAAACATGCAAAATGGTGGCTGCTCTTAAAGGAATGAATCTGCTTCGAGAAAAAGCAAATTCTTTCCTTCAGGAGTAGCCTTTTGATAAAAGAGGAAATATGTATTATTACGTGATCTCTTTTTTAGCATATAATTTTTCAAACCTATATGCGTGATGTGCGAAATGAGCACTTCATATATGACCTTCCTCAATCTAAATAAAAAAAGTTTGAGCATGATCACCGCGGTGGTCCGCCCTCCGTTGTCCTAATTATTATTTCATATGGTCTCTATTTTGTGTTTTTCACAGTGTGTTTGATTTTAAATATGTTTAACTGCGATGTATCACTGATAAGGTAGAGGACTCTACGCAGACGGAACGCATATTTGTTATTTGGAACTGCGTCAGAATTAAGAGCAAGGTCTCAGTCGAGTGAAACTAGTTCTGGTTCCCCTGTTGTTTTTCTGCTGATTGTTCCAAGGCAATTCTTCTGTTGTAGTTCCCCTTTGTTTGTACAGACAACCCTCTTTATACCGACAATCGATACAACGACAAAATTCGTTATAATGACAATCTGACTATCACGTAACCTTCGCTTAGTAGGTAACAATTAGTCCCAAACTAAGCAAGAATTTTGTATTTTGATGCTTTTCAAAAACGTATGTTTTGGATATTTGTTAGAATCGCCTCGGTGAGGCGATTCTGACAAATATCCAAAACATATGTTCTATGAGGAAATAAAAACAAAACAATACCGTTCTTACATATCAATTTTCTCATTAAGTATTCTGTACAACAGCAAATTCGTTTTAATGTCAACGTCTTCGGGCGCAAATGCTGTCATTGTAACGAGGTTCACTGTATGCCAATTTTTGCAACTGTGCCATTGTGTCTTGTCAGTGTCTCTTCCTCATCTCTTCTTCTGTCAGTATCTCGGGAAAACTGTGCTTCGTGACTGTGACCTTTCTTGGCAAATTCACCATAACTTATGTTATGTATGTTACCTATTAAATGGAGTTTTTAGGTGGTTGCTGGCAAAAGTAACGTATATTTATTGCTGCAGAAACACCCATTCCGGGTTTGTCTCATTTCTAGATCATACAATAAACGTCAAAAAGATTGCCTTTGTAAACAAAGAACACACTACAGATGAGAAAATGGGAGTCTCGGTTTTATTGAGACTCTTCATAAGCAGTAATGAAATTTGCAACACTGTTACGCCCTTTAGCGTATACATGAGCAGAACTCCATCTTCAAATTTTCCACAATGGGCCCATTGATCAATGAACTTTTGATGGAGGCATCCAGGAAAGGTCGCAATCATGGAACATAACTTCACTACGTCGGGTCGATTTTGATGCTCACATTTGAACCATTTCAAAAGCTATGTAGTCCATCACGAAAACATGCCTATATAATTTTGACCCCCTTAAACCCCACTTTTATAAAGTAAAACTGGGGTTTACAGGGGCATGCATTATTTTTCTTATTTCTGCTCAAAACATAGATTGTGGGTACTCGTTAGAACCGCCTCTTCAAGGCGGTTCTAACAAGTACCCACAATCTATGATTTGAGCAGAAGTATAAAAAATATCAGGTTTTTTTATCTGAAAATTTTAATTTTTTGGTGGTAAAATTTTCAGTATATATTTGAATAGGCGTGTTTTCGTAATGCGTATTACAGCGTATCAAACCCTTGGCCTCAAGGTTATAAAACCTTTTTCATGTTCGACTCAGCAGAGCATGAAATGTATCATGCTAATAATTTTCCTTGGTACATTTCTCTGCTAATAAATATGAAAATGTCAACTATTGTTGGAATTTATTTTTATTACCAGCAAAAATTTCAAGCTCACCTGAGATGAGCACAAAAAAGGTTATTTTTAACCTCCGGGCTTGGTTGAACCTTACTTGCACGACGGCGGTTCGGACTCAATGACGGCCTCTTCATAAAACTTTAACCAGTGGGTTGGGGCTTGACGATATGTCTTTGGCTTGGCCCGCCGTGGTTCAACTATTGGTTTTCATTTACTCTGGCATACAGTAGAATTATCCATGAGTACTCGTCTTTGTTTATTATAGTGATTAATTTGATTTTTATGTTTTCGCTTTGATGCATTGACTGAATTGGGAGCCTTTATGCGAACCGAAATTTTATGTATTTCTGTATTAAGAGTAGCATCGGTTAGCTAGCTGTAAAAGTGCTTTAAACACCCCCCCCCCCCCGGTGGTTTGCTTTACCGACCGTTCTAAGGCGGTGGTCCCGGTGTTAGTCTTACTCTTTGTTGCTTTGTGGTTTATTCTACGAGGCAATTTTTGTATGTCTTTCCGTGTGTCGTTTTGTTCTTGTGTTTTTCAGTCCTTTTAGTGTTGCAGTTGCCTCGCTTCGGGAGTGGGGGGTGGGGGGGGGGGGGGGGGAGAGGGGCGGAGAGGGGGTGGGGGGGGGGCTGGTCTTGGTGCTTTTCGTGCGTTTGTTCGGTTTGTGCTGTTTGGGTTTGTCGGTTTCCTCTTCCTCTTGGGGTCTGGGAGGGGCTGCGGTTTGTGATTGTGGCACTCCCTGGAATTTTCTCTTACCTTTTTTTTCAAACGGTTTCAACGACTGAGACTCGATACTTTTAAAGTTTCTTTGATGACCTTAGACTTTTATTATTATTTAAATTGGATTCCTAAATCATATTTAGTGTTAGAATAAGCACTTCAACCTTATGGCCTTTTCTGATCACACAAAACCTGTTGATGTCCTCAATCACGAAGCACAGTCCTCCCGAGGCAACAGAAGAAAGAGAAACGAGGACAAAATAATGACCATTACGAAAAATAAGGTAAGAGAAAAGTCCAGAGAGTGCCACAATCACAAGACCCCAAGAGGAAGAGGAAACCGACAAATCCAAACAAGCCCAAATCGAACAAACGTACGAAAAGCACTAAGATTAGCTCTCTCTTCCCCAAGCGAGGTAATCGCAATACTAAAAGGACTGAAAAACACAAGAACAAAATGACACATGGAAAGACATACAAACGGCTATTCATATATATAGAAAATTTCACCTCACAAAACTGAAAATTTTCAGATAAAAAAACTCTGATGTTTTTCTTATATCTGGTCAAAACATAGATTGTGGGTACTCGTTAGAACCGCCTCGGCGGGGCGGTTCTAACGAGTACCCACAATCTATGTTTTTGGGTAGAAATAAGAAAAATAAAGTATCCCCTGTAAACCCCAGTTTTACTATATAAAAGTGGGGTTTAAGGGGGTCAATATTATATAGGCGTGTTTTCGTGAGGAAAACAAACACCACATATGAAAAAAAACAAACGAAATAAAAAACAAACAAACAAAAAACAGATACAACTACATCAACATAACACACACACACACACACACACACACACACACACACACACACACACACACACACACACACACACACACACTCTCTCTCTCTCTCACACACACACATAAGCAAAAAAAGACTCACAAAGGAAGAAGAACGGTAACAGAGGAATCGCCACCTGGAAACGGTCAAAGGGAAATTTACTGGAGGGTGGACGGTGGAGGGACGTGCTTAAACCAGTTTTACTTCTGATGCAGCTCTAACTAAAAATATATATTGTCGGTTTGCATAGGGGGCCTCCACATCACCTGTGAAACACGTATAATAAAACACAAAAGGCTTGTATTGCTTATGTTTTTGTGAAGGGAAATTCTGATAAACAACTAACATCATTTCCTCAAACACGCACATGTCTTATCGTAAAGATATATTCGGAGAAACATTAAGTAAATCGCTTTAACGAACTGAATATACTAAAAGCCTTTGCAGTTTTTACGCATTTGATCTTTTAGAAAATTAAAATTTTGTCTCGGTTTTATCGCTGCCAGACATTTGTTTATGGATAGGTTTGTCGCAAATATTTGGTCCGCGAGCCATTTGTGCTATATAAGCACAATTTATAGCTCATCAAAACTGACGTTTACTTTATTTTCTAGAAACGATTTCCACCATCACTTGGTCCAAATATTTCCTGACTATGAATGTTATCACTCAACTATATGCACATTTGGATATTGATATATTAAAGGGAAAAACAATGTTGGTAAAAGTGAGATGCAAGATCTTGACAAACCGTACATTTGATGCAATTGTGAACGCAAATAATTACGTTATCAAGGTTTGAAAATATAAAAAAAAGTTAAGAGAAAGCAGCCCTTCTCAGACATCAAGAGGAAATGGAAACAGACAAAACCAAACCAGGGCAAATCGAACAAACGTACGAAAAACACTAAAATTAGCTCTCTCTTCCCCAAGCGAGGTAATTGCAATGCTAAAAGGACTGAAAAACACAAGAACAAAATAACACAAGGTAAGACATAAAACAAATCGCCTCGTAGAATGAACCACAAAGCAACAAAGAGTAACACCGGGACCACCGCCTTAGAACGGTCAGCAGAAGCGGGGTGGGGAGGGGGGGGGGGGGTTAGGGGGCGGTGGTTTAAAGCACGTTTACAGCCAGCCAACTTCACCCTGGGTCCCGATGGTACTCTTAATACAGAAATACATAAAAAATTCGGTTCGCAACTCAGTCAATGCATCAAAGCGAACACATAAAAATCAAATTCATTACGAAAACACGCCTATTCAAATATACTTAAAATTTCTCCATCAAAAACTGAAAGTTTTCAGATAAAAATTCTAATATTTTTTTTTCATATTTCTGCTCAAAACATAGATTGTGGGTACTCGTTAGAACCGCATCATTGAGGCGGTTCCAACAAGTACCCACAATCTATGTTTTGAGCAGAAATAAGAAAAATAATGTATACCCCTGAAAACCCCAGTTTTACTATATAAATGTTGGGTTTAAGGGGTTCAAAATTATATAGGTATGTTTTCGTGATGAATCACAATGATAAACAAAGACGAGCACTCATGGTTAATTCTTTTGTATGCCAGAGTAAATGAAAACCAATAGTTGAAACACGGCCGGCCAAGCCAAAGACATATCGTCAAGCCCCAACCCACTGGTTAAAGTTTTACGAAGAGGCCGTCACTGAGTCAGAGGCCCGAACCGCCGTCGTGCAATTAAAGGGTGAAGCATAGCCATCAACAATGATTGGGTTGACAAGCAGGCATGCAGTCTGCCGCATAATACCCAGGCTATAGGCAATTCTTTTATAACGGTTAATTAGTTTTCTGAATTGCTACGAAAAGTTAGAGTTTTCCACAATTTTTTCTAAATCTGTACACTAAGTCACCGTAAATTTCAAGTTCCGATATACCTTGTTGTAGAAGTGTTTTCAGACCGACGCTATATTTTTCTACCAAGGCACAGTGTCTGCGATAAAATTTCGAAAACGCCTTACGAAGTTTAAAATAACGATAGCCCTGCCTAAGAAGTTTGGCACTAAGGGCTTTATTACAGCAGTTAAAGTCACAAAGATTTGAAGAAGCTCTGGCGAATCTAATAAGCTGAGATATGTATACCCCATGTGCGGTACACCGGGGGACTTCGCCATCCAGAAAAGGGAAATTGATTATATCAAAATCAAAATCGTCCCGTTTATCATAAATTTTGGTGGAAACTGTACCATTAGATATACATAGATTCAAATCCAAAAAAGGTACCTCAGTATCGGAAGAATTGGCTCTATTTAATTGGAGTTCTGTAGGGTATATGCGGTCATCCATTTGGTCAAAGTAAAAATAAAAAAAAGGTAAGAGAAAAGTCTAGGGAATGCCACAATCACAAACCGCAGCCCTTCCCAGACCCCAAGAGAAAGAGGAAACCGACAAATCTAAACAAGCACAAACCGAACAAACGTACGAAAAGCACTAAGATTAGCTCTCTCTTCCCCAAGCGAGGTAATCGCAATACTAAAAGGACTGAAAAAACACAAGAACAAAATGACACACGGAAAGACATACAACAAATCGCCTCGTAGAATAAACCATAAAGCAACAAAGAGTAAGACCAACACCGGGACCACCGCCTTAGAACGGTCAGTAGAGCAAACCACTGCTTTAATGGGCGCCGCCAGTTTTGAATAGTTAATGACAGCACGAAAGGATGCCTATATAATTTTGAACCCCTTAAACCCCGCTTTTATATAGTAAAACTGGGGTTTACAGAGGTATACATTATTCTTTTTATTAAACCGCACTTCTGTATAGTAAATCTGGAGTTTACAGGGGTATACGTTATTTTTCTTATTTCTGTTCAAAAACATAGATTGTGGATACACGTTAGAACCGCTTCGCCGAGGCAGTTCTAACGAGTACCCACAATGTATGTTTTGAGCAGAAATATGAAGAATATCATTTTTTTTTATCTGAAAATTTTCAATTTTTCGTGGTAAAATTTTTAGTATATTTGAATAGTCTTGTTTTGTCATAGGCTTTATATCGACGTAAAGCCTTAACTATATGTGTAAAACCTAATTTACGAACATTTGCAACAATATTCAAGCTCTGATTTTGTATATTTAGCTTCTTTTCTATGCATTTATGGGTTTTGCTTGAAAATCCACATTAATATCAATTGTATCAGAAAAAAGATTTTATTTAAAATTTTGAAATATTTAGAGCCTCAATAAATATTCAAAATGGAGGCGACTTGATAATGGTTTTGGAATCTTACGAGTAAATGCCTTTAACTTCTTTAGATTTTATCTAATCTCGATCAAAATTACATATCAATGCATGGTTAGTCAAGACCTTTCAACTAAAATACATTCTTCACCATGTGGTTCCTTTAATAGGATTAGATACACATGGTACATTGTAGTTTTCCGCCACTTCTACCAAGGGTGACAAATTTAGTGACTTCCTGTTTGCTTTACTGCACGCCAAGCTACTACTGATGAGGAGTCTACTCATTTCGCGAAATGGGTAGCCAAGGTTTTTTCTTGCGGACAGCGAAGACTCTGATAAAACTGGGTGGATGCCCAGGCTAATCTGTGTCTTCGCTGGGGGCCAATGCCATTTTTTTTTGTTTTGTAATGAGGTTGCTCATATATCATCACGAAAACACGCCTATATAATGTTGACCCCCTTAAACCCCATTTTTATATAGTAAAACTGGGGTTTACAGGGGTATACATTATTTTTCTTATTTCTGCTCAAAAACATAGATTGTGGGTACTCGTTAGAACCGCCTCGCCGAGGCGGTTCTATCGAGTACCCACAATCTATATTTTGAGCAGAAATATGAAAAATATCACAGTTTTTTATCTGAAACTTTTCAGTTTTTGGAGGTGAAATTTTCTGTATATTTGAATAGGCGTGTTTTCGTAATGTGGAGATGTGTAGAAAAAGCTACACAATCATGATGCACAAACCTCTAAAATCACCGTATATGGGTTTAAGTATACGAAATGAAAATACAAACAAGTACCTCATGGAAAGCAGAACAATCCAATCAGGTATACATTTCATGAAAACGTTTCATTACCGAAACAAGCCTATTCAAATATATAAAATAATTTATCTCCAGAAACAGAAAATGTTCAGATAAAAAAAAATGACATTTTTTCATATTTCTGCTCAAAACATAGATTGTGGTTACTCGTTAGAACCGCCCCGACGAGTGTGTTTGAGCAGAAATAAGAAAAATGTTTTATACCCCTGTAAACCCCAGTTTTGCTATATAAAAATGGGTTTTAAGGGGGTCAAAATTATATATGCATGTTTTCGTGATGAATATTCTAATTATTATTATTACTATTATTGTTATTATTTTATTATTTGTTCTGTATCAACTGTTAGTATGATTAGTCCATGTCAACATCACAGAATTACTGTAGGCCTTCTGCTGGGTTTATTGACATGTAGAATGTTTTTGCAACATTTTATAAACGCTGTTAAAACAATATACACGATTTAGAACTTAAGGTCTGACAGGCCATTAATCATAATGCAACAGTTGCATGAAAAACTGTAATTAAAGTACAAGATATACTGTATTTATCTGAAATATTGCAACACCTCACCCCTTTACCATACTTGTCATTAAATTAAAAAAAAAAAAAAAAAAAAACCTATTTACTACAAGTTTCTGACCCAAAAATTGCTGTATGAGTTGCAAACAGTGTATACTTTGATCAGACGCCACAATCTGGACCTGGCTTGTTTTCTCAGGCATTTATGATATGTCCAAATATTTTATGTAAATACGTTTTGGACTTAGATACAGAGGAGATTCGGAAATGTAATTAATTGTTTTGTATTTCTTACAACATCTGAACCTGGGGTGATGGTTTTGTGCCACTAAAATCGCATTACGAAAACACACCTATTCAATTATATAGAAAATTTCACCTCCAAAATCTGAAAATTCTCAGATAAAAAAATCGTATATTTTTCATATTTCTGCTCAAAACATACATTGTTACTCGTTAGAACCGCCACGGCGAGGCGGTTCTAACGAGTACCCACAATCTATGTTTTGAGCAGAAATAAGAAAAATAATGTATACCCCTGTAAACCCCAGTTTTACTATATAAAAATGGCGTTTAAGGGGGTCAAAATTATATAGGCGTGTTTTCGTGATGGATTGCAACTCAAACTGATCGTTTTAAGGCGGTGGTTCATGTATTGTTCGTTCTTTGTGGTGCATGTTTTCTGCTAGTTTTGGAGTTGGCTGGCCGTAAAAGTGCTTTAAATCACATGGTGGTTTATTCTACTGGCCGTTCTAAGGCGGCGGTCCCGGTGTTAGTCTTACCCTTTGTTGCTTTGTGGTTATTCTACGAGGCGATTTGTTGTATGTCTTGCCTTATGTTGTTTTGTTCTTGTATTTTACAGTCTTATTATCATTGCGATTACCTCGCTTGGGGAAGAGAAAGCTAATCTTAATGTGTTTCGTACGTTTGTTCGATTTGCGCTTGTTTTGTTTTGTCTGTTTCCTCTTCCTCTTGGTGTCTGGGAAGGGCTGCGGTTTGTGACTGTGGCACTCCATGGACTTTCTCTTACCCCCTTTTTTTCTTGTGTTTTGCCCTGTTTGTTGATTAATTGGCATGTGGTGGGTCATGTCTGGCACTGTCATTACGAAAACAAGCCTATTCAAATATACTGAAACTTTAACCACCAAGAAATGAAAATTTTCAGATAAAAATTCTGACATTTTTCATATTCATATCAAACATAGATTGTGGGTACTCAGCGAGGCGGTTCTAACGAGTACCCACAATCTATGTTTTTCAGCAGAAATAAGAAATAATGTATACCCCTGTAAATCCCAATTTTACTATATAAAAGTGGGGTTTAAGGGGGTCAAAATTATATAGGTATGTTTTCGTGATGGATCACCTCGTTGAGGAAGAGGGAACTGGCTGCTATGCTTTTGATTAGTTTGAAATGCACGTTGATCTGAGTTTTCTTGCCCTCATATGACATAAAGGCTTGTACTGTAATTGTGCAGAAATGTTAAAAGCTTCATATTCCTCAAAAATAGGCATTTTTATCCAAGAAAGGTTTCGTAAGTTGATATATTATGGTATTAATATGTTAACAAATATGGCATCTGACAGCCTGTAAAATTTGAGTTAGTCTCTTGTTTTTGAACTGGATCAAAAATGAAATGAGTTTTTATCGGAGCCCTGAATTAATGTTGGAAATTCAAAGATAAGATAAAAACTCATTTCATTTCAAAACTCAGAGACTAACTGAAATTTTACAGGCTGCCAGGTGCCACATTTTATGATTGTATCAATACCATCAATTCATTAAACCATCGTTAATACAATGACAACATTTGTTCTAAAAGATACTGCCATTAAAATGAATTTGCTGTTGTAAAAACTCATTAATGAGCAGAATGATATGTAAGAAAGGCCTTGTGTTATTCTCATTTTCAAACAAAACGTTTGTTTTAGATGTTAGTTAGAATTGCATCCAAAAATGTTCCATGAGGTATTAAATATAGTGTTGTTGCATAATTTCCGATTAACTGTCACCTCTCAAGTGATAGTTTCGTGTCAGTCAAATTATCGTTATAGCAAATTTTGTCGTCGTATCGAGTGTCGTTATAAAGAGGGTTGACTGTAGTTATATTATGTGCATTCAATTTAACTTCTGAGAGGATATCGTAAAGCGCTTCTGAAAATGGCGGAGCGACATTTTACATGTATGTTACGCAGGTTAGATAATTTTTTTCTTGCTATTAACCCATTTATGCCGAATGGAATCTTCTATATCAAATCTTTAGACAAGTCCATTTCCTAAATAGGGGGTGTTTGTGTATTTTTTATTGTTACCATGTTTCGTAGAAATTTCTGAATTTAGTGCAAACAGGGTAGACTCTGATCAGACGCCGCGTTCTGTGGCGTTTAATCTGGGTCTACATTGTTTGTCTATCTCCATTTATTGGATGCTTGGCTTAAATAGGTTAATATGCGAGATTCAGAGAAAATTCTTTCCTTAAACAATCATTACAACTACAGCTTTACAGACGGTAATACCCCAGTTAGCATTCTTTATAAGTCTATAGCGGGCCGTTATCGGCCCGTCAGGGTAGCTGACGGGCCGATAACGGACCGCTATAGATTTATAAAGAATGCTAGCTGGGACTACCTTACAAACTATATTGAACAAAAATCATCTATGAATGCTGAAATACCAAAACCATATGCACCGTCAGTTAAAATATCCTTTTTGAACCTATCATTGTCGATGAACGTTTTTACAAAAATACTGTATTCGACCTAATTACCGCACATACCCTTATAAGCACACAGTCAAGCAAGTTCGTAGTCTTCAAATTACATCCCGTTTACTTTTATCTGCTTCTTTATGGTGCATATGTTGTTGGTACTCATTTGAAGTGCAATTCGAATGATTACCAACAACAGAAAAAAGAAAATAAGAAAAAAAACAGCATAAGTTCATCCCATGAAGTCTTTATGGTCCTTATCAAGTGGAAATTTTACTACAAGTTTTCCAGTAAGTTTGAAAATCCTAAGCACACAGTGTGGTAATTAGGTCGAATACGGTAGCTATAATTGTTCACAGTCCTCTGCCTATGTGGTTACCTAAAGGAACGCTTTCAAAAAGAATGTATACAGTCTTAAGTGAGGTAAATCTGTCAAAATTGACTTCATTCTGAAAAGGAACATACTCTAAAAGAAAAAGAAAATGCTCTCTAGAGGAACAAAGTCTTTTTTTTTGAGTACATCCCTTTTAAAAGGGGGTTTGGTGTGCAGGAAACCAAACAGGAAGTCAAATATGTTGCCTTCATTCAGACTACATTTAATCAAGTCTGTCCATCATTAGAATACAAATGATATTGTGTGACGGTTTAGTGTTTCAAAGTCCTATCAGTGGTATTTCAATGCCTCAGAGTCTCTGATAATACGACAATCATAATTAAAATTTCGCCTTTGAAGGTTTTTGGACCAACAACCCAAAACTTAGCATGTATGTCTAAACCCATTGCGATATGGCTCTTCTGGTCGAGTTCCTTACATTTCATGCAAGCAATATATGGCCAGGAGTATACAACTAATGTTCTTATGATCAGGCCAATCTGGCTTTTGCGGCTCGTACATGGAATATTATAGTTGTGTGAGGTCTATTTTAGGCAGGATACAATTTGGACAAACAATTGCATTAACGGGGATCATCAATCAATACATACAGCAGACAGAATCCTGCAAACGACTGATAAATGAACCGTGGCATGAGAAAACGGAATCTTAGGACATCGATCAGCGAGCGGCGGTGCAACAACGTAATCGCAATTAGCAATCTATACTGTTCTTTTACTCAAACAGTGAATGTTAAATGTTTCGATGTAACATCGAAACATTGAACAATACCCAATGTTTGATTGGAGGATGAGATACTGCAGATTATCTGGGCGTTTGCTGTCCGCGTCCGCCAAGACAGCTTATCAAATGGCACGAGACAATTTCGTTTCCAGACACTTTGAGACTCATAAACAAGAAATCTATAGGTGATTTTAATCAAAGTGCAAACATTGTACTACTATCCCAGTTATAGCATAGTCTCTATCGCTGATACAAGGTCTATTACACTGGCGTAGCCAGAAGGGAAGTATTTTTACGCCATCCAGGAAAAATCTTGAAAACTATGCATAGAATCGCTTTCAAAACAGGGGTTACTCTTAAAGGAAAGAATTTGCTCCCAGAGGGAGCAAATTCTTTCCTTTAAGAGCAACCCCTATAGTAAAAAGCTACAGTAGAACCTCGATAATTCAAACTCCAATAATTCGAAATTCTCAATAATTCAAAATCATTTTTAAGTCCCAACTGAAACATATATATGCATTTTAACCCTCAATTATTCAAAGTGTCAATAATTCAAACAAAACTATTTGGTCCCTTGTACTTTGAATTATCGAGGTTCCACTGTAATTATTTTATGTTAATGCCACTTTATCATCACTATGTTTCTTACGCATATTACGCACACGCGTAATGTGCGTAATGCGTAATGAGCGCAACGCCTATGTATTATTTCCATCTGTCAGATGATGTCGGGACCAAAAGCAATGACGATGTACTGCTGGGATGTTAGATGCCAATAATTCTTGGAGGGAACTGATACACATTTTTCGGAGGCCTTCCCAGGGGGACGTGGGGTGTGTGCGTGTATGTGTGTGTGTGTGTGTGGGGGGGGGGGATGGGGGGTAACTGTTTCCCTAGTAAAAATGGCCTTCTTCCCCCAAAACAAAATCTTGATTTTCTATGTTCCCCGTTCCCTACAATTGCCTGTATTCTGTTCTCCTTACTTTAAGGCCTTTGTTCCGCTGTTCCCCTGAAAAATGCCCTTGTTCCCTTGTTTCCCACCTCTTGGAGGGCCTCATTCTCAGCTGAGTACTCTATCAAAAGTATTTTGTCTCTCTTCTGAAAACTTGACTGTCTCCTACAAAAGGGGTAGACGATTTGACCCCTTTTGAGGATGGACCTGGGTGGAGGGAGGCAAACAAGGTCACAAAAGTTGTCGCCCTTTCGGAATTTGTAAACATTCGGCAATATACTGTTATCCTTCCAAGTTGTTATTTTCACCTCCCATCAAACCAATCCACCCTCAAGGTTTTTTGATTTACATTTTTAGAAAATCAGTTATGGAATGAACCTAATTTGCATATGTTTTTGCTCATTTGCATTATTAATTACCTTTCTTGAATGCACTTTATTCCGTCCTGGGAGGATAACGGGATATATACCGCCATTCGTGTATCGACTGTCAAGTTCCATTAAATTATTGCTCCATACCTGTAGGGTTCATCACATTGCTGGCAGTTTGTTGCCTTGTGATCTGGCTGGTGCATTAACTCTTTTCTTGCTGAACACGACATGCCCTGTATTAACAAACAGTGTAGATCCAGCTCAATTGGCTTCTGAAGAAGCCAACTGATCTGGATCTGCACTGTTTGTCATTAAATATGTGAATTTCTATCAAAAACCCGGATCAAATGTAATATGATTGGCTGGAAATTAGTAATGGCGTGGCATCTTAATTTATTCAGCAAGGCAAGGGTTAATATGAAGTATAGCTTATCAAAACAGCGAGGAATATACGGGCCGCGCAATGCGAAAACGTGCTTTCGGACCAATGCGGACAGCGAAGGCCCTGATCAGACAGCGCATCCGCATAGTCTGATCAGGTCCTTTGCTGTCCGCTATCAGAATCAACAGATATTATAGAATGTAGCAGTGGAGAGCAATGCTAGGATGACACTTTCGACATGTGCGGGGGTGAATATAATCTGCGCATTTTGCGCATGCTTGAAGACACCTTGCATAGCGCGGTCCATATCATCCTCTCAAGGACTATACGTATCTTCTGTGTGAATACTATCCGATGTCAAACGAAAGGATAGTGGATTGGTTTTGTTAATTGAAATGTGGTGTGGTGTAGGCATGAGATATACTTTTGAAAAAACCCATGCGGTGAGACATGTATTCTTTGGAAACATAGTCATTGTTGGCATATGTATCGTTATTATATATAAATAAATGATGCGGCTTTGAAACACTTAAGGTTCTTACAGTTTAATCTGAAAAGCCACATTGGTTTAGAATTTCGATTTTCCAGATTCATGTCACACTGTGATAGTGCGATTTAGGTCCTCCGAAAGTAGCAGATGGTCAAAATATTGCCAGTTTATTGGATTTGAACGTTATGAACTCAGAAAATCACGAGACATTTCTCTTCTAGCTGTTCTTTTTTAAAGGCCTGTCTCTTTTAGATATCCAGAGGAAAAGACGGAAGAGAAGAGGTGGTTCAATGAAACTGAGACAACATAAGCTTTCTGGTAGCAGACAGACAAAAAACATGTACAGCCGAACTTCGATGGCTCGAACATCTTTGGCAGCATAGAAAATTGTTCGAGATATGGGTGGTTCAAGCCACTGAGGGTTAATCATGGTGTCAGGTCAGGAAACAAATAACGATAATTTAAGGATTTTTTTTCTCAACTTTCTACACAATAATTGTATGTTGAGTGTATTCATTAGAATCGCCTCGAAGAGGCAATTCTAATAAATACATACAACATACAATTTCATGATAAAATAAGAAAAAATCTCTAAATATTTGTTTTCTTGAGCTATCAGAAGAATTTTGTTGGGGCTTAAAATTGAGTTCGAAACATCCCAGGTAATCGAGCCATCAGTGTTCGAGTCACTGAGGTTTTATTGTATTCAGTATTTATTCTTTAGTATATTAATTAGAGCGAATGCATCATGTAAAGACAAAATCATTCTTTTGTTATCATCATTTTACTTCATTAGAATGATCAACTGTTGTGTATCTGTTATAGAAATAGCACCTTAGGAGACCATTTGCATGGAATGGAGAAGCCTATTTTCTGTGTAAATTAAGAAAGAAATGTCGTCTGCTGAACTTTTTACCATGCATGCTAAGCATTAAAGACACTTCGTACATGTATGTTGACAAATGCTATGAAAGTTGCAAGTCATCTCCAGTGGGCCGTGTTTACATGAATTTCTGTGGGGCTGATTTTCAGTGGTCTGACGGAGCTGCATATGAAACCAATACACCATTTCAATTTACACAGAACAACAAGCATCCGACAAAAGGACTTTCAGTGGCATCAATTTTTAATTGTTGCTAATCGGTCTGGACCACTTTATTCTAAGTAATTGCTAATTGTATCAAATTTGAGGATTATTATTTTGTCACTATTTTGCAGCTGCAGACTTTTCGCAATCATGAACAAAATGAATATAGGCTCTATTTAACCAACACGTAAGCCGAGGCAGAGCACTTCCTACAAGACTGCATCCAGCGGAGACTCAGATCGTCCAGTGCATTTACACAGGCTGATCATACTCTTCGCAGTCCGCCTGATGATACTTTGGATCTTTGGCTACCCAAGGAGTGGCCTGCAAAGACTGCGGTCCAGGGCTCAGTTGTTCGAAACAAATGATGTCATTAGTTAACGTATCGTTAAAACTTTGATAATTAAATATGGCATATACGCAAATATTTTTGCTGAAAAAATGTGAGCAGCTTTTGCATTTACAAAAGCTACTCAAATTTTTCTCAGCAAAAATAACTGTGAATTAGATATTGTACTGACTAGAACAGTTAACATTTTGACCATTAACTAGCTCGTTCGCTAAACTGGGCTCTGATTTTATTACTGACGTGGATATGCACGCTGATGTGAGTCTTCGCTAGGCAGACATGCAATTTTGTGAGAAGTGTTGTGCACCGGCTAAGTTTTAATAAAACATTTCATTAGTCAGAAGGTATTACCTCAATGTACATATTCAATAACTGAGTGGCTACTTGCCATATTAACTTAGAGACTAATAACTCAAGTTGGGAAATGGAAAATTCCATATGCATATAAAGTTGCGTAATATATATTTTTATTTTACATTGCATAGACAGGTGATACCACTGGTAAAGTATATTCTTGGCTTGCAGCCAAGGCAAGAGACATACATCCGTCTGAAACGGAGTGCATGGCCGATGAACACAGTGGTATCTGCTTTAATACACACCAAAATTACCTGAGAGAAGAAACATTACATGAACATGAGTACCTTCATACCGCTATATCGTAAAAAAAAGCAGTATATAGAGGTCTATAATATTAGGTAGATTTTCAGACTTTTGCAATTCTTAAGTCAGATTTATAATGTGTAACTTGCTTTTAGTAGCCCCTTTTAGTGCATACATGTGTCTGAATTTGCTTTATAATCGAATCAACTTCATTCTCTTATTATATGGGGACATTCCAAGAGGGATACCCAGATAAATATTTTCTTATTTGTTGAAACAAATCCAGAAAAAATACACATTAGAACCCCCTCTAAAATATATATTCTTATATGGGGAAATGTAACTAATTTCAATACATTTTGATTTATGCGCCTTGTCTAGAGCAATGGCGTTGAAGTATACATTTTTATATTTGTGTATTAACGTAATGTTTCTGATAGAAATATTTGTCTTTTGTCAAATCTGCTGGTAATGTGATTTTCAGAAATTGAAATTAGACATCACCCATGACACTGTGTGTTTCGGTGGTCTGATTATAATTCCCCTAGATAGTCTCATTGGCATTATTTAACACGGTATCATACTCTTACACACATTTGAGACAACTAAGAAGTTTTACTAATCCATGACCTTAAACAGTGTTGTACATTACGAAAACATACCTATAGAATTTTGACCCCCTTAAACCCACTTTTACACCTAGGTGTACAGGGGTAAACATTGTTTTCTTATTTTGCTACGAAACATAGATTATGGTTACTCATTAGAACCGCCTCGCCGAGGCGGTTCTAACGAGTACTCATTATCTATGTTTTCAGCAGAAATATAAAAAAAATACAAAAATTTTTATCTGAAAAGTTTCCTGGTTTGGTTGTAAAATTTTCAATATATTTGAATAGGCGTGATTTCGCAATGAACCTGCCAAAAACTTCAAGAACTGCAAAATACTAATAGTGTATTTTCTGCCCTATAGACGTAGGTAGATACTTTTGCGAATAAAATGAGGAAACTATTATGTTTTATTAAATGTGAACTGCTTTTTCAATATCAAGTAGGTTAAAGTTTTAATTTTTTAACTTTGAAACCTTTTAATATACTAACGCAAAATTTGGCTCTACTCCTGTTTGATGTTCTGTTTAATACACAAAGAGTTTCGTAAATTATTTCTGAGGTTTTAATCACGACTAGAACTAGAAATGTTCGTTTACCTCGAAATATAGCACCGCACCCAAGAATACTACTTTATAATCAATGGTGGTTGGAGTGTAGGAGTCAGAATTTATGGAAACGTTTACGCGATATCCACACGCTAACTGTTCGCATTTATTGTATGACCTTTTTATGCGCGTCGGAACTCAATTAATTACCAGTTCATGTATGACAACTTTTGATACAAAATTGTAAACACCATTCGCTGTGAAACATCTCCTAAATCAGTTTGTAAATATTTGCAGAAATAAAATGTCTTTTTCTCAAGGAAGCATACTGGAAAATTATACAGCTCCTCACACTGAAAGAACATCTGATAAGGCAAAACAATTTATTCCAACGCTGTTACAATCATTTGGTAACGATGCATTTTACTGATCGGTATGCGTGTGTGCTACTGAGCGCTTATCATCCGAGGCACAGCGTTTCCAACAAAATTGCTGTATATGCGTCCAGCGACAACTCAGATCAGCTTGCCAATGCACGAGTCCTGTTATGGAGCTTGGGCTGTCCCATGAGGACCTTTTCTCATGACATGGCTCATATATTGTACAAAAATATCTGTACATCACTATTGAAAGCTTGTTAATTATATGCTTATCTGGAAGCGCATCTCCTTAAATTTGTTCAAATCGGGACCATTTTTGAACATATCTGTAAATCTCAGAAGTAGTTGCGGTCATGGTACCTAAGCCATAATCCAAACTCATAAATCCGTAAACGAATGACAAATCAGAATGTTCAGACCAACAGACATGGGCCCAAGAATTAAGGTTGTAATCAGGCGTATATACCACGTACGTTCTTGAAACAAAATCTTAACTACTGTGTATATTGTTACATGCCAAAGAAAAAACTGTTCAGATTGTTTAAATTTTCGCTCAATACAATGATTACAGAAACGACCTGCAAAATATTAAAAAAAAAAAAAAAAAAAGAAAAAAAAAAACAAAAAAAAAGAAAAAAAAAAAAAAAAACAACAACAACAACAAAAAAAACAAAAAAAAAAAAAAAAAACAAAAAAAAAAAAAAACAAACAAACATCACCTTCCATTATCCGCTTATCTTGGGCTATGCATTTATCACCTCAAATATCGCGTTATCTTGGGGTATATTTTTATCTCCTAAATAATCTCGTAATCTTGGGCTATTATCTGTTATCTTGGGATATTCATCACGAGAACATGCCTATAAAATTTTGACCCCCTTAAACCCCACTTTTATATAGTAAAAAAGGTAAGAGAAAAGTCCAGGGAGTGCCACAATCACAAACCGCAGCCCTTCCCAGACCCCAAGAGGAAGAGGAAACCAACAAATCTAAACAAGCACAAACCGAACAAACGTACGAAAAGCACTAAGATTAGCTCTCTCTTCCCCAAGCGAAGTAATCACAATACTAAAAAGACTGAAAAACACAAGAACAAAATGACACACGGAAAGACATACAACAAATCGCCTCGTAGAATAAACCACAAAGCAACAAAGAGTTAGACTAACACCGGGACCACCGCCTTAGAACGGTCGGTAGAGCAAACCACCGGGGCGTTTACAGGGGTATACATTTTTTTTTATTTCAGCTAAAAAGCATAGATTGTGGGTAATCGTTAGAACCGCCTCGGCGAGGCGGTTCTAACGAGTACCCACAATCTATTTTTTTGAGCAGAAATATGAAAAATGTCAGAGTTTTTTATCTGAAAATTTTCAGTTTGTTGGAGGTGAAATTTTCTATATATTTGAATAGGCTTGTTTTCGTAATGAGCACCTCAGTTATCTCATTATTTTGGGCTATTAATGTTTTATCACTTCAATTATCTCGTGATTTTGGGCTCTGTTTTATCACCTCCATTATCTCATTGTTTTGTGCAAGATTTGAATACCTCAATCATCTCGTTTTCTTGGGCTATGTTTTAATCACCTCGATTATCTCATTATATTTGGCTATGTTTATCACTTTAATCATCTCCTCCTTATTTTGTATATATTTGGCGAAAAGTAATATGTTTCATGCCAATAAAGAATTTGTATTGTATTGTATTGTATATTTTGGGCTGTATGTGTATAACCTCAATCATCCCGGTATTAGTTCTTTATTTTTATTATCTCAATCATCTCGTTATGTTGGGGTATGTGTATATCACCTCAATAATCCCGTTATTTTGGGTAATATATGTATATATTTTAATCATCTTTATTATCTCGTTATTTTGGGCTATACTTTTATCAGCTAAATTATCGTGTTATCTTTGGTTATGAGTTTCTCACCTTATTCATCTCGTTATCTTGGACTTGTGTGTGTGTGTATATATTAAGTTTCAGTGTAAACCCTTTAGACAATTCTGACAGAGTTGCCCCCTCCCCTGAATGTGTATCCATTTCCCTTTTACTGTATATTTCTCACTTTTTTCTGGTCGACGCTATATATAAATTGGAACAATGATGCAAGACAAGCCATTTATTTTTTCATGTGTCAAATGTTCTTCAAACGATCGGAGTCAATCCTGTACAATTTAAGTATTTGATATGGTAAATGTCAGAATAAAAAGCTCAATATTCTACATGGTTTTGCTAGTAATTGTATCATACAAAGGTTTTGGGTTTTGATTTGAAAGTTAGATATCAACTCGCCCTATTGCAAATGATCGAGGTATGTTACCAACAGTCAAGATATCCTGACATTCTATTTTGGCAGATAGTGCCGTTAACTGAGAAAGCGTAGATGGTAAAGTTTGTCACTGCTTTAAATGGATTAGCCACGGGGATCCGTGGGTCAAATATGTTTTTATTTGACAGAGACATTTAATCATTGTGATCTGAGCAATGTTTCTTTCTACAACTGTAATACGTGTACAGTGAATGTAAATGATTCGTCGAAAACCCAGTAGAGTTCCTTCACTTACAATCTGGGCCCGGTTGTTCAAAGCGTCGTTAGCTTAACGAGCTCGTTAAGGGTCATTTCGTTAACTGTTTTAGCGGATTCAATACACAATATTCTGATATTTTTTGCTAAAAAATGTGAGTAGCTTTTGCACTGCAAAAGCTACTCACATTTTTTCAGCAAAAAATTTCAGCATATTTGCGTATCACTCGATTAAAATTTTAACGTATCGTTAACTAACGACATCGTTAGTTTTGAACAACTGGGCCCTGATTTTCATTTGAATAGGGCCTGGTAAATGTAATTGAAAACAGTGTAAACGAACTTTTGCTAATGTCTTTTGTTTGGTTTTGCATTTCCAAAGGGCCATCACATCAGCTTATCGAGAATATTATTCTTCCATGCTGTGGAAAACCAGTGTGGGGGCGTAGGAAGTCATGCTAAATACGAAAAGTGACTACATCAGTGGACACTGTCAACGTTTTCAGAACAATATCATGATGCACTGAACCAAGACTATTTAGATGAATATGTGTGCCGCAATGTCTGAAAACGTATATTCGGACAGGTGCGCCCAGCTAAGATTCAGATCAGCCTAGGTATTCGTGCAGCCTGATCGGAATCTTCCCTATGCGCAAATTCGATACCCAAAGATGCATTTTTTCATGCGGACAACGAATACTCTAATCAGACTGCGCGGAGTTTGAGTCTTTGTTGGGCGCGCGTGTTAGAAGGTATGTTTTCTTTCCTTGAGGTTCATATCTCTTTGATTCGTAACAGTCTACAGCGTTCCCTGTGCCGCTCGGCAGATTTCATTACCATCTGACAGCCGTATTTGACATGATAAGTTGGCCACAATATTTTCAGTCATGCTTTCTATAGACGGTCTCGTGTTACTCCTGTGATTTTACTGTTTCTCATTTGACCTGTTTCGTTCTTATCTCAAAAAAGTTACGAGAAAAGTCCAGGGAGTGCCACAATCACAAACAAGCTTTCTTCGATTAATATACACCTGGAAAAAAATTAAACACCACCCACGAAATTTCACCGAAATTTTGAATGCTTTCGTTCTCTTCGAAATACCTCAGAATTGACATCAGGAAAACACGCCTATATAATTTTGACACCCTTAAACCCCACTTTTATATGGTAAAACTTGGATTTACAAGGGTATACATTATTATTCTATATCTACTCAAAAACATCGATTGCGGGTACTCGTTAGAACCGCCTCGCCGAGGCGGTTCTAACGATTACCTACAATCTATGTTTTGAGCAGAAATAAGATAACTATCAGAGTTTTTTTTATCTGAAATTTTCAGTTTTTGGAGGTGAACATTTTGTATATATTTGAATAGGAGTGTTTTCGTAATGGATGGAACAAAATATCGTTTACCTACTAGTAAATATTTGGCAAAATAAAAACAACTAAACAAGAAGGATACTTTACATAATTATTTACGAGTATGGCGGCACTGCGCAACAATTAGAGTCACTTGAAAATTTAGACAATGGTATGAACGCTCTCACAAGTATTGGCGTACTGAATTCGTAATGTTAAGCACAGTGAAAAACGCGTTGTAAAATGTCATTTATTGTCTCTAGATTTTATAAGTAAGTCATTGCCTTCAGTACAGCCGCCCCACGCCCAATGACAGCTTCCACTCTATTTCTCATCCTTTCAGTCATGCGTCGGACTTCCTGAAATGGCAATTACTGCCGACAGCGTCACGATTGACTGGTCATTATTTTCTTACTGAACGAGATGCATGTTAATATAATGCTATTTTTTATGCACGTGCAATTAACTTTTTAGATCGAGTTTTTTTTCTCAAGAGGTGCTTAACCTTTTTTCATATCATATGATATTAAGTAATCTTGTATAGATTGAGAAAATAAAAAAAAAATGTTGACAAATAATATGATATAAAAATATTACAATATCTTCCGCAACTAAAATTGCTTTTTCAGTCTACATATTTCGATATGTCTTCTATTTGGTCTCTGAGCATTGATGTTGTGGTTCGTCAAATGCACTCGGTACAACTAGTTCATCAGAATCCAATTGTTTTCTTGGCTCAATTAGATATATTGAACTGAGGAGAAATTAGCAAAAGAAATCAAGGAAAGAGAATAGTAAATTACAAGTGATACTCTTAACACTCGAAACGTTTGGCGGTAAAGGTTGCTACTTAACTGTAACAGACGGAATGGCTGAAATTATTGCGCATTGTAATGCTCTCGGTTTCAATAAACTACACCTGGCACAGGCAGTGTTCTCGCTGCACTAGCTGTAGAGTGTATCCCGTACTTTGAAAATACTTAATTTCTGCTTTGTTCAGAAAATATGAGAACTAGTCCATTTCTATGCTATTTACATACATGTTGTTATTACCTTTTCACCAAACTTGCATCCGTTATTGATGTTGCACATCTAACAGCAGAATGAAATTAATCAAAGAGCAAATAAGGTCCGCCCTGGGAAAACTAGCCTTGTCTCGTAGAAGAACAGCAAAGGCACTGGGCAGACTGCGTATGCGCTCAGTCTTGCCAGTGCCTTTTCTGTTCTTCTGAAATTTATATAGCTGCTTTAAAACAGACAAAATGGAAAAGAGTAGATAACCTGACAAAGTTGCTAGAATGCTTAGACAGTTCTGCTTCTTTGAGTTTATTCCGGAGAAAGTTGATTTTCCCTGTAAACACGTGTCTAATGGTAATGGATAATTTAACACTGCAAATCTTATCATCTCTCAAGGCTGGCAGGAAACACGGTAAGATGAAGTGCTGCACACACTTAGCTGTTGGTTTCCATCTATACAGCTTGGTAAAAATGAATTCCACATTTTTGGCAATACTTTTTTTTTTATATAATTTTTGACATCATTAAGCGAATTGTGTAGTCGCGCGTATGTGGACAGAAAATGCCCAGATTACTTTTTGCCCAGTTTGCTCAAGACGTTTGATTTCTATTAAAGTATTGAATAATGTTGAAAGTACAGATGCAATCATAATGGGCCATCTAGTCTGGATCTTCACTGACATTCAGTATTTCAATTTAACTTATAAACTTCTTTCCAATAGATTGTAAAAAAAAAAACAAACAAAAAAAAAAAACAAAACAAAAAAAACAAAAAAAAAAAAAAAAAAAAAAAAAACTACATGTGCCAATGCCACCAAGGGGAGGAGCAAACAGACCAAGACAGACAGTACAAACCAAAGAAACTCATATCAGCACCTTCTTCGCCAACAAGGTGATTGCAATGTTAGAAGTGATCCACCAACAACAATATGACAACAACTAGGACAACATGAGAAAAGCCCCGCCGAGAGCAGGCACAAGGCCACACAAAGAACAAACGACACCGGAACCATCGAATTATGCCATTATGAAAACACGCCTATTCAAATATACTGAAAATTTTACCACCAAAAAATGAAAATTTTCAGGTAAAAACTTCTGATATTTTTTCCATTTCTGCTCAAAACATAGATTGCGGTACTCGTTAAAACCGCCTCGACGAGGCGGTTCTAACGAGTACCAGCAATCTATGTTTTTGAGCAGAAATAAGAAAAAAGAATGTATACCCCTGTAAACCCTAGTTTTACTATATAAAAGTGGGGTTAAATGGCGCCAAATCTTCACACTAGTTCAAACATTGTAAAAAATACAAAATGATTGTTCGGCTCGCATAGAGGCTTTCTGACTTAATCGGTGATATATCATGAAAAATACACAGAGAAAAAAAGAATAACAAATTAACTTCTGAAAGGACAATAAATAAATAAATAAATTGTTATTCTACATAGAGTGTTTTTGTATACATCTGTACGAATATCGGGATGCAACTGATGGTTTTTGTTTGCCCCAGTATTCCAGTGATGGGGTTTAACACGCCAGGTATTTCTTAGTGTATAAACACGTTGTTTCTGTTGAGTCCTCATCTTTGCTTCATCAAAGGGTTTATTTGTGACTTACCTGTTGCCCGTGATGATTCCTGGACGAGTTAGAAGACCCCCACGCGGACCAAACAAATACACGCTTTTTACTACAATGGAAGCTGAGGGCGACGGTTGGAAACCCGTAAAGATAACCAAAGACAATCATTCTCCGGCGAAAGAGCAGACTGCACCATCACGTGTTTACTGCTCACAGAATTCTGGTCATTTGGCATACGTCAAGATTTTTCAAGAGGCAGCTGACCTTTCTGAGTTCGATAAACTTTGCTAATTTGATGAGAAATTTACTGGATTGTGGTGAAATAATATTTACAAAATTTGCTATCGATGGACAAGCTGTAGTAGCCAAAAGATTACGTCTTATATTATCATACTAAGAAGTTACCAAAATAAAGTCATTTGTTAATTCCACCATCAGCATTGAGCATAGACGACATATCCTGTTCTCACGCGGAACATTGATATGCCTCTCACGCTCTCTCTATGTTTCTAATTAAAATTCCGTTTCGATCTTTAAGTAGTATTTGATTAAGATAATTATATAAACTAACATATCAGTGTTGAATGTAGTAATCCCTAATTCTTATTCTAAGTAAATAAGCGAAACTGGTATAATCAGATCCACATCAAGACCCCTTCACTAAAGAGAAAGACAAACAAATACAATTAAGCAGCCACAAAATGAACAGATGACGAGCAGAGCTGGCAAGTCTTTCCCAAACAAGGTGGCATCTGTTATCCAAACTTAACTGAATATATCTTAAACGTACATAATTGTTAAAAGAAAAAACATAAGAAAGTGAAACACTACATAACAATTAACAAACAGTACCACAATGAAAGTATCTCCTTGGAACGGTCAGGAATGAATTACTGGGGGTGGGGTGGGTGGAGGTGGGAAGGGGGTTAAGCTAGCTTTACGGGATCCCAGCCCTCGCCTTCAGATTCCGTCTGGAGGTCTCACTATTTCATACTGTTGAAACACATTGTACACGTTAATGAAGTGTGTGTTGACGAACTGCGAAAGCCCTATGAGACTGCGCAATCTCATTCACGCGGCGCTGTTTTCATTTTGTATAACGGTCATTTTCTCGCTGCGCATCGCATCTCAATTATGGAAGTGATGACTGGGAATATCATATTTACCATATTATGATACCTTAATTCCTCACCATTCTAGTCTTTTCATTTGAACAAATTAATTTTACTACCTGAAGACGTGTCTATAAAGTGCTGGATAAGTGGCGAACAGTATAGACCCTGATCAGACGCCGCGTTCTGCGGGGTCTTGACAGGGTCTACTCTTTTTGCTCAGGCGTGTCCGTCCGAAAACTAAGGTTAAATACGGTAAGTGTCGCCTACAGCTCATCAACTCTAAACAATACCCTTTTCCTCTCAGTAGACAAGGAACTGTTTTAAAAGCACACCGTGGAGAATGCTTCCGGCGAAACGCCAGTGAACATTTTTAGCGTTCGATTGCTTCGCATCATGGCCATTGTTTTCCTGTACAGGGTACCGGAACTTGTGCGAGATATGCCTGCCATTACTTAAAAGATTCCGTACTTTACAAATACTTTTAATCAAACAAGAAAACACGGTATAGGATATGTCCAGGAATAACCACAATCACAGAGCACAGCCTACCAATGACATCAGAGATAGAGGAAAAGCAAACAAACCATGACAGATAGTACACAAGCAACAAACCAAACAAAAGCAAAGCAACAAGTTTCCTTATAAGGTGATGACAATTGAAGCTGGACCGCCACCCATAACAACAAGACACTAGAAAAGAAAAAACACCATTACAACAGCCTAAGAACGGTCAGTAGTAAAAACTACCAATGACATCTAACATCAGAACCATCCCGCCTATCCCACCCCACCCTTAGAATGGTCAGTAGTGTAGATTAAAAATGACACCCAGCACCAGAACCACCGCCATAGAACGGTCAGAAGTAAAGACTACCAATGACAACCAACACCAGAACCATTGCCTTAGAACGGTCAGTAGTAAAGACTACCATTGACAACCAACACCAGAACCACCGCCTTAGAACGATCAGTATTAGAACGGTCAGTAGTAAAGACTATAAACGACAGATAGCACCAGAACCACCGCCATAGAGCGGTCAGTTGTAAAGCCTACCATTGACAACCAACACCAGAACCACCGCTTTAGAACGGTCAATAGTAAAGACTACCAATGACACCAACACCAGAACCACCGCCTTAGAACGGTCAGGAGTAAAGAATACCAATGAAACCCAACACTAGAACCGCCGCCTTAGAACGATCAGTAGTAAAGAATACCACTGACAGCCAAAACCAGAACCACCGCCTTAGAACGGTTAGTAGTACAGGCTACCAATGCAGCCAACACCAGAACCATCGCCGTAGAGCAGTCAGTAGTAAAGACTACCAATGACACCCAACACAAGAACCACCGCCTTAGAACGGTCAGGAGTAAAGACTACCATTGACAACCAACACAAAAACCACCGCCTTAGAACGGTCAGGAGTAAAGACTACCATTGACAACCAACACAAGAACCACCGCCTTAGAACGGTCAGTAGTCAACACTACCAATGACAGCCAACACCAGAACCACCGCCTTAGAACGATCAGTAGTACAGACTACGAATGACAGCCAACACCAGAACCACCGCCATAGATCGGTCAGTAGTAAAGACTACCAATGACAACCAACACCAGAACCACCGCCTTAGAACGATTAGTAGTACAGACTACCGATGACAACCAACACCAGAACCACCGCCTTAGAACGATGAGTAGTAAAGACTTCCATTGACAACCAACACCAGAACCACCGCCTTAGAACGATCAGTAGTAAAGACTACCAATGACAGCCAACACCAGAACCATCGCCTTAGAACGGTAAGTAGTACAGACTACCAATGACAACCAACACCAGAACCACCGCCTTAGAACGATCAGTAGTAAAGACTACCAATGACAGCCAACACCAGAACTACCGCCTTAGAACGATCAGTAGTAAAGACTACCATTGACAACCAACACCAGAACAATTGCCTTAGACCGATCAGTAGCAAAGACTACCATTGACAACCAACACCAGAACCACCGCCTTAGAACGATCAGTAGTAAAGAATACCATTGACAGCCAACACCAGAACCACCGCCTTAGAACGGTCAGTAGTACAGACTACCAATGACAGCCAACACCAGAACCATCGCTTCAGAACGGTCAGTAGTAAAGACTACCAACGACAGCCAGCACCAGAACCACCGCCTTAGAATGATCAGTAGTAAAGACTACCAATGATACCAACACCAGGACCACCGCCTTAGAATGATCAGTAGTAAAGACTACCAATGACACCAACACCAGAACTACCGACTCAGAACCGTCAGTAGGAAGGACTATCAATGACACCATACAGCAGAACAACCGCCTTAGAGCGGTCAGTAGTAAAGACTACCAATGACACCAACACCAGAACCACAGACTCAGAACCGTTAGTAGTAAGGACTACAAATGACACCATACAGCAGAACAACCGCCATAGAGCGGTCAGTAGTAAAGACTACTAATAACACCAACACCAGAACCACCGCCTTAGAACGGTCAGGAGTAAAGAATACCAATGACACCCAACACCAGAACCGCCGCCTTAGAACGATCAGTAGTAAAGAATACCATTGACAGCCAACACCAGAACCACCGCCTTAGAACGGTCAGTAGTAAAGACTACCAATGCAGCCAACACCAGAACCATCGCCGTAGAGCAGTCAGTAGTAAAGACTACCAATAACACCCAACACCAGAACCACCACCTTAGAACAATCAGTAGTAAAGACTACCAATGACAACCAACACAAGAACCACCGCCATAGAACGGTCAGGAGTAAAGACTACCATTGACAACTAACACAAGAACCACCGCCTTAGAACGGTCAGTAGTAAAGACTACCAATGACAGCCAACACCAGAACCACCGCCTTATACCGGTCAGTAGTACAGACTACCAATGACAGCCAACACCAGAACCACCGCTTTAGAACGGTCAGTAGTAAAGGCTACCAACGACAGCCAGCATCAGAACCACCGCCTTAGAATGATCAGTAGTAAAGACTACCAATGATACCAACACCAGGACCACCGCCTTAGATCGGTCAGTAGTAAAGACTACAAATGACACCAACACCAGGACCACCGCCTTAGAACGGTCAGTAGTAAAGACTACCAATGACACCAACACCAGAACCACCGACTTAGAACCGTCAGTAGTAAGGACTACCAATGACACCATACGGCAGAACAACCGCCATAGAGCGGTCAGAAGTAAAGACTACCAATGACACCAACACCAGAGCCACCGATTCAATACCGTCAGTAGTAAAGACTACCAATGACACCATACAGCAGAACAACCGCCATAGAGCGGTCAGTAGTAAAGACTACCAATGACACCAACACCAGAACCACCGACTTAGAACCGTCAGTAGTAAGGACTACCAATGACACCATACAGCAGAACAACCGCCATAGAGCGGTCAGTAGTAAAAGCCACCACTTTGAACCGTCAGTAGTAAGGACTACCAATGACACCATACAGCAGAAAAACCGCCTGAGAGGTCAGTTGTAAAGACTATAAATGACAACCATAACCAGAACCATTGCCTCAGTAGTAAAGACTACCAATGACAGCCAACAAAAGAACCCCCAACAGAACGGTCAGTAGTAAAGACTACCAATGACAACCAACACCAGAACCACCGACTCAGAACCGTCAGTAGTAAAGACTACCAATGACACCATACAGCAGAACAACCGCCTTAGAGCGGTCAGAAGTAAAGACTACCAACGACAGCCAGCACCAGAACCACCGCCTTAGAATGATCAGTAGTAAAGACTACCAATGATACCAACACCAGGACCACCGCCTTAGAATGATCAGTAGTAAAGACTACCAATGACACCAACACCAGAACCACCGACTCAGAACCGTCAGTAGGAAGGACTATCAATGACACCATACAGCAGAACAACCGCCTTAGAGCGGTCAGTAGTAAAGACTACCAATGACACCAACACCAGAACCACCGACTCAGAACCGTTAGTAGTAAGGACTACAAATGACACCATACAGCAGAACAACCGCCATAGAGCGGTCAGTAGTAAAGACTACTAATAACACCAACACCAGAACCACCGCCTTAGAACGGTCAGGAGTAAAGAATACCAATGACACCCAACACCAGAACCGCCGCCTTAGAACGATCAGTAGTAAAGAATACCATTGACAGCCAACACCAGAACCACCGCCTTAGAACGGTCAGTAGTAAAGACAACCAATGCAGCCAACACCAGAACCATCGCCGTAGAGCAGTCAGTAGTAAAGACTACCAATAACAACCAACACCAGAACCACCACCTTAGAACAATCAGTAGTAAAGACTACCAATGACAACCAACACAAGAACCACCGCCATAGAACGGTCAGGAGTAAAGACTACCATTGACAACTAACACAAGAACCACCGCCTTAGAACGGTCAGTAGTAAAGACTACCAATGACAGCCAACACCAGAACCATCGCCTTAGAACGGTCAGTAGTACAGACTACTAATGACAGCCAACACCAGAACCACCGCTTTAGAACGGTCAGTAGTAAAGGCTACCAACGACAGCCAGCACCAGAACCACCGCCTTAGAATGATCAGTAGTAAAGACTGCCAATGATACCAACACCAGGACCACCGCCTTAGAACGGTCAGTAGTAAAGACTACAAATGACACCAACACCAGAACCACCGCCTTAGAACGGTCAGTAGTAAAGACTACCAATGACACCAACACCAGAACCACCGACTTAGAACCGTCAGTAGTAAGGACTACCAATGACACCATACGGCAGAACAACCGCCATAGAGCGGCCAGTAGTAAAGACTACCAATGACACCAACACCAGAGCCACCGATTCAGAACCGTCAGTAGTAAAGACTACCAATGACACCATACAGCAGAACAACCGCCATAGAGCGGTCAGTAGTAAAGACTACCAATGACACCAACATCAGAACCACCGACTTAGAACCGTCAGTAGTAAGGACTACCAATGACACCATACAGCAGAACAACCGCCATAGAGCGGTCAGTTGTAAAAGCCACCACTTAGAACCGTCAGTAGTAAGGACTACCAATGACACCATACAGCAGAAAAACCGCCTAAGAGAGGTCAGTTGTAAAGACTATAAATGACAACCATAACCAGAACCATTGCCTCAGTAGTAAAGACTACCAATGACAGCAAACAAAAGAACCCCCAACAGAACTATCAGTAGTAAAGACTACCAATGACAACCAACACCAGAACCACCGACTCAGAACCGTCAGTAGTAAAGACTACCAATGACAACCAACACCAGAACCACCGACTCAGAACCGTCAGTAGTAAAGACTACCAATACCACCATACAGCAGAACAACCGCCTTAGAGCGGTCAGTAGTAAAGACTACCAACGACAGCCAGCACCAGAACCACCGCCTTAGAATGATCAGTAGTAAAGACTACCAATGATACCAACACCAGGACCACCGCCTTAGAATGATCAGACTACAGCAGAACAACCGCCTTAGAGCGGTCAGTAGTAAAGACTACCAACGACAGCCAGCACCAGAACCACCGCCTTAGAATGATCAGTAGTAAAGACTACCAATGATACCAACACCAGGACCACCGCCTTAGAATGATCAGACTACAGCAGAACAACCGCCTTAGAGCGGTCAGTAGTAAAGACTACCAACGACAGCCAGCACCAGAACCACCGCCTTAGAATGATCAGTAGTAAAGACTACCAATGACACCAACACCAGAACCACCGACTCAAAACCGTCAGTAGGAAGGACTATCAATGACACCATACAGCAGAACAACCGCCTTAGAGCGGTCAGTAGTAAAGACTACCAATGACACCAACACCAGAACCACCGACTCAGAACCGTTAGTAGTAAGGACTACAAATGACACCATACAGCAGAACAACCGCCATAGAGCGGTCAGTAGTAAAGACTACTAATAACACCAACACCAGAACCACCGCCTTAGAACGGTCAGGAGTAAAGAATACCAATGACACCCAACACCAGATCCGCCGCCTTAGAACGATCAGTAGTAAAGAATACCATTGACAGCAAACACCAGAACCACTGCCTTAGAACGGTCAGTAGTAAAGACTACCAATGCAGCCAACACCAGAACCATCGCCGTAGAGCAGTCAGTAGTAAAGACTACCAATAACACCCAACTCCAGAACCACCACCTTAGAACGATCAGTAGTAAAGACTACCAATGACAACCAACACAAGAACCACCGCCATAGAACGGTCAGGAGTAAAGACTACCATTGACAACCAACACAAGAACCACCGCCTTAGAACGGTCAGTAGTAAAGACTACCAATGACAGCCAACACCAGAACCACCGCCTTAGAACGGTCAGTAGTACAGACTACCAATGACAGCCAACACCAGAACCACCGCTTTAGAACGGTCAGTAGTAAAGGCTACCAAGGACAGCCAGCACCAGAACCACCGCCTTAGAATGATCAGTAGTAAAGACTACAAATGACACCAACACCAGGACCACCGCCTTAGAACGGTCAGTAGTAAAGACTACCAATGACACCAACACCAGAACCACCGACTTAGAACCGTCAGTAGTAAGGACTACCAATGACACCATACGGCAGAACAACCGCCATAGAGCGGTCAGTAGTAAAGACTATCCAATGACACCAACACCAGAGCCACCGATTCAGAACCGTCAGTAGTAAAGACTACCAATGACACCATACAGCAGAACAACCGCCATAGAGCGGTCAGTAGTAAAGACTACCAATGACACCAACACCAGAACCACCGACTTAGAACCGTCAGTAGTAAGGACTACCAATGACACCATAAAGCAGAACAACCGCCATAGAGCGGTCAGTAGTAAAAGCAACCACTTAGAACCGTCAGTAGTAAGGACTACCAATGACACCATACAGCAGAAAAACCGCCTAAGAGAGGTCAGTTGTAAAGACTATAAATGACAACCATAACCAGAACCATTGCCTCAGTAGTAAAGACTACCAATGACAGCCAACAAAAGAACCCCCAACAGAACGGTCAGTAGTAAAGACTACCAATGACAACCAACACCAGAACCACCGACTCAGAACCGTCAGTAGTAAAGACTACCAATGACACCATACAGCAGAACAACCGCCTTAGAGCGGTCAGTAGTAAAGACTACCAATGACACTAACACCAGAACCACCGACTCAGAACCGTCAGTAGTAAGGACTATCAATGACACCATACAGCAGAACAACCGCCATAGAGCGGTCAGTAGTAAAAACTACCATGGACAGCCAACACCAGAACCACCGGCTTAGAACAGTCAGTAGTAAAGACTACCAATAACATCCAACACCAGAACCACCGACTTAGAACGGTCAGTAGTAAAGACCACCAATGACAGCTAACACCAGAACCGCCGCATTAGTATAAACACTATCATTGACAGCCAACACCAGAACACCGCCTTAGAACGATCAGTAGTAAAGACTACAAATGACACCCACCACCAGAACCACCGCCATAGAGCGGTCAGTAGTAAAACCTACCATGGACAGCCAACATCAGAACCACCGCCTAATAACGGTCAGTAGTAAAGACTACCAATGACACCAACACCAGAACCACCGCCATAGAGTGGTCAGTAGTAAAACCTACCATAGACAGCCAACAACAGAACCACCGCCTTAGAACGGTCAGTAGTAACGACTACCGATGACACCAACACCAGAACCACCGCCACAGAGCGGTCAGTAGTAAAACCTACCATGGACATCCAACACCAGAACCACCGACTTAGAACAGTCAGTAACAAAGATCACCAATGACAGCCAACACCAGAACCACCGCCATAGAACGGTCAGAAGGAAAGACTACCAATGACAGCCAACACCAGAACCCCCGAATTAGGACGGTCAGTAGTAAAGGCTACCAGTGACAACCAACACTAGAACCACCGCCTTAGAACGGTCAATAGTAAAAACTACCAATGACACCAACACCAGGACCACCGCCTTAGAACGGTCAGTAGTAAAGACTACCAATGACAGCCAACATCAGAACCACCGCCTTAGAACAGTCAGTAGTAAAGACTACCAATGACACCCAACACCAGAACCATCGCCATAGAACGGTCAGTAGTACAGACTGCCAATTACAACGAACACCAGAACCACCGCCCTACTATGGTTAGAAGTAAACACTATCATTGAAAGCAAATACCAGAGCCACCGCCTTAGAACGATCAGTAGAAAAGACTACCAATGACAGCCAACATCAGAACCACCGCCTAAGTATGGTTAGTAGTAAACACTATCATTGACAGCAAACACCAGAACCACCGCCTTAGAACGGTCAGTAATAAAGACTACCAATGACAGCCAATACCAGAACCACCGCCTTAGAACGGTCAATAGTAAAAACTACCAATGACACCCGACACCAGAACCACCGCCTTAGAGTGGTAAGTAGTAAAGACTACCAATGACAGCCAATACTAGAACCATCGCCTTAAATCGGTTAATAGTAAAAAACTACCAATGACACCAACACCAGAACCACCGCCTTAGGACGGTCAGTAGTAAAGACTACCAATGACAGCCAACACCAGAACCACCGCCTTAGAACAGTCAGTAGTAAAGACTACCAAAGACAGCCAACACCAGAACCACCGCCTTAGAGTGTTGAGTAGTAAAATCTACCAATGACAGCCAACACCAGAACCACTGCCTTAGAGCGATCAGTTGTAAAGACTACCAATGACAGCCAACACCAGAACCACCGCGTTAGAGCGGTTAGTATTACAAACTACCATGGACAGCCAACACCAGAACCACCGCCTTTAAGTGGCGAGTAGTAAAAACTACCAATGACAGCCAACACCAGAACCACTGCCTTAGAGCGGTCAGTAGTAAAAACTACCAATGACACCAACACCAGAACCACCGCCTTAAAGTGGTGAGTAGTAAAGACTAGCAATGACACCAACACCAGAACCACCGACTGAGAACGGTCAGTAGTAAAGATTACAAATGACACCAACACCAGAACCACCGCCTTAGAGCGGTCAGTAGTAAAGACAACCAATAACACCAATACCAGAACCACCGCCTTAGAGCGGTCATTATTAAAAACTACCATGGACAGCCAACACAAGAACCACCGCCTTAGAACGGTCAGTAGTAAAGACTACCAATGACATCCAACACCAGAATCACCGACTTAGAACGGCCAGTAAGAAAGACCACCATTGACACCCACCACCAGAACCGCCGCATTAGTTTGGTTAGTAGTAAACACTATAATTGACAGCCAACACCAGAACCACCGTCTTAGAGCGGTCAGTAGTAAAGACTGCCAATGACAGCCAACACCAGAACTACCACGTTAGAACGGCTAGTAGTACGACTACCAATGACATCCAACACCACAACCACCGCCATAGAACGGTCAGTATACCAATGACACCATGCAGAAGAGTAAGTAAATTATGATGGGCCAACAACCCAACGAAAAGCAATGGAACCATTTCCTTCATCTCCACCGAGGTGATCACATCCTTCATTAGAGGGTAGATGTGTAATATTATGTCTTTGTTTGTCACTGCTTTGTGTCACCTAGTATTTTTAATTTCATGCGAGCACGAGCCGAATAATTTAAGTTGCTTATTTTGAAAGTGAGGATTTGGCGCCAGTAAAATCAATTGAACAACAGTCTTTACTTCTGATCGTTCTAAAGCGGTGGTTTTCATGTCGTTCATTCTTTATAGGGTCTTGTAACTGCTCGCTGCGGGTTTTGGTTTTTCGTGTTTTGCCTTGTTTAGTATCTTTTGATGTGTTTGGCGGGTCCTATTGGGATCACCTCTGTGGGGAAGAAGAAATCGGCTGCTTTGCTTTCAGTTGGATTATAACGTGTGTGCTGCCTGTCATAGTCTGTTTACTCTTCCTCTTGGCATCATTGATAGGCTATGTGCTGAAAAACGAAGAAATTATCCAAGCAATCTTTGCCTTCCTTGGTGCCGAGATGTTTTTCTTTCCTTTTTTAAAATGCATCTTCATTATCTTGTCATTTTTGTAAGGAATAAATTAAATCAGAATGATTCAGACGGATACAATTGTCCTACTGGTGCATATAGTTGTGTAAATGGTATGTCTTGCTTAATTACCCCTTTTTTGTATTTCCTTAGCGAGTGTCAGCATTGTCAATGCATGTATGACAACGCCGACCCACTGATCAGCTGATTGTCTGTTAATCTCTATGTACTGGAACCAAGTTCAGGATGAACAATAATATAATGTGGTCCATTACGAAAACAAGCCTATTCAAATATATTGAAAATTTCACCACCAAAAAATGAAAATTTTCAGATGAAATATTCTGATATTTTTCTTATTTCTGCTAAAAACATAGATTATGGATACTCGTTAGAACCGCCTTGCTGAGGCGGTTATAACGAGTATCCACAATCTATGTTTTTGAGCACAAATAAGAATAATAATGTATACCCTTGTAAACCCCAGTTTTACGTTGGGGGGGGGGGGGGGGGGGAAGGTAAAAATATTCAGGCATGTTTTTGTAATGCTAACAGAGGCTTATAATTATACTTAAGAGAATAATAAGCCTCTGGTTCCAAGGATTAGAAGCAACAGCATATTTAGAGGTTCCTCACAGGGTGTATTTTGTCTATAAATACTAACAAACTAGGCGTATTAGGCTTCGACTAAAATATAATAGAGAACTAGGAGATTAGGCTTCGCCTAAATGATAAGTGAACAAGAAGAACTCAGTAAGTTGACACTTTACAGAGCATGTTATATATTGAGATTTTTTAAGAAGTGAGCTCGCTTTATCTAAGGGAGACAACACAGTTTCGATATCATCCTACAAGACAGCATGTGCGCCCAGCGGAGACTCAGATCAGCCTTCACATCCACGCAGGCAGATCAGAGTCTTAGCAGCTTTCCTGAGGACGCTTAAAAACCCTGGCTACACACAGCGTGCCATGCGAAAACTCTGATCCCACTGCGCGAATTCAGTCTTGTAGGAAATGCTGTGCCCCGGCTCATTTGGATGGTCCGTTTACCATATTTACTCCTGAGTACAGTGAACCCTCGTTACACCGACAGTATTTGTTCCCAGAGATGTTACCATTAAAATAAATATGCTGTTGTAAAGACTCCTTAATGGACAGAATGATATGTAAGAAAGACATTTGTTTTATTCTTATTTCCTCACAGAACATATGTTAAGGATATTTGTTAGAATCGCCTCAGTGAGGCGACTCTAACAAATATGCAAAACATATGTTGCTTGAAGTTTTAATGCAATATGTTTGCATGATTTCTCATTAACTGTCACCATTCTAGCGAAGGTTTCGTGACATTCAAATTGTCATTATAATGATTTTTGTCATTGAATTGAGTTTCAGTATAAAGAGGGTTGACTGTATTGGGACAGACACATCTAAGCAAACTGTGAAGATCAGAATGATCCACCCGACCATTGTTTTATACGCATCAACAGGTAGTAAAAGTGTAGGACAAGTATGCTAAGGAGACAAGGGTTCCCAATATTCAGAGTAAATATGATATAATTGATGCGAAATGCACGAAAAGGACCCTTATGCAATTTGTAGATAACGCAGGCTCTGATCAGCCTGTGCGAATAATCAGAGCCTGCGTCGTTCGCTTGCAGAATCAATGGCTATTGTAGTATATGTCGACGAACAGAGAAATGTCCATATCAAACTGCACGGATACGCATGCTAATCTTTACTTTCGCTTTTCCCATATGGCATAAGGGCCTTTTTCTCACATTCCACATCAATTATATGACATGTCAGTGGTTACGGTGCGCGAAAATGTGCGCAAGTGTTGTAAGCGAACAACTAGTTGTCTGGTAACCACCGTTACACACTACTTTACTTCCCACCTCCAAACAACAGTAATTATCCTTTTTATATAATGGCAAAATATTGTCTCAAGAACTTTGTACACAGCCACTAAAGTGTAATTTAAATACGGAAGACGGAAACGAATCTTTGCCAAGATCAATGCGCAAACATTTGACGAGGGAAGTTATTTCTAAGGAAACATTATAGAGATAAAATACACCCTCAATCTTCGGAGTAAATTGATTACTTTTTTTTTTATCAATACAGAAATATCGACCATCAAAAACTGTGCAGATATCCTGCCAGCTAGACATCCAAATGACATGAAAATAACTGCTTTTATTCAATCAAATATCTCTGGCTGGCTCGTCTGACTGGATTTTTCTAATACATTTTGGCATATTTTCACTGTCACAGCTCCAGAAAAGACACTTTTTTTTTCATCTAAAAATGCTGATTTTTTTTTTCATTTTTCTTCACTTAAACATATGTTGTGATATCCATTAGAAGCGCCTCACCGAGGCGCTTCTAATGGATACTTCAACATATGTTTTCATGGAGAAATAAGGAAAATTATTTCGGACACCCTCTCTTATCTTCAGCTATAACTATATTTATCTATCGTTTCTAAAGAAACCCATCAATCCATAGCCAAAGTCAAAATACGCTTAAATGAATCTAAAGGAAAACTTGATAGACTTGGTAGATTTACCGCCATTTTTACAAGGGAGACAATTTTGCAACTTATTGTTTGCTTTGCTGTACAAAAAACAGGTCCCTTCTGAAAAATGGTCTACTCTAAAAGGAAAGAATGTGCTCCTGTTGGGGGCAAATTATTTCCTTTTAAAATAGATCACTTTTTCAGAAAGTCACTTCTAAAAAGGATCTTCTCTAAAAGAAAAGAATTTGCTCCTGGTGGCAGCAAACTATTTCCATTAAAAGTAGATATTTTTTTTAGAAGGGAGGCAAGACAATTCTCTAAAGAATAGCCTCCCTTGAAAGTGTGTCCATACCTTTTAAAATGAAAACAAAACAAACCTATGCACTGTGGACATAGACGCAAATGAAAACTTAGTTCGCTTTGAGATTAGGGACAAATAGTCAAGTATAAAGACTCGCCATCCTGATAGGTTTGCATTAACAACCATGAAATACGGAATCAACCTTGTCTCGTGTTGCCTCCAATTGTAATGACTCAAGAACCTATTTATCTCAAGAAGCAGCAAAGGATGTTTGTCGAAATTCTCATTCACTCCTCGTCTTGTTCACTTGACCTTAGCTTCCGCTTTAACGTGCCAAACAAAGTTTGTAGCTGAAGACATTCTATTTTTTGAGGAAACAAATCTTGATATTTTAAGTGAATCGTCTGCTTGGTAGACGAGTCACTGGACATGTCAAGACTTGTTTTCTGTTTTCTCTGAAAAAATAAAAACAAACCAACCCAAAATGTCGTCTACTGCAGTTGTGAATGGAACTTTAAGGGTTGAGACATTTGCTAGGAGTGGAGGCTCTTAGCCCGTGTTTTTGATGATAACGCGAGTAGACTGTACGTCTGCAAATGAAGAACTGGTATGTTTGTGCTGATCTCCTAGATTTGCAGCTGTTTTGTTGTTCTCACTGGTATACAAATGTCATTACGAAAACATGCCTATTCAAATATCCTGAAAATTTTACCACCAAAAAATGAAAATTTTCAGATAAAAATTCTTATATTTTTCATATTTCTGCTCAAAACATAGATTGTGGGTACTCGTTAGAACCGCCTCAAAGAGGCGGTTCTAACCAGTACCCACAGTCTATGTTTTTTTCACAGAAATAAGAAAAATACTGTATACCCCTGTAAACCCCAGTTTTACTATATAAAAGTGGGTTTAAGGGGGTCAAAATTATATAGGCGTGTTTTCGTAATGTTTTGGTGGGCAAAAACCGGAGAACCCGGGGAAAACCACCTGACTATCCGTAAGCAGAGACTGGCTTTCCCACATGTGACTCGAGCGAGGCTCGAACCACAGCGGTGAGAAACCTAATGGATTAAGAGTCAACTCTCCTATCCACTAGGCTACGGGGGACCGTTCTGGGCTATGAGCTTTCTAGTATTGTTGCTTTGTACAAGGTAAAGCTGATATTGTATTGTATTGTCATATTGTATATGTGTATATTCGTCAAACAGGGATTAACTGAATACATTTAAATTCTCTCGGCCGTAATTAAGTACATCTTTCGCAGCTCTGGATGCAATTTGTAACTGAATGCATTTCCGGTTGCATGTAATTTAATTAATCAGACTGGTTCAATAAAACTTTTCGGTTGAATTTAAACACAAGAGCTTTATTTTCTCCCCAGTAGTAATCTACAATAACTGACGGATAAATATTTCGATGTTCGTTGGCAGACGAAGAATGATAAAAAGTAACAGAATAAAGTATATCTGTCTTCGTTGTATCACCCTTTCCATCCCCACCCCTATCCTACCTTAAAATAATTTGGTGACTACATGTAACAGGGGCTTACCGATCGCCACCAAATCGTCCCTCTCTTTAGCTGTTTTTAAAACCTAAGAACAATTTAACATGTTTTTGTTCATTAGACCAGCTATTGAAAAGGGATGGAGCGGAGCCTTACTTGGTGGTAGCAAATCACAGTATCCATAGCTGAGAGCTGTACAAAGTGAATCTGAGGCATGAACGCTGTTTAAGCCAGTCTGTAGTGCTCAATGTAAAAAGCGACGTTAAACATTTGTTCGCCATATTTTGCGGTATATCATCATCAGGAACGCGTTCTTTTTTTAAGAACGCGCCATGAAAAAATGGAACATTATGGAATATGCTAACAGCAAAGATTCAGATCAGACAGAGAACCACATAACCTTATAAGGGCCTTTGTCACACAACTATATCTTAAACAATATACAGTGATTATGCCAACGTATAATGAATGCCCTGGTTATACTGCATGAAATCGACGGATAATCTGAACTTCTCTCCCCTTCTGCTCCGAAGGTCCCTTTTTCATATTTTGTTTTCTTTTGCGATGCTTTTGCAGTTATTCTTCGTTTCCATCGATCGAAGACTGGCTTTCGCAAATCCAACTGATTAAATAAATTCCCATTAAGGATTCATGTTTAGTAATTAAATGTGTAGTGTTCATAAAAGTAGATTGCAAATGCATCAGCGCCGTCTATAGCTTTTAATCACAATTACCGAATTTAGCCTAAGTGCTGGGACGGACAGGCCTAAGCAAACAGTGTAGACACTGATCAGACGCCGCAGAACGCGGAGTCTGATCAGGGTCTACACTGTTTGCCACTCATCGCGTAATTTTAGTTGCATTAATGGATAGCAAAATGGTAGTATATAAAGTTTAGGCCCAGTAAGGTAATCAGTAATGGTGTCCAATTAATTAATGTATATATGGTATGGTGTAATGTGTGTCAGGGTTGGCCATCTTGTAAGTGATGCGTCTTATTAAAAATTTGGTGGCACGAAAATACACAAACGTCAAAATCGTACTGAATATTCGTTCTCAATATTATTAACGTGTACTAAAAGGGCAGTTTTAAGGGAAAAGGGAAAGGGCACCAAATACAATGCATGCATCAAAATGATCAGTTTTAGAAAACAAGCATCTTGGTGCAAATTGGATCAAAATCGGATAAGAAATAAGAAAGATTTGTAGTTTACATAAGCATAAAGCCGCCGTTTTGACTATTCAATTAGATAGCTAATTAATTTATTTTTTTTTTTTTGAAAAAACAAATAAAAGCCGCCTGTTGACAGGGATACGCTGCTTATGTGAACTAATCCATAGTTTAGTATGCAAATGCACAAATATGCAGGTATATAGCAACAAAATATATTTCAGGCGTAATTAATTAAGTTTGGCATACTTAATTAGGTGGTTATGGCGTCATTTACTAAAACATTGCGGCTTTCATGGCAGCATTTTTAAATCTTTATAAGCTAATAGTAGTTTTGGGTGGCACTGTGGGGACTCCCAAAACTACTGCCATTTTTTTTTTTTTGTTTTATTTCCCAACTGACTTTCATATTTTTTTTCACCCAGCTTCTCAGCTTAACGGAATCTATATCTTCTGACATTTTATTGTCTGATGTACCTTTTCATTTAAATGAGATATGTCTTGAAGTTCATACCATTCTTTTTGATGTTATGTGGTCTAACAGTCTAGTATGTGCATGGTCTAAAAGTCCATTACCTTGCTATAAGACATTCGCGCCCTAGTTCAATCGTTGATAGGCGTATGAGGGCATTTTATATGAGCTTGCGGGCTGTTCAGTGCAGGGCCTGCAGGTCGATGATACAAGAGTATTCAACATTTCTTATTCCAGCAGCAGTATAACATAAAAGTTCTAAAACCAGGCTTAGCCCAGTAAGCATTCTTTATAAATCTATAGCGGGCCGTTATCGGCCCGTCAGCTACCCTTACGGGCCGATAACGGCCCGCTATAGATTTATAAAGAATGCTAATTGGGAGAGTACACGAGTGGACTTTTTAAAACTTGCATCAATTCACCTCATGTTCATTCTGTTATTTATCTTGTCGCACACTAAGCGCCATTCTCACCCACTATAAATAAAATTTGTATTGTCTTGCTTTGGAAAATGTAATGTAACAACATGAAAACTTTTGTCATGGTTCAATGCAAAAATTTTGTCATAACTCTCTGCATACCAAACGTTTTATTCTTATCATTGGTTTTTAAACCCAGTATTTTTTTTGTTCAACCTAGTATTTTAATAAAAAAAAAATCAGCAAGGTACATGTACGAATACCTTGTCTGCTTTTTTGTTTGTTTTCAAGAAGTTCCACTTGTTTAAATTTTTTGAAAGTTTTACAATACTTTAAGCAGAAAAAAAAATCCAATACTAAATTCCAAAAAGTCAGTTTACTACAGAAATTGCATTGGTCGGAGCCATGTTCGACCGTAATATCAATTTTACCATAAATATTTAAAACAGCAAACCCCAGAAACAGAAAATATAAATGGCTTCTGATAAGATTTTGTCAACCACAAATATTTTTTTTTTTTTAAATTTAGAATACAACGCCAAAAGCGACACATGTCTTTCTAAAGATGTCGAAAGCACAGTACGTTTCTCACAGCTAAGTTTCCTTGTTTTCTGCGTATATCTTTAATATTATGGGTCGCAACGTGAGAAATCGTACCTTCTGACATGTGCGCACAACGAAGAACCAAATTATTCAGCGCACTCACACAGTCTGGTCAGAGTCTCCGTTGCCTGCATGAAGATTCGCATAGTTGGCTGTCCAAAAAAATGCACCCAGTGAATATTCTTATCAGATTAATAAAAACTTAATTATTATTATTATTATTATTACTACACTGTGCGAATATGCAGGCTGATCTGAACATTGAATGGGCGTACATGTCGAAGGTACGTTTTCTGACGTTACGGCTCAGATGATTCCACCTTTACAACTCTCTGGGCACATTCAGCAGACGACAAAAAGATGATATTTTTCTTAATTATCAGAAACAGATTTTGACTTTTCATGCAAATTGTCTCCACAGGAGACAATTTGCATGAAATGTCAAAACCTGTTTTCTGGAGAAAAACAAATAAGAAAACTATTTCAATATGTCGTCTGCTGAAAATTTTACCCAGAGTGCTAAGCGTTAACCAACTCTCTAAAACAACTTCGTAAAATGATTAGCCTAGATAAGTGCAGCGATGCAGAAAATTCATGGATTTTATGTCTTCGTACAGAAATATTACAGTCTAGGACATTTGCATATAAAACGCTCTTCATTAGCCTCTGTCTAGTTCAAGTTCTACCACTCTCTTGGCAGACTCAGCAGACGACAAATTATTATTTTTTTCGTATTTTTCCCCAGAAAATAGGATTTGACATCAAAAGTAAAATGTCTCCAATGAACACAATTTGCATGAAATGTCGGAATTCTGTTTTCTGGAAAAAAGGAAACAATATTTTAAAATGTCGTCTGCTGAAAAGTTTACCCAGCATGCCAAGCGTTAATATTCACACAGTTGTATTAAAAGAACTCTTTTAACCTTTAAGGTGTCAAGCAAAATGGTAACAGACGACAGTGTATTTTCTTTCAGTATTACTTTTTAGAGAAAATAAGGCTTGACATTTCAAGTGAATCGTTTGCTAGACATACGATTTACATGAAATTTTAAGCCTATTTTTCTCTGAAAACTAATAAAACTATTTAAAAATGTCATCTGCTGCAGTGGTGATCGGCGCTTTAAGGATTAAAAAGCACAGACGATGCTTTAAAGATAATGTCTGAAAAAAAGTGTATTACATTACTGTAGTATTTTGGTCAATGACTGTCAAATATATGAGGAAATATTGAATGACCGCATAATGTGTAGACCATAGGATGGAGACCTTAGCTGCGTGAATGCGCATGCGTATCCGTATCTTTGCTGTCCGAGCTCATTCTATGGTATCGTGCGCGGAGTCCTACCCAATTGTTGTACATACGCCCACGTAAGAACACATTACCAGGGACACCTTAACACATTACCATACTTGTTCCTAAATTTGACTTAGAAAAGGAATGGCCCATGAGAGTCACAAAATTGAAAATAGCTGAAGAGTCAAATCTTCTGGGCCCTGCTGTTCAAAGCACTGTTAGCTTAACGAGCTCGTTAGTGGTCAAAATGTCAAGTGCTCTAGTAAGTACAATATCTAATTCAAAGGTATTTTAGCTGAAAAAATGTGAATGCAGCAGAAATATTAGCATATATGACATATTTAATGATCAAAGTTTTAACGTTACGTTAACTAACGACATCGTTAGTTTTGAAAAACTGGGCCCTGAACAATACATATTAGCTAGTTTCGGCCAGCTACATGTTGGCCTTTACAGTGATCCTCATATCTATACTACTAAAAGAACGAATTAGCCTCAAAAACTAGAAAACGGTAAACAGTATTATAGACGTATCTGTTTGATAAGATGAATTTCAATGGGAAGGAATGGGGGAAAAAAAAAAAAAAAAAAAAAGATGCAGTTACCAACAAACCATAATAAGCACTTATCTCTTGGTATCTTTTAAGACTCTAATGGACCTACTTTGATTTTGTTTCTACTATGTCCTTGTAACTTCAATTATCGCAAGATTTCAAGGACAACCGAAACTCTGACAAAGAGATTTACAGTTCCGACAATATGTCTGAGTTTCAAAATTAAATTTCGCTAATTCAAGAGTAAATAATACACTTTCAAGGGAAGCAACTCTTATAAACCGTGTTAGTGATTTTTGCAGTCTCCAGTATTTACTCCAAGTATTGGACAAAGAAGCCTGAGCTTTACCACCAAAAAAAAATGAAAATCTTCGCAGACGGACAAAGGCATTCGCTGTCAGCCTATAGAATTAAGAAATAAATCAACTCTAGTAGTGATTTGTTGAGTAATAAGTCACAGTTCGGAGGTTAGTTGTAAAGTAGTAATTTATCTACTTACAAGTGACCGACAAATTATGATTTATTACTCAAAATATCACACACAAGAGCTGATCTATTCGATTTTAACATATACAAAACGACGAAAAAAATTGTATCCTTAGATTCTTCCAAGTTTCCAAAAATTCCGCCAACAGTTTTGACTGTAAAGCTCTTACGTTGTTGACGAGATAAAAATGTTACATTGTTTAACGTCATGGAAACGGACTGACGTCAGCAAAACGCTAAAATGACGTCGGAACGGCGCTAGATAGAGCCGCGCTTCCGCCCAGTGATTTGTTGCAGAATAAATCACGGGTTTTCTCCATTGCCTATATAGGTTTGCTGTGTTAAAATAATTAGATACTGAAAAGTATGTATCCTTTATTGTTTCATTTAGATGGCTGATCTTCAGCTGTGCTGTTCACATATGCGCCAACAAGAAGGACAGTTATCAGTTTTTTGGCGAAAGGATAAGCACAATACAGATTAACCGCTTGCATGACTAAACCTGCCTAGTAAAAATATGGTTAGGTAAACAGACCGCGCTCGACATAACCCCATGGGGTTGACTAGGCCGTAAAACCCCAACACAAACACTTAAACATATGCACCAGACATCAATTCTCCTGTCCAAGTCCATTTTCCATAGGCACTTGGTCCTATAAAAAGACCACTGATGAGGCCTACTTGGTCGAAACTAGCAACTAATTATGTCTTCTAAAACTTTACACCGGCTGTTTTCAGTTTAGTGTGTTCATTGCTCCAAAATGTCTTACCTTCGGTTTCTCATAGCTCGAGTTTCCAAGTATTTAATTACCACTTTGATGTTGTCTTCCTGTGTCTTTTCGTGGACTACCATATATGTATATTGTACATTACCGTATATTATAAACTTTGGGAAAAGTAGGCTTGAGCAAATAATGTAGACTCACTCCCTAAAGGAACAGTTTAATCAGGGAATGCACTGTTATTTCATTATTACATTTAGACTAATCGACAAGTAGATAAAATACACTTGCTGTTTAGGACAAGGACATATACGGTCAGGAATCCGAATATTTAGGATATCTGAGGTAGGTTAAGTACGATAAGGTATTAACGTTTACAAATGAGCATGACAAAACCAACAAATTGGCATGTGCGTCCAGCGAAGACTCAGATCAGCCTGGGCATCCGCCCAGTCTGATCAGAATCATTGCTTTCCGCATGAAATAAAGCTTTGGTCCTTAGCTACCTATTAAGTGCACAGCAAAGTCTCTGATCAGACTGGGCGGATGCCCAGGCTGATCTGAGTTTTCGCTGGGCGCACATGCCATTTGTTTAGTTTTGTCGTGCGCTGGCTCAAATATTAAAGGAAATTTTAGTATTTCAGTGTTTTGCTGTTTTTTAATAGGTTTTTAAAGCAACGAACCTTTGGAGCAATAAACACACAAAATTGTAAACAGTAGTTGCGGTCATGGTACCAAAGCCGTAATCCAAACTCATAAATCCATAAACGAATGACGAATCAGAATGTTTAGACCATCAGACATGGACTCCAGAACAAAGGGTGTAATCAGGCGTCCGCGGATAGTGAGTATTACTTGGTAAGCAAGCTTCGCCCACCATGCCCATAGGCCTGAACGAAGGAAATATCGGTAGAAGCGTATGTCCGGGATTTGGGAAGTCTACTTATGGCGCGTCACTGGCAAAAACATCAGAAACAATTCTGGAAACTGCCACTTTGTAGGGATTGACTAGATCATGATGTCTCCCATCGAACTTCTTAAGTGTTGCTACCAGTTTGTTTTTTTCTTGATACCCCTGGCTCAACAACTTTGTTTTGAGCACTTTCCCACTTTCTCCATGAAGTCCTGATAATTTGAACAGGTTCTGGCAAAACGGATTAACTGTCGAACGTAAACGCCGTATGCTGGTGCAGAAGGGATATTACTGCTCAGGAATGGAAAGTTAACAATGGGAAAATTGAAGTCATCCCGTGTGTCATAAAGCCTAGTAGTACCCTTTCCATTGTCAATGTAGAGATAACAATCCAAGTATGAGGAGGAGGCTGCAGTCTCCGTTGTTTCCTTTATTTCAAGTTCACGTGGATAGATGAATTCTAAATACTCTGCAAATTTTGTGTTTTTCAGAGACAATACATCATCTATATATCTGTAGGTGAAATTGAATTGTTGTGCGAGGTGTTTCTTGCCTGCTTGGAGGAGACTTTGTACAAACTCCGCCTCATACGAGTATATAAACAAGTCGGTGAAGTCGGCAACTAACGGTGCACACTTAGTACCCATCGGTATGCCGATTGTTTGCTGAAATATCCGACCGCCGAACTCAACAAAAATATTGTCGATTAGATATTCCAGCATCTTTATGGCATCTGCATCTGAGTATTTTTGTGGCGCATCAGAGTGATCCCGAACGAAGTATGTGTCTTTGTAGCCTATGACAACATACTGAAATCGACGGTTACCATTCTTGTGGAAGAAACACTGGTTGAAAATTGTCTTTAATTTAGATTTCAATTTATCATGAGGAATAGTAGTGTAAAGAGTAGAGAAATTGAAAGATTTTATACTGTTGACGGAATGAAGAGATTGTGCCTTTAGGTTTTCTAAGAGCTCTTTGGAGTTTTTCAGGATCCACATCTGATTAACACCATTTCTGGCATATGCAGTGTCACAATACTTCTGAAGGCCTTCTTTAACTGCGGTTAGTATTCGTGTTAGAATCTGAGAAAGAGGCTTGGTTGAGCACTTAGCTGAACCCGCAATATATCTCTGTTTGTACGGATTCTTGTGAAGTTTAGGAATCCAGTACAGTTTGGGAAGGTCAATATCTTCCTCTGGGAGGGAAATTCCAAATGCCAGCATCACCGAATGGTGGTTTTGTAGAATTTCTTCCTTGGACGTAGCAGTAAGATTATATGTAGGGTTTCCGCTGAAATGTCAAGTTTATAGGGCAAACTTGGCAGGTTTCGGCAAATAAGGCCTCATCAGTGACCCCCGTATAAAATTTCAAAAACCTCGAAATGGGTTCAGTGATCACAAATGACCAGAAAATGCATGCTATATCATCTATTTAAATATATAGAATTTGCTTTAATTGCCTTAGTTATTTTCAGTACTATAGGGTAGATCGCCGCAGCCGAGCGGTCAGAACGTTTGACTGCGGTGATGAAGGTTGCGGGTTCAAGCCTGGTTCATACCATCGATTAACACACTGTCACTGGTCCCCAGTGATGATAGTATACTCTTGTCGGAAAGTTTTAACGCAGCAAAAGTAGATGAACGGACCTCGGATGTCTTTATGCTACCCTAAAACCCCTTGGAATCCAGCCACTGTCCATATAGCCTCATAGCTATAGGGCACACTTACCTTTTAACGACCTGGGCCCAGTTGTTGAAAGCGTCGTTAGCTAAACGAGTTCGTTAGTGGTCAAAATGTTAACTGTTCTAGTAAGTACAATATTTAATTCACAGGTATTTTTGCTGAAAAAAATGTGAGTAGCTTTTGCAAATGCAAAAGCTACTCACATTTTTTTTCAGCAAAAATATTAGCATATATGCCATCTTTAATGATCAAAATTTTAACGATACGTTAACTAACGACATCGTCAGTTTTGAACAACTGGGCCCTGGCTAACAGTGATGACACGGATAAGGGACCATGTTAAGGAGGCGTCTGATCTGCCTATACACTGTTTAGTATCCTCATTTTTGGACACTGTGTATCAATGGATTACCGTACTCATAATATGTATTTTGACACACAGGCGTGAGCAAACAGCATCGACCCAGATCAGACGCCGCTAAACGCGGAGTCTGATCAGGGTTAACACCGTTTGCTACTCAGACAACAATTTGTAAACATAAGAATCGGTATTAAAATAGACTGGTCGAATTTTAAGAATGTGTGTGGTAAAGCGTTAATTTGTCCGAACTCTTAGGGTAAATATAGCAATGTGATTTTTGTCGGTTAAATTAGTCGGCCAGTCAGCACTCTTCTTATTTGATAAAGTAGTTTCCAAGCATATTGACCATCCGCCCCTGTATTGCAAAACTGGCGAATAAATCTTGTTCTGAATGTGTCTGTAAACATTTGAAGAGAACTGTTATTTCCCAAAGAAAGATGAAACATCCTAAGATAATAAGATTGGCTCTTTTATCGACAGGGTGACAAGAAGCCCGTTTCTGGAGAGGGAGCGACAGCTTTCCTCTACATACGAGCCGAGAATGAACAAATCTGCATAGAGGATAGATATATTCAGACTGTGTCCCTACATGAAATAGGGACTTTGTGGAAATATATTTTGAGCATTGAAATGCTCTGGATCTTCACAGACTGTCTGAGGAAAAATGTCAGTTTTCTCTTTAGATGGTCCCGTTGATTTGCGATACGCTGAGAGAAGTGTTCGTGCCAGATAAACATCACATTCACTTGAAAATAACCAGGTTTTGTATGATCAAAGATCTTAGACAGACTCGTCAAATTTCATTGTGACAATCGGTTCTGGCAACGTTCATTTTACATCTGCCTGTCTGGGAGAAATAATTTCGGGCTTCAGTTGGTCATGTTCGTGTGGTCTGTCTTTAACCCTTTCACTCCCGAGTTTTTGACATGGACTCTTCAGTCTCTAAATTTGGACACATTCATTTTTGCAAACTGGGGGTTCTACCAAAAGTAAAAAAAAAAAACTTGAAAAAAAGATGGCAAACAATGTAGACTGAAATGAGACGTCTCTATCTACACTGCTTGCACAGGTGTCTGTCTTGGTCTGCAGGACTGAAAGGTTAACCCAGTTCAGATTGAATTAACTGCCCCTACACTATGTATTGGAAGAGTTGAAGTTCAATTTTAGGTACATGTACGTCTGCTGTGATTTAGATATTCCTAGGGAAAATGACCAGTCTATTTGTATACAGCGGAGACTTTTACAAGACTCTGCGGCGTTTGATCTGGGTCTGCACTGTTTGCCAATTAACCTTTTTGGAGTTTCCAGACTAAAATGGTTGAAGTCTCTTGAAATAGAACCTTGACTACACCCATAACTCTACCTATTCTAGTGGTGTAGCCAGTATGGCATTCATTTTACGCACACCCAGGAAAAAACTTGAAAACTATGCCTAGAATTGCTTCCAAAATAGGGACTACTCTTAAAGTAAAGAATTTGCTCCCAAGGGGAGCAAATTCGTTTCTTCAAGAGCAGCCCTTATGGTAAACAAGCCAAAAAAATATATTTTAATGTCAATTTATTATAAATATTTCCATATATGGGCATGGCGGCCATTTTGGTCATGTGACCTGGACCCCGCGAACAAACTTTCGTTTCCCTATCCCATGGAGGCTCCACATGAAATTTGGCTTCAATCGGCTCAGCGGTTTCGGAGAAGAAGACGTTGCCATATGATAAGCTCACCAATGAGCCTCAGGTGAGCTAAAAATGCAAGTCATGTAATCATACAGAGGAGCACCTAGAGAACAGTTTGTACACCAGCGAAGTCAGATAAAGGTTCGTGCTCATAGGTATTTGATAGGGTTGGATTCGTTCAAATTTTAGGACAAGTATGGAAATGAGTGAAGGCGGCCGAATCTACCTGCTAATAGTGCATACTATAAATCGTATGTGCGCATGAGCAGTTCGTATATGATCGATGCCAGGTTTTCCCTTGATGTGCCTCGACTGCTGCAGACTAATAACGAATGGAATAAACAGACAGGATGACATAATGATTTTGTGTCGATGAATGTCTGACAAGATACTTTAATAAAATCAATTAAACAAAAAAGCGTTTCATCTTTCGAGAGAGAGAGAGAGAGAGAGATGTATGTAAAGTTGTCTTATATAAGTACTTTAGCAAATGCTACAGACTATATTGTTGGGCCTTTGGAACTTACTCCGTTTACAGTATTCAATACTCCTGATCAATATACAATTCATCAAACAAAATGCAATGTTTCTGTACTGGCAAAGAAAAGTAAAATTATTATCGCATTTTTCTGTTGCTATAAAAATTTAGCTACATACGATGATCCACGATTTGTTACATGTACAGTAAAACCTGTGTAAGACAGCCACCATTGAAATTGATTTTAGTGGTTGATGTGGAATGGTGGTTGTCTTATAAAGGTACATGTCATGTAATTTTGCTAGCAAAATTACATGACATGTACCTTTATAAGACGGACAACTTTTCCACATCAACAACTGTTTAAAGTCAGTCTCGAAGGTGGCTCTCTTACACAGGTTTTACTGTACACTTTATTTTGAGGAATAAGCAATCAAATATGCCCTAACTCGTTGATTTACTTGCACGTCTTACACGATGGATCAGTTTTACAATTATAAGGTATTAGTCTTCGTTTCTTTTGCCAACTGGTAGTATTGCGTTTTTTGCGGGTCAGTATATGATAAACCCCATCACGAAAACATGCCTATAGCATTTTGACCCCCTTAAACCCCACTTTTATATAGTAAAACTGGGGTTTACAGGGGTCTACATTGTTTTTCTTATGCTGCTAAAAAAACATAGATTGTGGGTACTCGTTAGAGCCGCCTTGCCGAGGCGGTTCTAACGAGTACCCACAATCTATGGTTTGAGCAGAAATATGAAAAATATCAGAATGTTTTATCTGAAAATTTTCATTTTTTGGTGGTGAAAGTTTCAGTATATTTGAATAGGCGTGTTTTCGTAATGCCATGTAACAGACGTGTAAAAATGACACTGACTTATGTTTTATATCAGCTGTTTGCATTATATTTCCATTTTCTTGCAAATGTTTTACAATGCGCAAGCCGGCCAGACAATCTTTGGATCGTATTAACTCAAAACAAGTGGACTCGATTAGTCATGTCCAACTTGCGCCTGAGCAAACTGCTTGAATCGCATATGTGCTTTTCGCGCATGCCTGTGCTTCTCCTTCGCATATGTGTTGATCAGGACAAAAGCATACATGTGCAAGCTGTAAAGCTGAATTTGATTAGGACGCTCCGTGTTCGGACAAACAATAGATGAATACTTAAAAACGTCAGAAAGCAAAGGGCAAAGGTACCGCCTGGAATTCGTTAAAGAGCAGACTGTCTGCGCCTACCTTGTTTGCATTTGTACTAAGCCCCATTTGGCGTAACACGTTAGACAGAGGACTGGTTATGAAAAAGTATCTGATGATAACTCTGGGATACTGTTCTCTAGTTCCCTGTACTAACATGGATTATGGGTACTCGTTATAGTCGCCTCGCCATTGGTTTAATGGAGAAATACCAAAAAAAAAAAAAAAAAAAAAAAAAAAGTCCTGTAATTATATCCAAATAACAAATTCTATAGTCAACATAGATGATTTTCAATTCGAACCATAGCTTTAAGTATGGCAACATTTTTCATCTTAACCATATATTTGTTTGTTTTTTTTTGTGTGTTTTTTTTCTCAGTCCTCCACGACAAATAAGATGATAAAAATACATTATTCTTGTGGTACTGTTTGTTGTTTGATTGCTTACAATCGAGCCAAAGTATACATATATGTGTACATCACAAATTCCTGAAGGTTCTTGACTACGTGATTATCATTGATCAATGAAATCAAACTGCACGTTTGTATGTAACGGTTATTTATAACCGCGCTATCATTGTCACTGTGACGTCAGTTTAAAGAGTATAAAACCGGGACTGGGACCCTGACAAACAATGAAGATCCAGATCAGACGCCGCAGAATGCGGCGTCCGATCAAGGGCTGCACTATTTGCTAAGATTACAGGAAGTTAAGGGTTAAATGAAACAGACTTAAATCCCCGTTCAGCACCATTTTCCAGCCTACTCAAAAAGATAACCGACCCATTAGTGCTGCCAGTGCACTGATTTTATATTGCGGAGATTATAAATAGGTTCTTAAAGGAATGACCCTTGAGAGTAATGATCACACTCACTAAGTAAAGTTTACTCCTTTAAATAGTCATGTAGCAATGAAAGCAGTATTAAGGGGACCTGATACACTTTTTAGATTTTCCACCATTTTAAATACAAGGGAGACAACTTCTGATTGCAGTTCCTTTTGAAAAGGGGTCTACTCTAAAAGGAAAACATTAGGAAAACATGCCTATTCAAATATACTGAAAATTTTACCACCAAAAAATGAAAATTTTCAGAAAAAAAAAAACTGATATTTTTCATAATTTCTGTTCAAAACATAGATTGTGGGTACTCGTTAGAACCGCCTCGACGCGGCGGTTCTAACGAGTATCCACAATCTATGTTTTTGAGCAGAAATAAGAAAAAATAATGTATACCCCTGTAAATCCGTTTTACTATAAAAAAGTGGAGTATGAGGGGGTCAAAATTATACAGGCGTGATGAGATTGCTCCCCGTTTTAGAGTAGACCCCTTTCAGAAGGGAGGCAAAACAAGTTTGACAAAGTTAATGCCCATGAAAGTGTACCCACTGACCATTATCTTATCTATGTCTATGACTTCTTATTACATTATAGACAATATGCCTTTGTCTATATTATACCGGCGGTAATATCGAGGGATTTCCACATCATGTCTCAATAAATATGCATATTTCTGGAAAGTTGTGACATTAATAGTAGTTAGGTCATTAACCGACTAAATTAAGCAATAAGTCTTATATCATGCACCGAGACATGCATATCATCAGAAACGTGCGAAAAGGTACCTTACGGCTTATGCATTCAACGAGAACATATCAGCCTACGATTCCGCACAGACTGAAAAATCTAAAAAAAAAAAAAAAAAAAAATCTTCCGAATATCACTTCCAGTATGGGGTAAGTGTCGGGGGTAGGGGGTGCTATTCTTAAAGAAAAGAATTTGCTCCCAGAGGGAGCAAATTCTTTCTTTTAAGAACATCCCCTATGATAAAGGAGGATATATATTTGTAATATATCACTTTTTATTGAAAATATTTTTCCTAACGCACGTGCGCAATGAGCGCCATCAGAGTTCCCGGTAGGCGTTGGGTACCGAACGTATGTTTGTGATTTAACTCTTGTCCTGCTGGACCTGGATATACCCTGTCTTTGCAAACAGTGTAGATCAAGATCAGTTGGCTTCTGAAGAAGCCAACTGATCTGGATCTGCACTGTTTGCCATTAAGTATGTGAATTTATAGCATCAATCTGGATCAAGTAATCTGATTGGCTAAAAATTAAAAGTGGGTGTGGCATCTTAAATTATTCAGCAGGACAAGGGTTAATTAAGCTGTATCACAATTAAGGGCGAGGTTTTGCGTGAGTAGCACTGGTTTTAAGCCCCTATATTTCCATTACCCTAATTAAGTTTTCTGCTGACCGTTCCAACCCAGCTAGCATTCTACATAAATCTATAGCGGGCCGTTATCGGCCCGTCAGCTACCCTGACGGACCGATAACGGCCCGCTATAGATTTATGTAGAATGCTTACTGGAAATGCGGTTCCGCTGTTGCAGGTCTTCTTTGTTCAGGAATCGGTGGTTTCATATGTGACGTTTGTTTGTCATTGTTTGTTCCTTATCTCTTCTGTCTTTTTTCTATTTTTTGGTGTCTCTGGAAGGCTGTGCAAACGCAAGCCTCGTGATTGTAGCATTTCTTATGTATCTTCACTTATAGTTTTGATGGTTTCTGTGGATGTAAGGATCCAAGGGTTTATTCACATTTTCTGTTCTTTGTTCTGCGTATGCGCCATACATAAGAGTCCATCACGAAAACATGCCTATAAAATTTTGACTCCTTAAACCCCACTTTTATATAGTAAAACTGGGGTTTACAGGGGTACACATTATTTTTCTTATTTTTGCTCAAAAAACATACATTGCGGGTGCTCGTTAAAACCGCCTCGACGAGGCAGTTCTAACGAGTACCCACAATCTATGTTTTTGAGCAGAAATATGAAAATATCCGAAATTTTTATCTGAATTTTTTTCCTTTTTCGGTTGTAAAATTTCAGTATATTTGAATAGGCATGTTTTCGTAATGAATGCTCCACTTTTATGGGTGCAACTCATATATAAAATGGGTAGTCGTTGCATAATAAGGTACCCAACCATACTTATCAGTTGTACACTGAACATAGATCAGTTGTCGCTAGAACAATTACTCTGCTGCCGATATATAACATTTGTTGAAGAACTGTGAAAAGCAATGTGAACACAAGAATATATAATCTCAATTAGTCTGCTTGTTGCGTAGCCAGAAAGGAATTAGTTAACGCCCAGCAAGGCAAAATCGAAAAGAAAAAGTCTCTCATGTATCACTATCTATTTGGAGGCTACGCTACTCTTGAAGGAAATGGAGAGGGGATTTGTTTTTCTTTAGTAACAGCCCTAATGACAAAGGAAGAAATATTTTATATTATATAATTGTTATCTCTTTTCATGATATTTTTTTTCTTTATGCACATGCGTAATGAGCGCTACATCTATGTCTACAGTTTAGTTTCTATACAAGCCTTTTAACACCACTAGACAGTACCATTTCGGTATACGGAAAGGGTTAGTCAAAGCATTGAAGATGTCTTTGAAACAAAGGCAAATGGGAGTTTTTCGGTGAAATTCAGACCGTGGTTGTTTTAGCAGAAGGCTTTATAGCATAAAATAATTACGAATAAACCGTGTTCTATTTGTATTATTTTTTATTATTATTTTATTTTATTTTTTAAACAAGGTATTCCAAGCAGTAACGCTTAATCTCCTGTTAATGTAATGTTTTAAACACATAAATTTCAAAGATGCTGTTCTTTATTTCGTCACCGTGAGTATTATGTTGGACGCTTGTCTACAAAAGACCCGGTATTAATTTACAAAAAATAAGTTTTGCTACTTTTAATCAATATGATCGCCATAAAATTAGCCTTGCATTTGACTCCCATTATCTAAAACACCAGGGTGCCAGAGTTTTATTTCCTTATGACACTAGTGATCCAAATGAATAAGGGATCCAGATAGAATTTTTAAACAATCACTTTATTTGCCAAAGAACACGACGTTTCGGCCATCAAGTGGCCTTTCTCAAGAAGATCAATTCAAGTTGATATCTAAAAGTATTTAAATATATATCAAAATTACATTAAAGATTAAATTTCTTAAGATACTACTGCTTTCTACTGCTCATCTTATAGATGGATACCAAACAACATCAATTTGTTTGGTATCTATGTTAAGATCAGCATCAATATTGTTTGGTATCTATCTATAAGATGATACCAAACTCAATGAATGATTCTTTCCAGGCAGTAATCTAGAACAGAATTATATCAATATTTGCAGCTGCAATAACTCTTCAGATTTTCACTATATTTCATTACATCACAGGCACCGCCATGTGACGTCACAAGCACCTCCAGCTGTTTTTGAAGAATCCAGCCTTATTTGGAGTTTATCGATATCTGTATTCAGGCAAGCAGGTTTACTTTACATCAGTGTACCGAGATAAACAGATTCGTATGCAAGATACCCGCATTTAGAACCAAAAACGATCGATCTTTTTCTGTTTCGAGTACTTCGGGCTGACTTTGAAGCCACTTCAAAGGTCGTATCTTTGGTGAATATTGAAAGTTTTGGAGGATATGACATGTGACAAAACTTTATGTCTTTAAGGGTCGAATAGCACTTTCAATTACTAATCAACTCCCTGGTTATTTTATATTTTGTCAAAAATGATGAACACGTAACTTGTTTTGGGCTATATTTTGACCATCACGGGCAGCTCCGGACGCCTGTCACAACCGATAATCAGTACCTCCGTTGGAGGTACCTGTGATAGTTTACCAGGCGTGTAAGTGTATAACATGCGGATGCACGTAGTGATGTGAGTTTAATTCCCTCAGTTTGTGTCATGTAATACGTTTATTTGCAGTTGGTGTTTAAAATATTTATTTGCTGTTCCCTCTATAGACATGATAATGCAGACTTTTATGCAATCTGATCACATGAGTGTAAATAATTTAGCTGACTTTCTTTTATCTATTTATGACCCAACTTAATAACACCTGTTAATTCAAAACGTAGTCAGTCACTGGCGTGTTGCAAATGACAAACGAGCTTTGTCACGGCAACTCTCAGAAACAAATAAAAAAAAACCCCACTTTCTCCTACAACAACATCATCATCATCAACAACAACTACTACTACTACAACCATCACCACTACTACTACTACTACTGCTGCTGCTACTCCTCCTCCTTCTACAACTACTACTTCTACTAGTGCTACTACTACTAACAATAAACGAATGTGACATCCTTCGCATCCACCCCTCGCCCCTAGCTGAGCTTTAAGTGGAACTCTATTTTCAGATTCACTGCATCATCTCCAACGCTGCAAAGAAGTAAACTATCGTATTCTGCCTAATTACCGCACATACCCCTACAAGCGCACAGTCAAGCAATTCTGCAGTCGTCAGATTACAGCCAGTGTACTTATATCTACTTCTTTATAAAGGCATATATTGTGGGTACCCATTTGAATTGCATCTACTTGTCGATGCAATTCAAACGAGTATCCGCAACATATGCTTTAAAACGAAAATCAGAAAAAAATGCAAAAAAAAAAAAGAAAAAAAAAAGAAACAACAACAACAAAAACAACAACAACAACAACAAAACACACACACACACACACACACACACACACACACACACACACACACACACACACAAACAAAAAACAAGAACATCGCATAAGCTATCATTTGATGAGTCCTTCGCTGATTTTTTTAAGTGTACCCTTAGTATAGGTAGGTACATATTTTACCACAAGTTTTCCGAGTATGTTTGAAAAATCTGAGCGCACAAGGCGGTAATTAGGTCGAATACGGTACTAAACAACTGTTACGGTACTAGTTGCACAAACCAAAGTAGCACTATATCGCAATACGATGCGGTCTCTCCGCATCAGCACAAAACGTCATCTATTGTTATATGATAATCTGTTTACTATCTATATGCATGCAGTATTCGACCTAATTACCGCACTGCGCGCTTACGATTTTCTAACTTTTTGTAGTTAAATTCCAACTGATAAGGACTTTAAAGAATGAAAAGTTGATTTCATGCGAAAGCTAAAAGTACAGCTGTAATTTGAAGACTACGAAATTGCTTGACTGTACGCATATAAGGGTATGCGCGCTAATCAAGTCATGGTTCGATGGTAACATTTTGTTTAAAAACAAGGTTCGCTTCTTCTCAATGAAAAACAGATCCGTGTATGTAAATTTTATGTTTACATAAAAGTATTTATAGAAAACCATCACTTTTTGCCAGCCACTGCTTATGCCATGCCAGTTATAGTTACTCGAGACTCCAAAAAGTCGTCGATAGTTTTCAGAGACACTATATTATCGAATGATTTTTTCGGTTTGTTTTTCTCAGCCAATTGGAATGCGCTGTTCTCAGTGACCCTGTGATCACGCTTTCTGAAGTACACTTTTTGGATTCTATCATGTAGATGGCTACTTTTTTGCGTTCGCTCTCAATGTTTTTTATAATACATTACCCGCCCCCATCCCCCATCTCCCCCTTGAGCTTTGGCTGGCATGGGTATTTATCGGGGCAATTTTTGTTTTGCGCTTTTTTGTCGCCCAGATTTGGCGTATCAATAATTTGTATCATTATAATTGCTTTAAGAGTTTAAAAGCATTCATATTTCATTGATACACATTCGTTCTAATTGTGTCGGCATTGAAATAAATGCCCTCTTTCAACATTCATACGGTGTTTAATTGTTTATCGCCAAACACAGCTTCACAGCAGCCATACCTATTGCTATGGCCGTTTCTATAAAAAAACGGTTTTGCTCCTGCATGTTTCAATCAGTATGGCCAACACAGGATTTTGCTTAATCATGCGAAAAGATTGATCTCAGACATTTGCATGCAAGAGTAATATTTCAAAAGAAACCGCAGCATTTAATTTCCAACAAAAATAGAGTGCTGATACCAACAACGTCTTCATTAGTCCGGTTCCCTAGTGCGAGATATCTGTTTTCAAATGGGCCGCTCCAAGCGAAAAAAGCAGTCGTGCAAACGCAAAATGTGAGGATTCACATCATCCTCGCAAGGTCTCATCCGGGCCTTTGTTCTCCATTGACACATTCTATGATATCCTATGATTCTGGCAGCGGACAGCATAGGCCTGGACCAAACTGTGCATCCGCGCAGTCTGATCTTGCCTTCGCTGTTCGCATATATCTAAAGACACGTTTTCGCATGGCGAGGCCAAACAATAAAAAGAGCGCTGCATCAAAGACGCATAAATTCAAGATTCCATATGTATAGTTTATTGCATAGTTTTAAATTTCGAGACGTCAGGCGAGAAGTTTAAAACACGCAATAACCGATTTGTCGCAGTAAACCTTCAGCACCATATCTCACAGATACCATAATGAGACTGACCACAGTGTACACAGATCATGTATTTAATCAAAGATATCACATTTCATTGAATGGCTTATTGCGACAGATTTAATAAGAATATCAGTGCAGACTTCTTTAACATTATTTTACTTTTATCACGCGACCTTCATATAATCTCAGAATCCCTTGTTCCATACCTCACTATTTAAAATGGTGAATTATCTGATTATCTGAATACCGAATAAATAAGGCCATTATTATGGCGGCGTTTCAAGCCTCAGAAAGAAAAATATATGAAACATTTTTGTTTATTAAACCATCTATTTCAAACGAGACCAGCCTAACCTCGCGTAATCAAATTACAGAGGGTCCGAAATTGAATGATTACACTTTCACTTGCTAATTGTAAATGAAAGCAGCCATCGAAGGAGACAATTTGAATAAAGATTCGTCTTAATTTTGTGAAATCTAAGATAAGATCGTTTAGTTGCACCTAATGATTTAGACACAGAATGCTACAGCTTCAACCCATTTAAGCCTAGCGTCCCATAAGAGGGACTTAGACGAACATTGTAGACCAAGATCAGTATCCGCAGAATGCGGCGTCTGATCAGGGTCTACACTGTTTGCTTTGGAGATTTCCATAATATATGATAAGAATAAAACATTATTGTTGCCAACATTAATTCAAATATATGATAAAAAAATCATTCCATTTTTGATTCAGTTAAAAAACGAGACACTAAATGAAATTTTGCAGGCTGTCAGATGCTGCATTTTATTATCATATAATACCATATATCAATTTATTAAATCGTTCTTGGATAAAAAGTGCCTATTTTTGAGGGATATGGAGCCTTTAATGAATATATATGAAATATATATGAAATGAACGACGTAATATTAACGTGACAAAAGGCTATACTCATATAGTTCGCATATGCGGCAAAGTCAGTTTTGGTTGTTGTGACCTTAAAGACATAAAATAAAATATATCTTGATCATTAGTATTATCACTGATAAGAGACTTGGCATAACAAAACCTAGTATACTGTAAATAAACGATAGAGAGGTAGAGTCATATGAGCCGGGGTACAGCAATAGTCCTATAAAATATTACCCTTCAGAAGGCCTCTTCACAACTCCCTATTGGTATCTCATAATCATCTTTTTATGACAACTATTTGATCTCTTGAATAGCACCTAGGTAGGGGCAATAAAAGCATTAGTGAGTGGTACGACTTTTTGTCTCATTTTATCTATATCTTTAAAATGTACTGAATGAACACGACCCAATGCATATTTTGCTTGGTAACAACATAAGGGAAACAACTTATAAATCTGTTAAAGCTGTGAAGAAAACCAGAACACGTTGATATGTGCCAGAGTGAGGAATAATGTTCCTTATGATATGTTCTCCGAGCAAATGTACAGTTCGACCTGCACGTCGGCTAACCCTAGTCCTGCTGAACCCGAATATGCCCTGTCTTTGCAAACAGTGTAGATCCAGATCAGTTGGCTTCTTCAGAAGCCAACTGCTCTGAATCCGCACTGTTTGTGATTTAATATGTGAATTTGTATCAACAACCCGGACCAAGTAAATCCGATTGGCTGAAAATTAGAAGTGGGCGTGGCATTTTAATTTATTCAGCATAACGAAGGTTAAAGCTTAGCATGCTGGGTAAGAATTTCAATAGACGACATTTTGAAATATGTTTTCTCATTTTTCCAAGGAAGTAAGGTGTGACATTTCATACAAATTTTATTCTAAATTAGGAGGCAATCTGCATAAAATGGTTGAGCCTTTTTCTACGGATTATTAAAAAAAAATCATCTATTTGTCGTCTGCTGAATTTACTTATAGTGTAGTAAAGTTTAATAGTCTAGTATATAAAGGCAAACGATATCATTTGGCACTACTAGACGTCCTGGGTTAAACATAGGACTAGAAATAGAACTGAACATAGACAATATATGATGCTCTGTTCCTGTCGCACTCAACTCTTTAGACTGGTCTATCATATTCACTTGCGCGGAGGCTATAATTATTATTTTTAATGTCAGAAAAGGACACGAAATGAAAGCTGCACAAACTAGCAAATGTCATACTAAATGGCATTCAGGGACGAATTAAAGATGATTGCTGAGGGGGTTCGAGTTGATCAAAATACCATACTTACTCTACGTATACAGAAAGACAGACCTAAGCAAATAGTGGACACCCAGATCAGACGCCGCAGAACATGACATCTGATCAGGGTTAACACACTCTTCCACTCATCCAGCAATTTTAAACACATTTTTAGATAGTAAAATTGACTAAATGAAAAGAAGTATAAGGTAAGAAGGTAGGGTTATCACTAATTTATCAGATTTATCCAAAATTTCGAATTAAAATTGTTTTGCACCGATGAACAAGATGGCTACTAGAGCTAAAAATAGAAAAAAAAATCTATAAATGAAAACTCCTCCTATATCATTTGGTCTATTTCAATGAATCTTCACAGACATTTTGCCTATGTGTCTCTCTACCAAAATAGCTTAAATGATCACCACCATCAGAGCTAAAACTGAAAAAAATAATAATAATAAAAAAAAAATAAATAAATAAAAAATAATAATAATAATAAAAAACTAAAAAATAAATGACAACTATTGCTAAACCCTTTGGCCAATTTAAATAAAATTTCACAATAATGTTTCTTAAGTGCCTCTCTACAACAACAGATATATGGTTCTGCTCCGATGAACAAGATGGCCGAAGAGCAAAAAATAGGAAACCTTGAAATGACAACTTCTACTACACCTTTAGGCCAATTTCAATCAAACATCATAAGAATGTCTGTTCTGATGATATTTTGATACAGGTTAATAAGGATCATGTGGAGTCAGATCATGAAACTCAGGTGAGTGATTTGTTCATTTACTAGAAGCTTCTTAGTTTTACAATAAGTCACAGATCCGTGGAGTAACATACTCATGAAAGTGGGTGGGATAATTCAGTATAAACCAAAATCATCATACTATAAAGTATGAACTTAAGTCTAGATACTGTGTGTCTCATTTAGAATATGCCTCATCCAGTTATATCAACTTCCATTTGTTGGACTAATGCCTTAGTTAGTATCCTGTAGTTTAATTTTCAAGTAAAATATTAAGTCTTCAACAATTCTGCCATGAAAACCTCTGATTTTTGTTATTTTTTGCATCTTGATATTCAAAAAGTCCTAGCCTATCGATGGAACCAACTGCTAAATTCTTTTTAAAACTTACATGAATATGATGTTGGGGGACTCCACATGACCCGTGTTAAAATTGTATCAAGATATCATTAAAACAAACATTCTTATGAAGTTTGATTGAAACTGGCCAAAGGGTGTATGAGAAGTTTTCATTTAAAGATTTTGTTTTCTATTTTTAGCTCCGGTGGCCATCGTGTTCATTGGAGCAGAACATTTTTAGTACATAGTTTGGTAGAGAATCACCTAGCAACATTCTTGTGAATTTTGACCTAGCAACATTCTTGTGAAGCTTATTTGGAATTGGCCCAAAGTTTTAGGAGGAGTTGTAATTTAAAGATATTTTTTCTTTTTCTTTTTGTTTTTATTTTCTTTCTTTTTTTTTTTTTTTTTTTTTTTTTTTTTTTTTTGCTCTGGCAGGCATCTTGTTCATTGGAGCAAAATCCATTTCAATTTTTTTGACGATTCGTGCCCTTTAAGAATTTACCAATTCCTCTTAAAATTTGACAGTGAAGAGGTTAAAAAAGCAAAGAGCCTAATTTATGTAAGTCAGTGCTGAAGTGTAAAAAAGAGAACAGCAGACAGACAGGGAACACACTCAGGCATCGAATGACTTTTCACAGACAACAAATGCACAAAATTAATGTTCAAAAGCTGCAGAAGTCCCAGTTGACCGGAAGTAGCTCCTCTGGCCCAGAAAACCACGGCACCCAGCTGTTTTTATGTTTGTGTTTTGTGTGTGTGTTCACTGTTCACAAGAAAGATTCCTATTAGAATCTATGTAAGCAAAGAAAATATCGAATGGAACAAGAACATTCACTCTTTAATTGCACGACGGCGGTTCGGGCCTCAGACTCAATGACGGCCTCTTCGTAAAACTTTAACCAGGGGTTGGGGCTTGACATATGTCTTTGGCTTGGCCCGCCGTGTTTCAACTATTGGTTTTCATTTACTCTGGCATACAGTAGAATTATCCATGAGTACTCGTCTTTGTTTATTATAGTGATTAATTTGATTTTTATGTTTTCGCTTTGATGCATTGACTGAGATGGGAGCCTTTATGCGAACCAAATTTTTATGTATTTCTGTATTAAGAGTAGCATCGGGACCCAGGGTGGTTGGCTAGCTGTAAAAGGGCTTTAATCACCCCGCCCCCACCCCCCGGTGGTTTACTCTACTGACCGTTCTAAGGCGGTGGTCCCTGTGTTAGGCTTACTATGTGTTGCTTTGTGGTTTATTCTACGAGGCGATTTGTTTTATGTCTTACCTTGTGTCATTTTGTTCTTGTGTTTTTCAGTCCTTTTAGCATTGCGATTACCTCGCTTGGGGAAGAGAGAGCTAACCTTAGTGCTTTTTCGTACGTTTGTTTTATTTGTGCTTGTTTGGATGTGTCGGTTTCCTCTTCCTCTTGGTGTCTGGGAAGGGCTGCGGTTTGTGATTGTGGCACTTCCTGGACTTTTCTCTTACCTTTTTTTCCACAAGCAAGGAAGAACTGCAACCGATACACCGCCTTGGAACGGTCAGTAGGATAGGAAACTCCTGCGGGGACGGGTGCTTAAACTAGTTTTACTCGCGCAAAACTTCACCCTTAATCCTGACGCAGCTCCTAATTACATATACATGTTCCGTCCGCATTGGAATGGAATTCTCGTGGTTTGTTTCTTTAACGATGAACAACTGCGCAATTTTGTCAAAATACAAATACTCGTATATGCAGTTCATAACTGTAAAATAGCTGCGCAGTTAGTCTTGTAGGAACATTTAATGTTGTTTATGTTTCATCCTCTATAATTGCATTTTGCAATGAATCACTTTAATGTTATATTCGATTACCAAAGCACATCACCTATTACAGACCTCATTACGTATCTCACACTCCGTACTTCTTCTGTTGAACATCACGAAAACATGCCTATATAAGTTGGAACCCTTTAAACCCCACTTTTATATGGTAAAACTGGGGTTTACGGGGGTATACGATATTATTTTTCTTATTTCTGCTAACAAAATGACAGTGGGTACTCGTTAGAACCGCCTCGCCGAGGCGGATCTAACGAGTACCCACAGTCTATGTTTTGAGCAGAAATATGAAAATATCATTTTTTTTTAATTTTTTTTTTATCTGAAATTTTCAATTTTTGGACGTCAATTGTTTTATATATTTGAATAGTCGTGTTTTCGTAATGGTTTTTGTCTTTGGTGGGCTGTTCTTTGTAACTGCGTCTTTCTTAGATACCTGCATTTCTATTTTTGTATCAGGTCTCTTTTGTTCGTTTTCTTTTATTTCATTCTCCAATATAGTTGTAGTGCATTTGTTCATGGATAGTTCGAGCCATTGAAGGTTAATCATAGCGCAAGATCAAGAGGAAGATAGAGATAATTAAGGAATGCTTCTTCGATCTTCTAAAGGTTATGGTATGTTGTGTGTACTCAACATACATGATATAATAACGGAATTTCTCAGAACTATCTCAAATATGTGTTTTCTTGAGCTATTGGCAGAATTATCTAGGGTCATTAACGAGTGCGAATCAGCCACGGTAAAGTAGCCATCGGTGTTCGAGCCACTGAAGTTTTACTATATATATGACAAAATAAATAGAAAGCTGAATGATCTCTGGGATTCCGGAGATGTCTTAGGATTTTGTTAAATACGAGTATATACATGAATTCGTTTCTTACATTCTATAATTCACCTCTGGCATTTGTTGTAAAATAAATAAATAAATAAATAAATAAATAAATAAATAAACAAATAAATAAATAAATAAAGTAGTTTAGTTTACTGTCGGGAAAAAGCTCCGTATTTGTTGTCATTTCTGCTTACGTCTTACACTCTGAAGGCTTTTCGGATGCGATTTCTGTAACGGAGAATTTTGACACAAAGCGCATTTGGTAGCACATAATTGTCCTTTCCGTCGCTACTTTCATTATATTGACTGGTAGCAAACACGGAAAGCTAACGAAACTCCTTTTTTTCAAACCCACGAAAGAAAATTTGCGAGGACATTTTCGCTTTGAAGCACTTTTATCATTTGTATACACCTGTCGCTTTGACAGCAACAGAAAATCCTTCTTCGCAGTTTTTGAAGAGAAAACATAATAAAATTATAGCGTGCATGGAGTTATGTTCATTCATAAACTGTGATAGCTCCCACGGATGATTATATTATTCGCCTCAAAGGGTTTAACAGAGAACACATTGAAACAACACAAGGAAACGGCAGAATTCTTTTGAATATTCTAAAGGTTCGTTTACTTCCCACAAAATATGACATATTGAACTCTCTCTCTCTCTCCCTCTCTCTCTCTCTCTCTCTCTCTCTCTCTCTCTCTCTGATCTAATTTGGCGTTTTGCTGAAAAATTAAGACCTTAGCAGCAAACTACTGGAGTTCCCCGACACCCCTGTGGTTATACTAACTGATTGATATTATATATCTAAGTCCCGGTAAAAACAACAACAACAAAAAAAAGCAAACAAAAAAAAAAAAAAAAAAAAAAAAAACAAGCCTAGATATAAAACAGAAACACGAAAACAGGTCAAGTGACATTTCATATGACATGTCGTCATGTTAGTGTACCTCCCCACTATTTCCAAGCTTTACATGATTTTGTTCGATTTCCTACTGCACGCCATGTCTTTCTTAACTATTCTCTTAACCATGGCTTACCAGAATAGAATAAATAAATGTAATAGAATTGTTTTTCGGTGCTAAACAATGCGGATCTTTGATAGACAAAAAAAGGTAAGAGAAAAGTCCAGGGAGTGCCACAATCACAAACCGTAGCTACTCTCAATTTTCGGATAAAATTTACGACACCCTATGTTAAATCCTTCATTTTTTAGTCAAAACGTAGCTTGAATTGTTCGAAGCGCCTTTCGTAAGCTTCGAACGGGTACCCACAAAAGAATTTATGTCTTTGATCAGTAATAAGAAAATTAACTTATATATTCCTGAATGTCTAAATAAAGTGGGGTTTACAGAGAATGGGCATTGCGTGGACTTCGTGATGCCCGATATTTTACCGCCCGATTCAGCACTGCGAGGAAGTTATCGGGTGTATTTTCTCTGGACTCGTTTTCTTGTATAATCTTCTTGAAGGCAAAAGCCGAATAGTATGATTTTAAAGTTGGCATAATCGACTCTTCATTATCAACGTAGACGCTACTGCGGTTTTCTCATTTAGCCTGTCTCCGTGTAGATAACATTTTGTTTCATTTTTCTCTTTTATATCGCCAAAGAGATGAATAAGTCCATCCAGGCGAAACTTGTTTCGATTTTATTTTCTAGGGAGCGTTAGAATAAAGTAGTGTATCAGCTCAGTATTCGTTTGATTTTCATGTTCTCGGAGATGTTGCACTGATGAGTTAGGAACCCTTCATGCGGACTGAACAAATGTCCTATGTATACCACGGCAAAACTAAAGGCGAGGGGTTTGGGCACGTAAAACCATTTAAAGCACCCCACTCCCCACAAATATTTTTACTGATCATTCCAAAGCGGTGCTTCTGTTGTGGTTTACTATTTCTGTCATTGTATGTCTTGGCATGTATGTCTTAACGAAATTTTATTTTGGATAGCCGTTTGGCCATTATGTTTGGAAAGAAACTGTTCTTTTGGCCGTGTGCTTGTAATGCTTAGCTTGTAGTGTTTTGATTGTGGTGCCGTTGTTTTAAGTGCGTCCGTCTTTCCCTTTGGTGTCTTGGACGGAAGGTGTTAGGTAATTGCATCGATTCCTGGTCATTTCCTTCCTTTCTATTTGGTTATAAAATCGCAGTTTCCCGTGGTAGATAAAAGTCACATTCCCGACATGTTGTTCCCGGTGTTCTCAGTAACCACGGAAAGCTGTAGGATAATTGTAGCTAGGAAAAAGGAAATTTATGCCCTGCCAACTGCGTTATGTGTCAAAATTTTCCGTTGGAAGGTATTGAACAATGACATGGTGTTACCTGTTTTCTGATCGCAAGACGCTGCCGAAGCTGCTAGTGTGACGTAAGCACAAATGGTAGCTAACATGGAGTTGTTTCCCGACAGTGTATGTTGGCAGTGTCTGATATGTCTTTCAAAAGATGCATTAAAGTTTGTCCATTACATATAGTCCGAACTAGCATTAAGGTATCTTCTTATGACTACTCTATTTAAGGTAATAAGATACATGTGTTTTATCCTACCATTTTGTACAAAGAAAACATTTTTTTTTTTTTGTGATTTCGTATTTGCTTTTCAGCATTCTTTCGTCTTTGCTTACCAGCATACCAAAACCCTTTCTGCATCACGAAAACATGCCTATATAATTTTGACCCTCTTAAACCCCACTTTTATATAGTAAAACTAGGGCTTACAGGGGTATATATTATTTTTCTTATTTCTGCTCAAAACCATAGATTGTGGGTACTCGTTAGAACCGCCTTATCGAGGCGGTTCTAACGAGTACCCACAATCTATGCTTTGAGCAGAAATATGAAAAAACATCAGAAATGTTTATCTGAAAGTTTCATTTTTCGGTGGTAAAATTCTCAATATGTTTGAATAGGCGTGTTTTCGTAATGGAAAAATAGTATTCTCTGAAAGAAAAACATTTGCTCCCAATGGGAGAACTTCTCTTCTACTATGTATTACAGAGTAGATTCCTTTTCCGAAGGGAAACAACACAAGAATGACAGAGTTGCCTTCCGTTACGTACCCACTACTTTATTAATGCAAACATGCATGAGTTACTAAAATGGTATATCGGCTCAGAATTAATGCTGAGAAAATATTGAACAACACATTATTTGATTAAGTTTCGTATATATAGAATGATTAATTGGTAGCTCAGTAAAATTAAGCAAAAACGTATTATTGCTTTCGTTTTCAAAGCTGTTTCCTGAATAACGAAATCCAATACTCCCTATGGGATTTAACTGATATTTTTCAATTCACATTAGAATCAAATGCAACAGAATCTATTCAGTTCCATTCATGATGAATAATTGATTCTTGTTCGCAGACTCCCAGGTACATTTGCTGATGAAAATCTAAATAGGACTCTGTGACATTATATAAATAAGAAATGAAATAATGATCCAGGACCACTACCGGATACCTCAGGACATAAACCAACAGTTACGAACCAAATGCGCAGATTTACATTGGTACTACCTATAAACCGTTCATTATACATGTATATTTTTATAGAAGTAATTAATCCATAATGCGGGTACCTATTTTATTTTCAAAATATACATTATAGCATATGCTATGGGCACTAATTAGAAGCTTCTCTGCGCTTCTAATGAGTACATAATATGTTTTTTTTTTTTGTTTTGTTTTTTTAAGAAATGGGAAAAATATCATTGTTTCGGGTGTGGGTGTAAAAGCCATGGCTCACCTAGAGCAATATTATTGACGTACACATTATCCAATAAGAATAAAAGCTACAATAAGAAGTGCGATCAGCGAAGACAGATCAGCCTGCGCATCCGCGCAGTTTGATCAGAGTCTTCGCTGATCGCATGTACCTTCTATAGCCTCCAGGCTATCCAAAAAGGGATAAACCAGAATCATTGCCGTATTGGATGGATGTATACAGGTTGTTGATTACACAGGTCTTATTGTAGGTTTTGTCGTACGCTTGCTCATATAACATAGATGTAATGAGACGTCCTTATACAACTGTGTCATAAAAATGTACGCATTTTGGCGATCAAGAAGAAGGTCCAATGTAAATTAGAACTGTATCGCACAAAAACCCGCGTCTTAACCGGCTTGTTTCAACCAACTACATTACATACATTAACTCTGTCGGCGCCAAATTTCGGACTACATTTGTCGTCTGTTTTTTTTTTTTTTTTTTTTTTTTTTTTTTTTTTTTTTAACAAACTAACGATTGGAAAGAAGTTTATATGTAAAGGTGAAAGACTGAATGTCAAACAGCGTAGATCCTGATAAGACGGCTCATGATCTGAATCTACGCTGTTTGCAAAAGCCTATTATTATCGCTAATGGCAGTGAGAGTTAACATGCATAGGGAAAACGTATACTTGTAAGCCATCGCTTAAAATGGGGTGTTTTTGGAGCTATTGGTTTTTGTATTCATTACGAAAACACGCCTATTCAAATATATTGAAAATTTCACCACCAAAAACTGAAAGTTTTCAGATAAAATTTCTGATATTTATTTTTATTTCTGTTCGAAACATAGATTGTGGGTACTCGTTAGAACCGCCTCGATGAGGCGGTTCTTATAAATACCCACACTCTATGTTTTTGAGCAGAAATAAGACAAATAATGTATACCCCTTTAAACCCCAGTTTTACTATATAAAAGTGGGGTTTAAGTGGGTTAAAATTATATAGGTATGTTTTCGTGATGTCTCCATGGAAACAAATGTTGTGGATACTCATTCAAGCGCTTACGCTTCACTTGTGTCTAGGTAATTCAAGCGAAATAAAACTATACCTACAGTATTTTGAAGTATATTTGTACAAATCCGGTGAAAAATTCTATCACAATTATGTTAATGGTCCACTTCTTACAAAAAGCTTTTGTTAACACATTGTCTGAAAACAATTCTCTGATTTATATACGTCAATGCTGCATGTTTTACAATTATAGTGAACTAATTTTGTAAAATGTCTTAAAACGCTCCCACAGCGATTCTTGCAGAATGTATCCACTTTCATATTCATTATCTATGTGCAATACTTAGTAACTGCGTGTCTTAAATGAACATTTTTAGACAACGGTTCTAATAAAATGATGAAAGAGACAACTGACTCAACTAAATATGTAGGTATTTTGGAGTGGTGAATGATTTATTTGGACAAAAATAGTTGGAACATAAACAGAAATATTAAAAACAGTTATCATGGAGAACATCACGTAAACATGCCTATATAATTTTGACCCCCTTAAACCCCACTTTTATATAGTAAAAAAGGCAAGAGAAAAGTCCAAGGAGAGCCACAATCACAAACCGCAGCCCTTCCCAGACCCCAAGAGGAAGAGGAAAACTGGGGTTTACAGGGATATTCATTATTTTTCTTATTTCTGCTCAAAAACATAGATTGTGGGTACTCGTTAGAACCGCCTCGCCAAGGCGGTTCTAACGAGTACCACAATCTATGTTAGAGCAGAAATATGAAAAATATCGGAGATTTTTATCCGAAAATTTTCAGTTTTTTGGAGGTAAAATTTTCAATATATTTGAATAGGCGTGTTTTCGTAATGAATAGTATACTTCTTTGCAGCACACTGGAGTAACTAGACGTGTATATTTTCTCAGTCGTTGTACTTATGTATAAGTTGTATACCATCACAAAAACATACCTATATAATTTTGACCCACTTCAACCCCACTTTTATATATTAAAACTGGGGTTTACAGGGGTATACATTATTCCTCAAATTTCTGCTCAAAACATAGATTGTGGGTACTCGTTAGTACCGCCTCGGCGAAGCGGTTCTAATGAGTACCTACAATCTATGTTTTGAGCAGGAACATGAAAAATATCAGAATTTTTCATCTGAAAATTTTCAATTATGTTTGTAAAATTTTCAATATATTTGAATAGGTGTGGTTTCGTAATGGTGAAAACAATACAATAAACTTCAATGACCTGAATACCGACAGCTCGTTTACCGTGCCTAGTTAGAACTGTTTATTGAGTTCCAATAATCAATGAAAATAAATATTAAGGAATGTTTAGGGAAATTTTCTTATACTTTTATGAAAATATATGTTGTTTGTAGCAGAATGCGATTCTAATGAGGACTACATATACCATTATTCTATAGAAGATCGAAAATGCATCCCAAACTTATTTCCATTTGCCTCCTGACCTGGCGCTACGATTAACCCTCAGTGGTTCGAATTACCAATTCAAGTTTGTTTTTTTATCATAGGGGAAATAATTTTGTGACTTTCCTGCGAATTATGCTCCTTCTGAAAAAACAGGCTACTTTATGAGTTAAGTACTTGCTCTCATAAGGAGCAAAAAGGAAAACAAATTGCTCGTACAGGGAGCAAATTAGTTCCTATTAAAAAATAGATTCCTTTCCATAAGGAAGGCAAAAACCAATTTTGACAGAGTTGCCTCCCTTTAAAGTGTATCGATTTCCCATAATTTTAACATACTGAAAGGTTGTCTTCACATGAAAATGGGATGCACTCTTTAAACTCTGAATTTCAATTGTGTCTTATTAATTAGCTGAAACAAAACGACTTTTTATCTACAATTACAAGACGGAAAGGGAGGTATTATTTCAACAATAAATAATCTTGTTTGATTAAACAGATAAATGAATATTCCGAAGAATTAACGATAAATATTATAATTTCAAACCATTTTGACTGTCTAAAGATCTTATCTGAAAAAGAAATATAACCGAACAATACTGTCCTAATCAAATTTTTTTCTTGTTACTAATATTTCTTTCCTGTTCTTAGGATGAATGCTCACCTTATGCAAGGCATTTCGAAAACACGTCTATTCAAATATATAGAAAAAAATCACCTCCAAAAACTGAAAACTCTCAGATAAAGAAAACAAAATGATATTTTTCATATTACTGCTCAAAACATAGAATGTTGTACTTGTTAGAACCGCCTCGGCGATGCGGTTCTAACGAGTACCCACAACTTATGTTTTCGAGCAGAAATAAAAAATAATGTATACCCCTGTAAACTTCAAATTTACTATATAAAAGTGGGGTTTAAGGGGTCAAAATTATATAGGCATGTTTCGTAATGATGTAAAATAAGCCAAAGCAGGGGCCCTTTGAAAATAGGGAATACAAAATATGCAGTAGCAGTCTCAGTTAGACGGAGTTTGTTCATAAGGAATAAAAAATGCAACACCAATTACGCTCCCTCCACGTAGAAGATTTTAGCTGAAACAGTCCAAACAAAAAAAAAAAAAAAAAAAAAAAAAAAATCTACCAGCACCACAGCAAGACAGTTCTACACACATAATGATTGATAAATGAACTATGATACATGATCAGTGACAATAAAGTGTATTCATTCATGATATCTTCCGGCATGTTACTTTACATATCTTGTTACTTATCGCATTCTATCATGTTACTAAAGATGATAATGTTTGGTAGCAGGAAATAGCTTTTCGGAACAGGACAGAATGCAACAGGAGAGACAGTTTGTTTTGTAAAGTGCCCGCTTTAACAATAATGAATCCTTAAAAGCGAAAAAACCTTGATGGTTTAAACAATATGTGAGTTTTATTTGATGACAGCTGTATTCGTTTGATTTAATTAACTGTAAGAATTAAAATATTCAGTAACCGGATAGAATGAAAACGAAAATGTAATCACGGAACTACACTACAATATATCAAAATAGGTAGTTAGTACGGAAATAGCATCCGTGTTTGCTATCACTGTTTCGGGACAATGTACAAGTACTTCATCTTCAAATACAGAGACATTGTTAAGTACACCAGCTGCAAGGTTAGTTCAAAAGTAAAAAAAATAAATAAATAAATAAATAAATGTAGAGCTTAGACAGTTCAAGTACAAAAGAGTTATCAAAGACACCGCCTGTAATTTCAAATTATACTGATTTCTTAAGGATACAATACGTACGTTCGGGGAAATAAACAATATACTTGATTAGTTCTACAATAGGCAAATTCAGCATTTCTGAATATACTGATTAACACAGAAAAGACTAGCGACATGATGAAATGACCCACAACGTCAGATAGCCATTACGAAAACACGCCTATTCAAATATATTGAGAATTTTACCACCAAAAAATGAAAATTTTCAAATAAAATAATTTTAGCAGTTTTCATATTTCTGCTTTGAACATAGATTGTGGTTACTCCTTATAACCGCATCGACGAGGCGGTTCTAACGAGTACCCACAATGTATGTTTTTGAGCAGAAATAGGCTAAATAATATTTACCCCTGTAAACCCAAGTTTTACTATATAAAAGTGGGGTTTAAGGGTGTCAAAATTTTATGGGTATTTTTACGCGATGAATGCCAATAGAATGGCCCATTTGCAAAACCGACGTACAGACAAACAAGAACTGCGACAAAGGAACCGCTTTGGAACGTGCATGTGGTTTTCAATTCTGGTAAGCTTTCTTGGATGTGCAACTATTTATTAGCATTGATTCACAGTAAATATTTCAAGGGAGGCTGTCATATATTTTAGAATATGACAAAAGTAGGAACATTTACGTATAATATACTCCAACATTCTTGTATGCCGGTGGGTACATGGATTGTTTTCTGTTCCATTCGTCCGGTCGTACGTACTTACGTCCGTTTGTAATTCTTTAGCGTCAGTGGACATTTTTTTGTGTTTTGCTTTTAGCGCTTAACAATAAGGTCGATTGATACATTTAGTTCCTGTTTCACCGGTCGCTTAATGGAGCTCCCAAATTTTATTAGGTTATACAACTATAAGTTTACGTAAAACAGGTCAAGGTCATGGTCAAAAGATTGATACTGTTAGTGAAAGCGCAGCCGGTGGTTTATCTGACCCGTTAGTCATGTTGTCTAGTTATAATAAATATATGTGATGATACCCAAGAAATGCCATAGTCCCGAATCACACAGCCTTCCCAAGGAACCGACAGCAGAAGGGAAACGAAACAAGCATCGACAAAACAAACGCCACATATAAAAAAAAAGAGTAAGAGAAAAGTCCAGGAAATGCCACAGTCACAAACCTCAGCCCTTCCCAGACATCAAGAAGAAGAGGAAACAGACAAAAGCATATAAGCGCAAATCGAACAAACGTACGAAAAGCACTAAGCTTAGCTCTCTCTTCCCCAAGTGAGGTAATTGCAATGCTAAAAGGACTGAAAACACAAGAACAAAGAACAAGGTAAGACATAAAACAAATCGCCTCGTAGAATAAACCACAAAGCAACAAAGAGTAAGACTAACACCGGGACCACCGCCTTAGAACGGTCAGTAGAATAAACCACCGGTGTGTGTGTGAGTGTGTGTGTGTGTGTAGGGGGGGGGGGGGGGTTGGGAGAGGTTAAAGCACTTTTACAGCCGACTAACTTCACCCTGGGTCCCGATGCCACTCTTAATCACAACTAGTAAAACAGAAAGCAAAACGGGCAGCTGTTGAATGTGACCAAAATGCAAGCATCACAACACAACTTGTAAAACAGAAAGTAAAGTGGGCAGCTACTGAATAAACTAACATACGATCAAAGAGGACCTGCAACAAAAGAACCACCTTGGAACAATCAGCAGAAAACTACTTTGGAGCGGGATGAAATTTAACCATCTTACATCACTAAAATATGCCTATATAATTTTGACCCCCTTCAACCCCACTTTTAAAGAGTAAAAGTGGGGTCGACAGGGGTAAACATTATCTTTCTTATTTTGCTCAAAAATAGATTGTGGGTACCCGTTAGAACCGCCTCGCCGAGACAGTTCTAACGAGTATCCACAATCTATGTTTTGAGCAGAAGTATGAAAAACCTCAGAGCTTTTTATCAGAAAATTTCAGTTTTTTTTTAGGTAACATTTTCTATATATTTGAATAGGAATGTTTTCGTAAAGATCGTGCGAAACCTCACCTTTAATTCTGATGCAGCTCCAGTTTACAAACATGTTCAATCAGCACTTATTCATATTATAGCTTAAAATTTTTGTTAATAAAACCATAGGAATCGAACATATGTTCACATATGAACATATATCAAAGGACAGTATATGAATGGGTCAACATTTCAGACGATCTATATATTTTTTAACGGCCAGGTATAAGAATAGGGGAGGTTTCGAAATACTGGCTCGCACACCCGTACCACAATTATCCCCAAGTTACGCCTATCACGCCCCCTCCCCCCTCCCCCACCTCCCCCAACACACATGAGCCTTTCTAAAAAGTATATACTTGAAAAAAGATAAAAAAAATCCAATTACAATGTAAACGACGTTTTTCGGCTCCGCTTGCATTAGGAAAACACGCCTATTCAAATATATTGAAAATTTCACCACCAAAAACTGAAAGTTTTCAGATAAAAATTCTAATATTTTTCAAATTTCTGCTCAAAACATAGATTGTGGGTCTCGTTAGGGCCGCCTCGCCGAGGCGGGTTCTAACGAATACCCACAATCTATGGTTTTTAGCAGAAATAAGAAAACTAATGTATACCACTGTAAACCCCAGTTTTACTATATAAAAGTGGGGTTTAAGCAGATCAAAATTATATAGGTATGTTTTCGTGATGTACGCAATGAGAGATAGCAGTAGTTTTTTCTATTATCTCCCTTGATGGGTAAAGTGCAAGGTAGACCAAACACAAACTAGGTCCTTCTAATTGGAATACTCTAATTTTATCATAGATCCTCAGTGGAATTAAACTTATATTTAACTTTAAAATTTTCCGCTTACATATGAAAGATTTATTAACAGTATGTATTTTATTGCCTTGACAATGTTTCTTTTTGATATTTTGGTAGCTTTACTTACATATGAGTCTGATTTCTCAAGGTAAAAGTAGCTACCCTTAATAGAGGTATTAATGATAATATCAGAGGAATCCAATTAATTGGACCTGATTATTTACAGAAAGTACTCAGGGGAGTTAACTGACTGCTATCTCTCATTGTGCCTTACTTGTTTGCTTAGAGATTCACTTACGTGTTAAATACATTGATGTTGTGCTTATCTGAGTCTTCGCTAAGCTTTCAAGTCACATAATTGATTTTCTTACGTTGCCGTTTGTGTCATGTAATATGCAAGGCAGACCGAGTAATGCATCACTTTAAATGTCGTTTAACCGAACAGCTGATCGGAATCGAATATGTTAATGTTTTGTGGAAAAATTGCTTAGTACACCGTAAATATTAGTATTACGCAATGACAGCAGGGATCAAGCATCGATCAAAGTGTAACGTCACGAAAACAAGCCTATATAATTTTGAGCCCCTTAAACCCTACTTTTATATAGTAAAACTCAGGTTTACATGGGTATACATTATTTTTATTATTTCTGCTCAATAACATAGATTGTGTGTACGCGTTAGAACCGCCTCGCCGAGGCGGTTCTAACGCGTACCCACAATCTATGTTTTGAGCAGAAATATGAAGAAAACAAATCAGATTTTTTTTTCTGAAAATTTTCATTTTTGGTGGTAAAACTTTCAGTACATTTGAATAGGCATGTTTTCGTAATGATGATCCACATCGTAAGAAAACGTACCTTCGGACAAGTGCGCCTAGCGAAGGTTCAGATCAGCGCATCAGCCTGCGCATTCGCGCAGTCTGATCCGAATCTTCACTGGGCACATTTTGGATAGCTTATGACGCAATGTTTCTTCATGCGGACAACGAAGACTCTGAACAGACTGCGTGGATGCGCAGGCTGATCTGAATCTTCGTCATGCGCACATGCCAGGAATTACGTTGTCTCACATTGCGGGGCATTTCACCTTTATTTAAAATGTCGTTGAAGAGTTGGAGTCGTAAATGAGCCAGCGCACGACAAAACCCACAAACCTACTGTATGACCAACAAAGACTCAGCTCAGCCTGTACATCCACCCAATACAGCCAGGAGTCGCTTTTATCTTTGGATAGCCTGGAGGGTCTAGAAGGCACATGCGATCAGCGAAGACTCTGATCAGCCTGCGCGGATGCGCAGGCTGATCTGAGTCTTCGCTGGTCGCACAAGTCATATTGTAGGTTTTATCATGCGCTGGCCCAAATATAATGGCAGAAGAGCCATCTGGTACCTAATTATCACAACATGTTTTGAAATTTTAGAATATGTTGCCATTTATTATGTACAAGATGACTGCCCACGGTATGTACAATTCACACTGTTTATCGACACTTTTACGAATTGAACGACGTGCATATTCGTGAGATGACGATCAGAAGGGATTGTAAAGCATTATATCAGGTAAATATATTTAGTTTTTGTACATTAAAAAGAAAAGAAATGTTGTTGGTACTCATCAGAAACGTCTCCATAAAGCACTTCTAATAAATAGCTACAACATATGTTTCTTTTTTGGAGATGAAAGAAGAAAATGGTCATTACTTTATGATTAAAAAACGTCAGCAGAAGTGCCATCTGCTGCCTAATCATGAGCCCACGTATTTAGGATTTTACGCCATGAGTGGTATATTGCAAAGGCGAAATCATCAAATGGATTGTCAATAGGTGTTTTTGTTATGCTACATTACGTTTTCTGGCTCATAAACATTTTAGTCTTTAGCAGGCTGTAGCTAAATCATCAAAACATTTGTAATAATTTGTTGTTGTTTTTTCACAAAACAAAAATGTTTTATTTTTCTCTGAAATTTCATTTTTTATCCCCATGCTTTAGCGATGGGGATATTGTGAACGCCTCCGTTTGTCCGTCTGTCACGCTGTCTCCTCTTAAACCACTGGGTGAAATTTAACCAGACTTGCTGCATGACTTCCCCGCGTGGTAAGGGTGGCGAGAGCAGCATTATGTTTTCCGTCCGTCTATCCATCCAACGGCCATCTGTCTGTCATGCTACCTCCTACACCGCTGGGCGGAATTTAACCAAACTTGCTACGTGACTTCCCCATATGGTAAGGGTGTGCGATAGCAACATTATTTTTCCGTCCGTCTTTCCGCCCGTCTGTCCGTCCGACGTCCATCTGTTTGTCACGCTATCACCTATACCGCTGGGCGGAATTTAACCAAACTTGCTACCTGACTTCCCCATATGGTAAGGGTGTGCAAGAGCAACATTATTGTTCCCTCCGTCACGCTATTAGCAACATTAGCACCGAGCATGGGGATTTTGCGATGGCGTTCCATCGACTGCGCAATATAGTTTTAAAATGAATTCAGAATGAAGTAATTGTACAGACTCTTTCTGTGCCAATACGAAAACACGCCTATTCAAATATATTGAAAATTACACCACCAAAACCTGAAAGTTTTCAGATAAAAACTCTGATATTTTTCACATTTCTGCTCAAAACATAAATTGTGGGTACTCATTAGAATCGCCTCGCGGATTATAAAACCTAACCAGACACCCTGCTATTTTGGAATAGTCCGCTCCAAAGAGCAGTGGTAGGGAAGTCTACTAGAATTGGTTTAAAATCGCGCAAATCGATGGCACAGTAAAGCAAAATCCTCACTTTTCGGCCGTTTGGCTCTTGGCTTAGGCCATACGATGGCTTAGAGGACAAGGTTACGTACTAAACTCCATACGATGTCGCATGATATTAACATGTACAAATGAATACAGCACATCTGGTCAAATCCGTCCAACGATGTATGAGAAGACAGGGTAACAGACAGAAATCAGTGCCGAGAAAGCGCTGCTTTTGTCCACTGCCCTGAGCCCCAGCGTTCGGAGACAAAACATCATTGTGGCGTTGCCCGACCCTGGCATATAAGGAGGGTATACAATAAATGTGTTTGGGAAATTGTGTTGGATGATTATTCAGCCGAAACTAGCTAGGCGTGCCAAGGAAAACGCAGGCACTTCATTGTTCACTTATGCGTTCATTGTTCTTAAGTGTCCATTATGAAAATATACCTATTCAAATATACTGAAGTTATACCACAAAAAAAAAAAAAAAAAAAAAGAAAATTTTGGGACAAAAAATTCTGATATTTTTCATATTTCTGCTCAAAACATAGATTGTGGTACTCGTTAGAACCGCCTCGATGAGGCGGTTCTAACGAATACCCACAATCTATGAATTGTAGCAGAAATAAGAAAAATAATGTATACCCCTGTAAACCCGAGTTTTACAGTATAAAAGTGGGGTTTAAGGGGGTCAAATTTATATAAGCATGTTTTCGTAATGATCCTCTTTAAATTCTGTTTATTATTTTTCATGAACATACTCCATAAAATTAAATCGTCGGCTGTGTTCGTTTTTAATGTGTTCTCTGCGTTCATTGGTGCCTTTTGCTAGATTTTGATTTTATCCTGAACTTTGAACAAGCCCACTTTACAAAATGGTGAGGTGGATAAATTCTTGTGACGGAATCGGAAACAGTGTATACCCTAATGAAAAAGTTCATGTAGAAGCAATTTCATCGAATATGGGTCTTTACGGTTTGCTCAAGCAAATGTATCCTGTTATTTAGAAGTAATAAGGTACATTCTTTTGCTTTTGCTTTTAAAGGTTACTTGAAGAAGCATACATTGTCGTACGTATATGGGTCGTGCCAAACAAAACTGGAAAGCGAAAATTAGCTTTTAGCTCAAATAAGATTGCATTTTTAGCCAATTGGGTTACCCTCTCTAAATAAAGCATTTACTTACTTACTTACTTACTAAAAGTGTTTTCGAGCATGAGCAAAATGTGCGAATTCTCAACATCCTGCGCATGTGCAAGTGCTCATCCGGGTTGAATCATTCTATAGTATCCAATGATTCCTTTACTGACACTGAAGGCCCGAATCAGATTGTGCGGATGCACAGGCTGATCTGGGCTTCGCTGTCCGCAAAAGCCAAAAGACGTTTTCAAATGGCGCTGCCCATATTGTGTCAAGAGTAATTCTGTGTTTGTGTGGGTTTTGAAAATGACTTGCCTGCTAAAACGGGATAAAATATTACATAATGAGAGTATTTTACTGGACAACCTGTATGTAGGAAATGTTAGGACCAATTAATAAACAAGTTAATCAGTCTGTTCAATTAGTAACAGAGCGTAAACTATCCATTAAACCCATTGCCGCCTATTCCCAATGGACGGGACGAGACAAAAGTGAATGTGTCTCAGGAGTTTATTAAATTAAGTAAATGTTTGAATTAAATATTTATGAAGATAGCAAATACTGTCTCCTGGTGCATTGCTTTAACACGAATCCTCCACTGGAGAATAACGGTAACAACGGTCTATGGTCCAGCAGAACACGGGTAGAAGCCCCTGCAGAACTGTTACAAACAAATAACAGAATCCTTTCTCTCTGATCCCGGCCTTTGTGATTTCGAACAGGCGCTATAATCCCCGCACTTTCTGGCAATTTTTTATAACACCGGCACTAACCATGCACTTTCGGGTCAATGCTGAAGAAATGAAATGTCAATTTCCTCCGCAAATACTGTGTATTTTGTTATAAAGGTCACCTGTATTAAGCAGAAACGTCCATTAAGAGACCATATTTTCTGATCTCTTAGAATAAAAAGCTAAAAGGTTCATCAAATATAACATTCATTGTACAAGTATTAAGTTGGAAACTATCTTAAGCAACAAGTTTGGCTTTCCCTAACGTGCTTGCATAACCTAGGTTTGCCTGGAGCTCTGTTTGATAAAAAAAGATAATATTTACATAACGTACTTAGAAACTGTAGTAAACTGCAATTTGTCCGTCCTTCGTTCATACACAGTAACCATGGTGACAATAACAAACGAAGATGGGGAAGAAGGAAACCTATGAAGTAATAAACTGTGAGTTAAAATGTATAGTCGAATTTCAAAGGCTCGAGCACCTTTGGGACCATGGAAATTTGTTCTAGACATGGATTGGTCGAGCAACTGGGGATAAATCATAGCGCCAATGGTCAGGAGGTCAATGGGGATAATTTTGCGATGTCTTTTCGATCTTCTATAACATAATGGTAGGTTAAATGCACTTATTAGAATGACCTCAATGAGATGATTTTAATGAATAAACATAACATCCATGTTTATGACAATACAAGAGAACTTCCCTTAAGTATCCCCCAAATATTCGCTTTCTTGGGCTATTCGGAAGAATTTCCTGGGGACTCAAAAAACGAGGTCATCATTCAAGGTAAACGAGCCATAGGTGTTCGAGTCACTGAAGTGTTTCCGTATTAAGAAGTGAAGATTGAGACGTGGGTACTGTTTATGGTCCGGGCTCGATGAATAATGTTGGTAATGACATTGCATCACGAAAACATGCCTATATAATTTTGACCCCCTTAAACTCCACTTTTATATGGTAAGACTGGGGTTTACAGGTTTATACATTATTTTTCATATTTCTGCTCAAAACATAAATTGTGGTACTCGTTAGAACCGCCTCGCCGTGTCGGTTCTAACGAGTACCCACAATCTATGTTTTGAGCAAAATATAAAGAATATTAGAATGTTTATCTGAAAATTTTCATTTTTTGGTGGTAAAATTTTCAATATATTTGAATAAGCGTGTTTTCGTAATGGGATCTAGTATTCGTGCTGAATAAGATCTGCATCCAAATGTCACGTTAAATACATTAAAACGCAAGCATATGGCGTATTTACCCTAATTATCTAGACAAATAGGTCTGGCCCAACAAAACAGACCCAGACTGGACACTGCTTAACGAGGCATCTGATAAGTGTCTACAATGATTGCCACTGATCAAGCAGTTTCATATAAATCAAAATATAGTCAGACTGGCTCTAATCTATGTAAAGAAAAGAGTTTAGGTGTCCAGTAATTTAGGGTAAGTAGGTATTATTAAAACAAGAGGCCCACGGGCCACAGGTCGCTCACCTGAGTGACATAGCCACTGCAGATATGCAGATGTTATGCAACATTTTTCCAATCCTGTCATCGCAACTAATGAAAAGATCATCATTTAAGCAGTTCTTTATTTTGAAGAAGAAGATATATGGCATGCCAGTCAATTGAGGGTGATCATTTGAACAAACTCTAAATGGCAGCCAGCTTGGATTTACGATCGGCACGATTTTAGCTATTTCTGATCTACAAGTCACCCCAATGCTTCCTACCAAGTTTCGAGTCAACTGGCCTTTCAGTTCAGGAGAAGAGGCGAAAAATAGATTTTCAAGATGGCTGCCATGGCAGCCATCTTGGATATCCGATTGGCACAATTTTAGCTATTTTTGATCTACAAGTCACCCCGATGCTTCCTACCAAGTTTGGAGTCAACTGGCCTTTCGGTTCAGGAGAAGAAGCGAAAAATAGATTTTCAAGATGGCGGCCATGGCGGCCATCTTGGATTTCCGATCGGCACGATTTGAGCTATTTATGATCTACAAGTCATCCTGATGCTTCCGAGCAAGTTTGGAGTCAATTGGCCTTTCGGTTCAGGAGAAGAAGCAAAAAATAGATATTCAAGATGGCCGCCATGGCGGCCATCTTGGATTTCCGATCGGCAAGATTTTAGCTATTTTTGATCTACAAGTCACCCTGATGCTTCCTAGCAAGTTTGGAGTCAATTGGCCTTTCGGTTCAGGAGAAGAAGCGAAAAATAGATTTTCAAGATGGCGGCCATGGCGGCCATCTTGGATTTCCGATCGGCACGATTTTAGCTATTTTTGATCTACAAGTCACCCTGATGGTTCCTAGCAAGTTTGGAGTCAATTGGCCTTTCGGTTCAGGAGAAGAAGCGAAAAATAGATTTTCAAGATGGTGGCCATGGCGGCCATCTTGGATTTCCGATCGGAACGATTTTAGCTATTTTTGATTTACAAGTCACCCCGATGCTTCCTACCAAGTATCAAGTCAATTGGCCCAGGGGTGTAGGAGGAGTAGGCTTTTAAAGCAATTGTTGACGCCGCACGACGGACGACGGACGACGGACGACGCACGACGGACGACGGACATTGACTGACCACAATAGCTCACCATGAGCACTTCGTGCTCAGGTGAGCTAAAAAGACAATGGAGTACAAATGATATACTCATGGGATATTTAGCGAGCTATACAAGCTGGCATATGCATATGCCACTTCGTTTTCCTACAAGACTACATGTACGCCCAGCGAAGACACAAATCAGTCTGCGCAGTCTGATTAGAATCTTTCCGGGGCACTCTTTGGGTTGCCAATGGTCCAAAGCTTCTTCAGACGGACAGCGAAGACTCTGATCAGCCTGCGCGTAAGCGCAGGCTGATCAGAGTCTTCGCTGGGCGCACACGCAGTCTTCTAAGAAATACTCTGCTCTAGCTCATATGTGTAAAATAATGTGTATTTGGATTAAATTTTGTAAGAAGAAAATAATACTAGTACCACTTACCTACTGCTGGCTAGAGACGACATTGACGACGAAGAGCCTCGTCGGCAAAATTTCATCCGACGAACCATGTGAATGGATTCGCAAACACACTTGCATGTGTAACTGTCATATCATTTCACATAATCTCCCAACAACACAATATAGCATGCATTATAAAGAGCTCAACATCAGATCAATTACTCTATAAGGTGTTGAGGCAATTGTTAAACACGTCTTGCTTTTCCTGTACCGCGACAGAAACCACAGGTTTTGTTACCAAGCATCTTTACATCATTGCTTATTTTGTTACATGTCTCTTAATGTTTCCTCTCCTTTGTCTGAATATTAGCTTACTTCCATACATTGTTAAACAAAGAAACAGAACTTGCTATCAGAAAGTGGTTTCTTCGTTCCACATGAGTACACTGACGGTCCAAAATTAGCGTGCGCTTCAGGCCCTTCTCATTTTACAATTAAATTATTACATATTTGTGTTTGATGAATGTTTACTGATGTACTCAGAGAATTAAAACAGTCACTCTTTCTAAGTCACAAAATCAATCTATGTTTTGAACAGAAATATGAAAATTAATATATATCCCTGTAAACCCCAGTTTTACTGTATAAAAGTGGGGATTAAGGGGGTCAAAATTATATAAGCATGTTTTCGTGATGAGTCGACTAATGCTTAAATCAGGTCACTCAAGTCAACATTAAAATTATAAATATTGCAGCTCTCATATAGCATACGCTATGTTAAGAGTCAAACGCACTATTGTGAATCTTGAATCCGCAGAGATTTATCAGATATTTCACCTGAAGCCATTATCCGTCTCATGACATCACACTGTTTACGTTTCTGAATCATGATCTATTATGTATGTCAGTGATTCTCCATAACTAGCTATACACATTTTGCAGAGCCTGCATGTTGTAGAAAGCACTTGCTTTGATGCATAGAGGGCTAAGCTTGCATCCCAACGCGATACGTAACCATTACGGTTTGTCTATGGCAATTTCTTCATATTTCGATGTCCTTCGCGCCGTTACTTCCCCTCAAAGCGAGCAGCTAGTCACACATTCGTCGTGGTATGTATATTTGTTTCCGTGCGCTTCACATATTATCTAAGAGTATACCTGCTGTTTCGTATACAATTATCCCAGAACAAGGTTAAGTGCAAAAAAAGCAGCATTTTAATATGTACTGTCTCGTCATATGCTTGCCAAATAACCAAATCCACAGTTAAGGATATCTGATACACTTTCACAGGAGAGAAAAATGTCAAATAGTTTTGCCTCCCTTTTGAAAAGGGGTCTACTCTAAAAGGTAAAAATATTGCTCCCACAGGGAGCAAATGCTTACCTTTTAGACCAGGCCCCTTTACACATGGGGCTGGATGTCCAGGAAAGCAAACTAGACGTCACAAAAATTATCTATTGTCAAATTGTTTTTGCCTCCCTTTTGAAAAGGGGTCTACGCCAAAAGATAAAAAAAAAAAATGCTCTCCTTGGGAGCAAATTTTTCCTTCTAGAGTAGACCCCTTTACGGGGCTTGGTGTCCAGATTAGTAAATAGGAAGTCCATCACGAAAACATGCCTATATAATTTTGACCCCGTTAAACCCCATTTTTATATAGTAAAACTGGGGTTTATAGGGGTAAACATTATTTTTTCATATTTTTGCTCAAAACACAGATTGTGGTACTCGTTAGAACCGCCTCGTCGAGGCGGTTCTAACGAGTACCCACAATCTATGTTTTTAGCAGAAATATGAAAAATATCAGAATTTTTTATACGAACATTTTCATTTTTTGGAAGAGAAATTTTCTATATATTTGAATAGGCATGTTTTCATGTCTCCCTTGTAAAAAATGGCGAAACTGAGGTGATGTATCAAGTCCTCTTGGAAAGGCACAAAATTATCTCCCTTGTATAAAAAGGCATCCGAGCGTATCTAGTACTCTAACATCATAAGTATGGAACACCTAACTAATTAGTTGAAACCCTATTATAATTACACCATGTGTTTTATGGGTTTTGTAATTACACCATGTGTTTTGTAATAACACCATGTGTTACATTTATTGCATGGATACACACAGAACTTCACATCTGACAAATTTCGTCATTTGTCTAGTCCCGTAACAGACTAGGATGTCTAAAAGCTACACATATCGATTGATAAACCTAAGAAATCACATTACATTCATTTTACGAAAGTATTTTGATTCATTGGTTGTAGGTCGAATCGATAACGAGCTGTCTTGTACGTGATTTTCTATCAATCGTATTAACGGTTCCTAAGAATTACATTCCATCTTCAAAAAAGGACTTCGTTTCATTCTATTATATTACATATCAAAACACGCATCCCTCACAAACCAGTTTAAACTACATAGCAATGCACGTCTCCTTATCCAATAAGATTTAGCGAGGAAAACTTAAGCGAACAAATAAAAAAGTGGCAAATAACGCCGCTTGGTCAATTCGTCTGGCCCGCCTCTGATGAACGCTTTTCCATCTAACATTTACCATCAAAATAAACTGTACCAAAGTTGTTAATACCGAGTGGGCTTATGACATTTATACAACGTCGCTACAACGTCGATACAACATTTATTATGTATTGACGTCACGTGCCCGCAGGGTATATACTATGTGATACTTGACTGCATTGTTTCCTACGTACGAGTACCTCACGCCGATTTCAGCGCCTACATTACCATCAGGAAAACATGCCTATATAATTTTGACCCCCTTAAACCCCACTTTTATATTATAAAACTGGGGTTTACAGGGGTATACATTATTTTTCTTATTTCTGCTCAAAACATAGATTGTGGGTACTCGTTAGAACCGCCTCGGCGAGGCGGTTCTAACGAGTACCCACAATCTATGTTTTGAGCAGAAATTTGAAAAATATCAGAGTTTTTTATCTGAAAATTTTCAATTTTTTGGTGGTAAAATTTTCAATACATTTGAATAGGCGTGTTTTCGTAATGCATTAATAAGTATATGTAATGTGTATCCTTTGTTCCCCTATAACCCATTGTAGACTGAATGAACTCCCCCACACTATATAATGGAAGATTCTAAGTGTGATTTTAGGTATGTCAGGCTATGCGATTTAGATATTCTGAGCGAAAAAATGGTTGAACTGTTTGCATACAGTGGAGACCCTGATCAGACGCCGTGTGCTGGGGTGTCTAATCTGGATCTGCATTGTTTGCCAATTACACTTTTATGGGTCTCAAGACTACAATAGGTTAATAGCCAGTGAAAACGGGGGATGCCGCTATCTGCACTTTTATGATAGGCGACTTTTTCATAATTTGAACTTGCAAATCAGCGTTGCAGATTTTTATTGATATTTCTTCTTGCAAACTTTTCTCTGCATAATTATGTTTTATGTGCTCAGTTACCAAATCTTCCTCTTTTCCCATATTATATGGTTAAAATGCTATGATTTCAGATAAAAAAAACTCTGATATTTTTTATACTTCTGCTCAAAACATAGATTATAGGTACTCGTTAGAGCCGCTTTGGCGAAGCACTTCTAACGAGCTCACAATCTATGTTTTCGAGCAGGAATAAGAAAAATAATGTTGCCCCTGTAAACCTCAGTTTTACTATATAAAAGTGGGGTTTAATGGGGTCAAAATTATATAGGCATGTTTTCGTGATGATAAGTACCATTGACATATGTCTTTAAAGAAAATACCAATATTTTTGTTTAAAGATGGCTTATCTAGATCTATGGCCAAGAATTATACACATTACATGAGTGAATATGCATAATGAATATGTTAACATAATGTGCATATTAACATACAAGGTACGATCAAGAAGTTTTCTGCCCGATATACTTAGAATTAATTTCAGTAGGAATTCGCTGCAAACATGGAAAGGGTGACTGTGTTAAACTGAGAAAATAGATAAAATTTAGGATAGAGCAGTCATAAAGTACTTCTGTAAGAAGAGCCTGTGTTGATTAGGAAAATTCATGAAGACTTCATTAAAACCCTAAAAGATGAGCACGGTGAAGAAATGGGATGCAGAACTAAGTAGAGTGGGAAGTTGTGGGGTTTTGTGGGCGGGGGGGGGGGGTGATTATGAACGGTCTGGGCACCCTAAAGAAGCTACTTTAGCCGAAAACGATGAGCTTGTGCATACGAGTAGTCTGATCATGTATGAAGAAACCTGCGTGATATCGCTAGACAACTAGACATATGTCTTGGGGCAGTTCAGTCTATCTTGGCCGATATCTTAGGGATGTCCAATTACTCAGATAGATGTGTCCCAAAATGTTGACCAAGATCAGAAGAAGAGCAGGCTTGATATTTTTAAGTATCTCCTGTCTCTCTATGAAGATAACCCTGAGGCCGTCACTTTGATCATGAGGCAAAAAGGCAGAGTATGTAATGGAAGCACTCTGTTTTGCCCCTCCTAAGAAATTTAAGAGAATGTTTTCAGCAGGGAAGGTGATGGCCTCTATCTTTTGACATATTCATGGCTTTATCATGGTGGGTTATTTTGAGGAAGGTCGCACGATAATTATGCATATTATACAGAAGAACTAAGGCGGCTGCGTCAGGAGACTATAGAAAAAAAGAGGAAAGTTGACTCGAGGTGTTCTGCTTTGCAAGGTAATGCACCAGCTCACACCTCTCAAATTGCTATGGCTGATGCGACTCAATGCAGCTCCGAGGTCCTTTCTCATCCCCTCCCCCACCCCCCATCCCCATATTCTCCACATTTAGACATTTAGACCCTTCGGACTTCTATTTGTTTCCTATTTGTTCTTCGTGGTAGGAATTTTGGAAGCAATGAAGGCGTTATAGATGCTGATGATGAGTACTAAGGGGACGGAAGAAGGCTACTTTTTTTGAAGGGATGAGCAAACTGGAACAACATTGGAGAAAGTTCATCGAGGCAAAGGGAGATTATATTGAGAAATAATGACACATTTTCTGCTCTTGGTCATGCTCAAAGTACAGGGGCCGAGAAAGTTTTGATCATTCCTCGTAATATGTATACAGTTGACCCTCGCTATCTCGATCTCGCTTATCTCGAATAAATGCTTATCTCGAAGTGAAAATCTGGTCCTTGCCTAAATATGAACATGTAACAATAGGTAAAAAATATTGTGGAAAAGAGGAGAAATTGCTCCTAAGGAGCAATTTCTCCTCTTTTCCACAATATTTTCAATATATCTCTAACTTCAAGAGTCCAATAGCATACTTATATATTTGTTAAATATGGTTGTTCGAATTACTTTTTCCTAAATTCTGCAAATCTGATATATCGAGGTACGGATATCTGGAAGTATTTCAGAGAGTCCCTTGGAATTCGAGATAACGAGAGTCGACTGTATTAAAATAATGTGTATGCTAATAAAATGTGTATATTAACGTAATGTGTATATTAACGTAATGTGTATATTAATATAATTTCTATGCTAATGTAATGTGTATATTAACGTAATGTGTATATTAACGTAATGTGTATATTAATATAATTTCTATGCTAATGTAATGTGTATATTAACGTAATGTGTATATTAATATAATTTCTATGCTAATGTAATATGTATATTAATATAATTTCTATGCGAATGTAATGTGTATACTAACGTAATGTGTATATTAACGTAATGTGTATATTAATATAATTTCTATGCTAATGTAATGTGTATATTAACGTAATGTGTATATTAATATAATTTATATGCTAATGTAATATGTATATTAATATAATTTCTATGCTAATGTAATGTGTATATTAACGTAATGTGTATATTAATATAATTTCTATGCTAATGTAATGTGTATATTAATATAATTTCTATGCTAACGTAATGTGTATATTAACGTAATGTGTATATTAACGTAATGTGTATATTAACATAATGTGTATATTAACGTAATGTGTATATTAATATAATTTCTATGCTAATGTAATGTGTATATTAACGTAATGCGTTATTAACACAATGTGTATACTCCTAGTGCATCACGAAAACATGTCTATACATGTAATTTTGACCCCCTTAAACCCCACTTTTATATAGTAAAACTGGGGTTTACAGGGGCATATACTATTTTTTCCTTATTTCTGCTTAAAAACATAGATTGTGGGTACTCGGTCTCCGAGGCGGTTCTAACTAGAACCCACAATCTATGTTTTGAGCAGAAATATGAAAAATATCAGATTTTTTTTTTATCTGAAAACTTTCAGTTTCTGGAGGTGAATTTTTTCTATATGTTTGAATAGGCGTGTTTTCGTAATGGGGATACCATAACGAGCAAAAATCGTCACAATGTAAGGTAAAGAAGCCAAAAATTCAAAATTTCAACAGAGTACATTACATATTTAATAATAGATCTGTTTAAGCAAAGCTATGTTGTGTAAAAACTTCTAAACCGTGCACTAAACATTAATAATGGGCCTGTTAGATGATTTAAGTAATAATGCTATGCTGCGTAAAAACTTCTAAACAGTACATTAGAAATTAAATAATGGAGTCCTTTCGATGATTTAAGCAATGCTGAATTGTCTAAGAACTTCTAAACAGTATATTAAACATGAAATAATGAGTCTTTTAGATAATTTAAGCAATGCTATGTTGTATACAGACAGATCGAAGTCTTGCTATTCCCTAAGGCATAAATCACGTTTGAATTTTTTCCCAGCTGATGGTCTGTCCTCGACAGATAATTATCTCCAGGTAATAATATTATACCGAAATCCCAATATAATAACAGACTTGATCAATTTAGTGCCAGTGATGATGCTGGTCCTAAGTCATTGATATATTCTGTATGCTAGGAACCAGCAGCTGCCTTGGGTATATTAAATTTAGCTTTGCTATTAAGCCGGGGAACAGTATTTGTTACAAGATCGCCAAGAGATGACTGATCAGCATGCACAAATATACAGACTGGTCAGTCATTGTTTCTTGCTCGGTGGATAGCCAAATGCCCAAGCTTTATTTAGACGGATGACAGCGGTTCTGTTTAGGATGTGTGGATGCGCAGGCTGATATGAGTCATCGCAGGGTGCAACAGGAATCCAAAAGGTAGGAAATGCTGTGCCCCGGCTCAGGTTTTTACTCGCACTGACTTTTTTTGCTTAGGATAATGTCAACAAAATTATTTTGTTAATGAAAAAATTCAAACGTGTTCGAATATTGACAGCAACAAGCTCATTTCAGGTCGAATGGTCAAATTGGGGCTCCTACGGGAAAACTACTCATTTCTCTTTTAAACGAGCAAAACCCACATTGCTACATTCATTCTACACAGTACTTCCCATTGTTTATTTCACTATGTTACCAATAGCACAGTTCTCTGCTGCAAAAGTGTGACTTTGAATAATAATAAAAAAAAGTGGGGGGTGAATAGTTATATATAACCCTACTAAGAACCCCATAAAACTGGAAGAAAACCGATGTTCTCCAAATGCATACACATTTTACAAAAACAACCTCAAAAAGATACGCCGGTCCAGCCCGGCGTAAACAAAATTATTTCGTATACCCATTTCCAAGGGGGAGAACCTACGTCATAGATCAGAATGAAAAAGACTATAAGTTATAGTGAAAAGCACCCTTTCAAATCAGTAAGTTGCTGTCAATTTCCATTTCCTATTCTGAAAAAAAAAACAGGATATGCTTAGAGAATTTAGCAAGCAACAAAGCATTTATATTGACAAACTTGATGCATAACCGTATTGTCACTGTTGAGAACACTTGCGTACAATTTTGTGGCCCTCCCGTTGAGGGGCAGTGGTACATGTTCCCTTGTTCCCCAGAAATATATTAGCATTTTCCCTTGTTTTCCAAAATCAAAACCTTAATTTTCTATGTTCACTGGTCCCCAATATTACATTTATTTCCCTGTTCCCTTCATTTTTGTTCCCCTGAAATAAATGACATTATTTCCCTGTACCCCATAACCCCTGGGAGGGCCTAAGTTTTCTTACAAGGTTATCAAAATATTGAGCATCTAAACGATGAGAATACATTAGTACATTAGTAGAAAAGGGTGCTCCAACAGAAGAGAAAATGCAAAAAGGTGTGGATCAAGTATCTAATTCATGTGACAGCTATGATCTCACAATCAGCATCAAAAAGACTGAGGTAGTATATGAACCAGCACCTGGAAAGCCTTACAAGGAGCCTACCATCACATCGAAAAATCAATTGTGGAATTGTGGATTGCAAGTGGAAGGCAAGTTATCCTACCTTGGAAGCACATTGTCTAGAGATGTGCACATTGATGACGAAGTCATTGCTAGGATTGCCAAAAATAGTGAAGCATTTGGCCGGCTACGTGGAAGTATTTGGGACCGAAGTGGAATCAGACTTGACACAAAGCTGAAAGTGTACAGATCGGTGGTGCTGCCAACACTATTATACGCATGCGAAACTTGGACAGTTTTGCCAAAGGCATGCCAAAGGACTGAATCCATACAAGATATCTTAGAAAATTTCTAAAGATCAAGTGGCAAGACAGGATTCCAGACACAGATATCCTGAAAAGAGCAGGGATGCAGAGTGTACATACTCTTCTGAAATTTGCACAGTTAAGATAGACAGACCATGTTACCAGAATGCCTGATGAACGTTTGCCAAAGAAAATCCTCAATGGAGAACTACAAGTTGGAAAACGCTCCCATGATGGTCAGAAGAAGCGATACAAGGACACCCTCAAAGCCTCCCTTAAAGACTTCAACATACCAACCGAGTCATGGGAACAGATTGCACAGGATCGAACAGAGTGGCGAGGCCTCATAAGAAGAGGAGCTGGTGAATACGAAGCAAAAAGAATCAGGAAGCGTGCAGAAACGTGCACAGCGGAAAGCCAGAGCTAAGGCATCACCAACAGAGTTTTCTTCCTCAGACCTCTTTTTGGTCTATCTGCAACAGGCAGTTTAGAGCTAAGATTGGTCTCATCAGCTATCTTAGAACACACAAATAATAACACATTACACAGTTGATTAGGATTGGTCATTGTCAGTAATGACAGATGATCGAACAGAACATTACTACATAAAATCTGCAAATGTAAGTATTTTTATCCTTGGTACATACTCTGAACTTATTCTGTGTATCATCAAAACAACGAAACAAATAATAAAAATGACATTGATTTGAACAGGCCCTTCATTACGAAAACACGCCTATTCAAATATATTGAGAATTTTACAACCACAAAAAGGAAAATTTTCAAAAAAAAAAATCTGATATTTTTCACATTTCTGCTCAAAACATAGATTGTGGGTACTCGTTAGAACCGCCTCGGCGAGGCGGTTCTAACGAGTGCCCATAATCTATGTTTTGGGTTCAAAATTATATAGGCGTGTTTTCGTGATGTTCACAAAATTCTATGGTCTTTTTCATTGTTTACTATGATGTAGGTCTCCCCACCTTGAGTATGTTCGATTACGTAATAGTGTGCGTCATCAAAGTAATGATGATTCAGCAAAACATGGCTTAAAATAATCGGAAACTCGTACTGGAGCACTTTTCTTTTCTTACATTTTTGGGGAATCGAGGCAACGTTTGTGACATCCTATTTGTTTTCATGCACACCATGCTCATCTGAAGAAGAGAAGGATCTACTCAAGAAGGAAGAATTTGCTCCCAAGAGAGCATATTCTTACCGTTTAGAGTAAGTTACTTTTCTGTACTGAGGCAAAACGTATCTCGACAAGGTTGTTTTCCCTGAAATTGTGTACAGTCTCCTTCAGTTAATAAAAACAGGTGTCTTGTAAACGCCTTCAATCTTTCTCATATTCAAAATTATATTCGAAGAAAAATAATATATTTATTTTGTTCGTGTTTTACACATCACCTACTTGTTTAATTTCAGTATTGACACATTACATATTATTACTTCATTTCCATTATTTACGCGTATGTACACACCTGCCCGAACGTTGAAATCAGCTTACGAAAATAGCTGTGACACATTGATCGTATAAATAGAACAGATCAGAACAGCATGTCGTATAGTACATCCTTAAAAATTATGCAAATTCAGCCTATGGTATTTTGAAATAGTTTTCTTACTTTTCCTAGAAAATACGATCTGACACTTCATGCAAGGGAAACAATTGACATGAAGTGTCAGATCCTATTTTCAAGGAAATATAAGACAATATTTCAAAATGTCGTCTGCTGAAAATTTTACCCAGAAAAGTATTAAAAAATCAGCTGAAGTAACACTATTTTCTCAAAATATCTTCAGGAGACGACAACTTGATTATATATTCTTATTTTCCTACATGTTTCCTGGAAAATGGGATTTGACACTTCATGCAAATTGTCTCTAGAGAAAACAGTTTGCATGAAACGTCAAATCCTATTTTCTGGAAAAAAATAATAATAATAAATAATAATGATAATAAATAATAATAATAATAATAAACATTTCAAAATGTCGTCTGCTGAAATTTTAACCCAGCATGCAAAGCAAAGTATTAAGGGTCAGCTGAACTAGCAATATATCTCAGATTATCTCCAGTATCAGTGTATGAACATTGCCACTGAACAAACAGATGAGCTGGGATACAGCATTTCCTACAAAACTACATATGCGTCCAGGGAAGGCTCAAATCAGCCTGTGCATCCGTGAAGTTTGATCAGAGTACGCAGGCATGGATACAAAGCGTTTTCAGGCGGACAGCGAATATTTTGATCAGCCTGCGCACATGAGCAGGCTGATCTCAATCTTCGCTGGGCGCACATACAATCTTGTAGGAAACGTTGTCCCGGCTCAGATGACATGTACAAATCTAGTTCCAATAATAATAAACAGTAGCATATGCGTTCCACATGAGTCAATTGTGCTTCAAGAGGAGTTGATACACTTCACAGGCACTTCCATGACTTCCTATGTGCTTTACTATACACCAGCCCCCTACTGGGATAGGGTCTACTCTAAACTGAAACACTTTGCGCTAAAGGGCAGCAACTTCTGACCTTTTAGTGCAGACCATTAGATAAATATAAAACAGTTGTATCCCCTGAAAATGTATTCACATCCCTTAATACGAAGGATTAGTTAGACGGTTCCAGACAAGCTTAGCTTAGCACTCAGATAAATAGCTCCCTTCCCTTTTCCTTTTCTCCATGGAAACATATCTTCCTGAACACCTTTAGAATCCTTACGGCGGCATCATCTCACATACCTTCTGGAGCACGCTGTATTCCGGAAGAAAAAACGAAACCCAAACGCAGTGTTTTGTATCCAAACGAAAGATTCAGTTGATGTCCCCAATATTAATTAAAGCGCTATACATAGCAATATAAATCGCAGTCCGTTATGTGTTGCCGTAATAGCTGAGATCGATAATCTAACTGAAGCCGTGCGCATGGGAAATATTAGTTTCGTGTGTGAGGTTTAATTGAACGGTGTCATGAAAAAAAAAATCCGAACAGCTATCGCCCACGCGCATCAGTTACCAATAGTAAGAGTTTTACTAAGACTGAGGCCGCGCGGAAACGTTTTCGGGCATATGCGGACAGCGAAGGTCCGGATCAGACTGTGCAATCGATAATACAGACAGCCCTCTATTATACCGACACTCGATACAATGATAAAATACGTTATAATGACAATTTGACTGTCACGGAACCTTCGCTTAAGAGGTAACAACTGGTAATAAATTATGCAAAAATATTATATTAGATACTTTAAAAAAACATATGTTCGGGATATTTGTTAGAATTGCCTCATTGAGGCGATTCGAACAAATATCCAAACCATATGTTCTTTGAGGAAATAAGACAAAAACAAGTCATTTCTTACATGTCAATCTGCTCATTAAGTACATGTATTCTGTACAACAGCACATTTATTTTAATGACAATATCTTTGGGAACAAATGTTGTCGTTGTAACGAGGTTTCACTGTACTACAAAATGTATATATGGATAGGAAAGGCCCGGATGATGCTTTGCGCAGACACAGGATGATCTGAATCTGCGCATCTTGCGCATGTTCGAATGCCCTTTTTCACCTGAAGCGGCCCGAGTAATGACAGAGATACTTTGATCTGTTTACTCGTGAAAGCATCTGTCTCATAAAATAAGTTGATAATTTAACTGGGGCTTAAATAACGAATGAATGAGAAAACAATCCTCCTTTAAACCACAATAATAAGAATTTTCTGAAGTGTATATAATATATATTAACCTTTAGCTTCTCTGGCAAATTTGGCAGAAGACAAATTGATGATATTTTTCTTACTTCTTTTGCAGGAGTGAGAGTTTTCTTCCAAGTAAATACCCAGCTAGCATTCTTTATAAATCTATAACGGGCCGTTATCGGCCCGTCAGCTACCCTGACGGGCCGATAACGGCCCGCTATAGATTTATAATGAATGCTAGCTCGGTAGTTTCTTTAGGCGTCAGTTTGCACGAAGTAACACAAATATAAAAGAGTTACTAAGGAAAAGACTTCACCCATGAAACATTGGCTTCCCAGGGCACCGGAAAAAAGACGATGAATGAAGAAACAAAACTGCAAACCTACACTATTAGCCTATAATTTATCCGATTTAACAAAACCTGAAGAAGATCTGCAATAACCCAAACCGCATATGAACGTAGAGTTTCTCTACCTCTTCAGCGAAACATCCCAATATAACACACATAATCACAAGCATATTGATGCAAAAAAGTGCTGAATGTACTTGCAAACTTTTCAAACCTATTTTTGCATGCAGGCAAACAGTGTGGACCCTGATCAGACTCTGATCTGGGTCCACACTGTTTGAAAAAAAAATGACTTTAAAATCACAAGCAGATGACAAAGCTGACGACAATTGTTGTGACTGGCAGTTTAAGGGTTAAGTGTATATGGTGGCCATATATATATATATATATATATATATATATATATATATATATATATATATATATATATAATGTTGACCCCCTTAAACTTTTATACAGTAAAACTGGGGTTTACAGGGGTATACAATAATTTTCTAAGTTCTGCTCAAACACAAAGATTGTGAGTACTTGTTAGAACCGTCTTGCTGAGGCAGTTCTAACGAGTACTCACAATCTATGTTTTGAGCAGAAATATGAAAAATATCAGAATTTTTATCTAAAAACTTTCGGTTTTGGTTGTGAAATTTTCAATATATTTGAATAGGCATGTTTTCATAATGCTACTTCTGATATGATGCTTATTAACTTAGAAGTCACAAGGTCAAAGGTCACTGTTGCAATTACAATATATAGAAAATACGTCTACGATCTGGTTCAGCTATCTGTGCGACAACCACCATTTTTTCTTTCCTTTATTTGAAAGGCAATGCATACTAGCATATCATATAGAACACTTTTTAAATAAAATCTAAAAGGGTTGTCTTTGGAAACAAAGAACACAAAAAATAACGAAAATCGGACTCGGTTTTATCAAGTCTCTTCATTGGCAACAATGTTGTTACCGAGTCTGCTTACATCACCAAACACCAGCTTAAGCGGCATTCGATTTTCAAAGTAACCAGAATGAGCTCAGTGATCATAAAGAAAATGAAAATATAATCTGCAAATATTTGTTTGTTTGTGTTGAGATTTTACGGCCTAGTCAACCCAGTGGGGTCATGCCGAGCGCGGTCAGTTTACCTAACCACACGTTTACTGGGCAGGCTTAGTCCTCTATGCGGTTAACCAGTATTGTGCACATTCTTTCGCCAGAAACTGACAACTGCCCTTCTTGAATCAGCGGAAGGGAGAGAATGACTGTAATCTGCAAATATTATCTAGAAGGTTTACTGCAAATTTATTTTTAACCCATTAAAGACTGAATAAACTCCCCTACACTATGTATTGGAAGAGTCCATTTTCGATTTTAGTAATGTCAGACTGTGTGATATAGATATTTTTAAAGAACAATTGTTGAACTATTTGCAAACAGTGGAGACCCTGATCAGACGCCGCGTTCTGCGGCGTCTGATTTGGGTCTGCACTGTTTGCCAGGTACCCGTTTAGGGGTCTCCAGTCTTCAATGGTTTAATCCGTTTTACTACCGACAGTTGTAAGGCGTAGTTCTGGTGTCGGTTGTTCTTTGTGTGGTCTTGTGGCTACTCGCTGCGGGACAACTTGCAAATTTTGTCCTGTTCGTTGTCTTATGGTTGGGTTTTGGTGGATCCTATCTAGCATTGTGATCACTTTGTTGGGAAGAGGAATCTGGTTGTTGTTTTTTTTCATTACAAAACCACGCCTATTCAAATATATTGAAAATTTCACCTCCAAAAACTGAAAATTTTCAGATAAAAAATTCTGATATTTTTCATATTTCTGCTAAAAACATAGATTGGGTGGCCTCGGCGAGGCGGTTCTAACGAGTACCCACAATCTATGTTTTTTTAGCAAAATAAGAAAAATAGTGTATACCCCTGTAAATCCAGTTTTACTATATAAAAAAAAAGGGGGGGGGGGGGGGTCAAAAATATGTAGGCGTGTTTTCGTGATGTCGTTTGGTCTGTGACTTGTGTACTGTCTGTCATGGTTTGTTTGCTCTCCCTCTTGGTGTCACTGGTAGGATATATTCTATGATTTTGGTTATTTCTGGACATCATTTTTACTATTTTGCATGTTAGCGCCTAGCTACTGTTTTCCATTACAAACAAATTTATTTGAGAAGGGCCCACAATACACCAGTCATAAAAAACACTATATAGTCAACTCTTAACTTGACTAAAGGGTATTGTTTGACAATATGAGGCTATCTTTTATTGCAGATGCTTCATAACAAAATGTCTGCAAATAGAATATCGGTGCGTAGACATTCTACTACATATATATTACTACACATCACGAAAACATGCCTATATAATATTCACCCCCTTAAACCCCACTTTTATATAGTAAAACTGGGGTTTACAGGGGTATACATTATTTTTCTTATTTCTGCTCAAAAACATAGATTGTGGGTTCTCGTTAGAACCGCCTCGTCGAGGCGGTTCTAACGAGTACCCACAATCTATATTTTGAGCAGACATATGAAAATTATTAGAGTTTTTTTTATCTGAAAATTATCAGTTTTTGGAGGTGAAATTTTCTATGAATTTGAATAGGCGTGTTTTCGTAATGATATGTTTTATAACGATGTTCTTATAAAATAAAAAAAAATGTTCAAAGCATCGTTAGCTTAACGAGCTCGTTAGTGATCAAAATATTAACTGTTCTAGTCAGTACAATATCTAATTCGCAGGTATTTTGCAAATGCAAAAGCTACACACATTTTTTCAGCCAAAATATTAGCGTATATGCCATATTTAATGATCAAAGATTTAACGATACGTTAACTAACACAATCGTTAGTTTTGAACAACTGGATCCAGAACATTACGAACTGTGAATAGACAAAAGCTAAAGAATGAAGATAAGTTTAGTCGAACTGCAATGGCTCGAACATCTTTGGGACCATAGTATTCGTTCTAGACATGGGTAGTTCGAACCACTGAGGGTTAATCATTACTCAAGGTCAGAAGGTAAATGGGGATAGTTTTGGAAAATCCTTTCGATCTTCCATATAAAAATGGTATGTTGAGTGTACTCATTAGAATCGATAAATTTGTCCTTTTATGTCATACAGTTATTAGCACTTCCTGTGTTTTGTCTCCTTAATCTTAGTTAACTGTTTTGTTTGTTTGTTGTTTTTTTTTTTCAGAATTTGTTTTATGAAATAAGGGACATAATTGATAAGAATAATTTAAGCTATACTAAATTATATACCTTGAAAAGAGAAACAGATATAAAAGAAAAGTTGGAGAGTAAAGACAGACTAAGGGTTAAAAGAGCTATGTAATTTATAGCATTTTCATCACACAATAAGGGAAACAGAATTTTTTTTTTTTTTTTTTTTTTTTTTGCTGTTAAGCGCCACAAGACAGATTTAAGCAGTAAAAAGGTTGTTAGAAGTAACACGAGTTCAAAGTCTGATTTAAAACCTGCGAAGTTTTGACCACACCACCTGATATACCACAACATACTCCTATTTTCGCTATATAGCATATAAATATTATATTATGGTGGAACATGGGGCTACAAATTACATAGACTTCTTAACTAATCGTATTTAATGGAATATGGAACTTGACTCTGTTCTTATACATAACAAAAACTCTGAGCCGCAACGTTGGGAAATGTCAGTAGGAAAAAATGCCTATTCAAATATACTGAAAATTTCACCACCAAAATATGAAAATTTACAGATACAAATTTCTAATATTTTTCATGTTTCTGCTTAAAACATAGATTGTGGTACTCGTTAGAACCGCCTCGATGAGGCGGTTCTAACGGGTACCCACAATCTATATTTTGAGCAGAAATAAGAAAAATAATGTTTACCCCTGTAAACCCCAGTTTTACTATATAAATTCTGGTTAACCGCTTAGAGGACTAAGCCTGCCCAGTAAACGTGTGGTTAGGTAAACTGACCGCGCTCGACATGACCCCATTGGGTTGACTGGGCCGTAAAACCTCAACACAAACAAATTTACTATATAAAAGTGGGGTTTAAGTGGGTAAAAATTATATAAGCATATTTTTGTGATGTACCTTCTAGCTCGTGTGCCCTAAGAAGACTCAAATCAGCCTGTGAATCCTCATCGTCTGACCAGGTTATTCGTTGTCCGCATGAAGAAACTTTGCATCCTTGGCTATCTAAAACTGATATTGCACCAGGGGAGATTGTAATCAGACTACGCATTCGCGCAGGCTGATCTGAATTTTCGCTGGGCACTCAAGTCCGTAGGTACGAATTCTGACGTTGGTGCTAATCTATCTTGAGAACTATTATTGTAACCGCGAAAACCGATTACATACATAAGATATTCGTTTATAACATGCAATTGCTGTATTTGTTTCTAAGGCACAAAAAAAAAAACATAACACAATCTGAGCCGAAACGTGAGAAAACATACCTTCTCACATGTGCGTCCAACGAAGACTCAAACCAGCATGCGCATCCTGGCAATCTGATTGGAGTCTTTGTTGTCCACATGAAGAAAATTTGCAACCTTGGCTATCCAAAATGAGCCAAGGGAAGATTAAGGTCAGACTGTTGCGCGATTGCGCAGGCCGATCTGAAGCTTCGCTAGGCGCAGATGTCCGAAGGTACGTTTTTCTGGCGTTGCGACCCATTGTTCTAGAATTAGAGTAAGATCGAGTTTGAGACATTTGTGTCAAAGGTGTGTTCAGCAGAGATCATGCTATTCAAATAACGGTCGTGCCGTGTTTACCCTAAATATCCAAATTACGCGGAAAACACACCTATTGAAATATATAGAAAAAATTACCTCCAAAAACTGAAAATTTTCAGATAAAAAACTCTGATATTTTTCATATTTCTGCTCAAAACATAGATTGTGGGTACTCGTTAGAACCGCCTCGGCGAGGCGGTTCTAACGAGTACCTACAATCTATGTTTTTGAGCAGAAATAAGAAAAATAATGTATACCCCTGTAAACCCAAGTTTTACTATTTAAAAGTTGGGTTTAAGGGGGTCAAAATTATAGAGGTATTCGTGATGGATACCTTTCTAACCATACTTGTCCTCAGATTTAAACAAGACCATTCTACCTACTGCTTAATGGGTGGTGAACTGTGTAGTCCCCGCGTTCTATGGCGGCTGCTCTGGGTCTATAATGTTTCCTTAAGCCTGTCTGTTCCAATTCTTAGGATAAATGCGATACAGTGGGACTTCGAACATGATGACCAACATTAAACTGCATAACAACGTATAGATATCTATCAGTGAGCCAAAAAAATTAAAATATTCCGAGCAGTTTCATTTTTTCATATTTTTTTTTTGCCTCGGCGATGCTATTTATAAAGAAATCTGGAGTTTGAAAAATTTCATTTGTTTGTTGTTTTTTTTCAGTAAAAGATATAGCGGTTTTCACAAACTGGTTACGGACGGACAGACACGCCTCGGCGAGGCTATTTATAAAGGAATCTGGCATCTGAAAAATTTCATTGGTTAGATTATGTCAATATGTATCTGCATGCCAAAATTATCAAAATATATCAACGATATTCATAAACTGATTACGGACTGACGGACATACCTCGACGAGGAAGTCATTAATATTTTCTCCCTTATGAATTTGGCAGAAAACGAACGTGTGAACAGTCCCCATAAGTTATAGAATTGTGGGTATTGATGTCGATCGGATTTGGATGATATATTCCGGTTGTTTATAATTTGTTCATGATTACAGGGGAAACGGAACTAACTCAAGTTTTGTATGGTAGTCATAAGTATAAAGATTTGTTCTGTTGTCTCTCCAGGTGATGGAGAGATGCTCAGTCGCCTATGGAAAAGGAAGACATGGTATGTATACCTCGCATTACCAAGGTAACAAGTATACAATAATTACAGTTACCAAGTCAACCAGCGGCAAACCATACAGCCACGCGATACTTAGTGAAGAGGCCCAGTTGACTGGGACTATGAAGGTCCAAACTGATTGTTAATGAACGTTGGTGATAAATAGATTTAATAAGTAAAAAGTTTTGAAATATTCAGTGTTAAATAATAAATCTTCAGTTTGACATGAAAGTTAAGTAACAGGTCACAATTCTGAATTTCGAGCGGCCTGTTGATGGAAAATATTTCCCATTGTAACAGAGTCGGAAGAAAGAATAAAGCATTGTTCTATTATATAATTTATTATATAATAGAACAATACTTTATTGTTTCTTCTCTCTCAGGCAGGATATCAAAATGTGCCCATAAGCCCGTATTTCTTTTTAAATTTCTTTTTTTTGTGGTGTATTCTTTGTGGTATTTGGGTTTGTTGTATGTTTTGACCCATTTATGCCTATTTGGACGTGTCCATTTCCAATAGAAGGGGTGTCTAGTTAATTTTTTATTACCATATTTCATAGAAATTCTTTTATGTGATGCAAACAGTGTAGATTCAGATCAGACGCCGCATTATGCAGCGTCTGATCTGGTTCTACACTGTTGCCAATGACCATTTTATGGGACGCTAGGCATAAATAGGTTAATACCCAGCTAGCATTCTACGTAAATCTACATCGGGCCGTCATCGGCCCGTCAGCTACCCTGACGGGCCGATGACGGCCCGATATAGATTTACGTAGAATGCTGACTGGGTAATAAAATGTGATGTAAGTTCTAGGCATAAATAGGTTAATAATAAAATGTGATGTAAGTTAACTATTTTTAGCTGTTAAATTTGTGTAGTTTTACCTGGACACAAAGTCTTCTCAGCTATAATGACTGTAGGAATACTTCTCACAACGGACCAGTCGTTATTTCTGCTGACCGGTCCAAGGCGGATCCACTGCTACACTGTCTTTTCTGTTTGTATAGTTTGGTTATTGCGCATGCGTCATTATGTCTTGTCATTGTATTTCATTTCTTCTGTCAATTGTGCTTCGTGATTGTGACCTTTCCAGGGTAATTTCTTTTATATTGTTTTCACCGCTTTTCTCCTTTACACAAGGAAAACATGCCTATATAAACTTACCCCTTTAAATCCCATTTTTATGTAGCTAAACTGGACTTTACAGGGATATACATTATTTTTCTTATTTCTGCTCAAAAACATAGAGTGTGGGTACTCGTTAGAACCGCCTTGTCAAGGCGGTTCTAACGAGTACCCAAAATCTGTGTTTTGAGCAGAAATATGAAAATATCAGAATTTTTTATCTGAAAATTTACATTGTTTTGGTGGTAAAATTTTCATTATATTTGAATAGGCTTGTTTACGTAATGAGGACGGTCGACACTGAGACCCAGGGATTATATCCCTTGAAAAAACAAGTTGTGACACCTGATTACACCTTACATGTAACTCCCTACCATTCCTATCCTTAAGTTTCATCAAGCTCAGTTTATTACCTGCTTTTTTGTATCATAGGTTGACAGATGTGTGGCTTACTGTGTACATTCTGATCAGATGTCACTGTGCCGTCAGATATGACATTAGACTGTTTATTCATTATTTATTGTGCTAACCGAAAACTTGGAGTATATATGGTACCTCACTGTACTCTGCCTGGATTTAACAATCAAACGACATGTACTTCACACCTTTAACTGCATTTCATCAACTGTATTTCATCGATCATAATATGCAGGTTGCAAGTCATTGCTATTGATCAACCATACAAGTGCTAATCATAACTGCAACAGACGACATTTTGCTTTTTTCTTAATTTTCTAATTTTAAGAGAAAGTTAAGTTTTACATTTCATGTGAATCGTCCGCCAAGCAGACAAGTCACATCAAATGCCAAGTCCTGTCTTTCAGAAAAATAATTAAAAACAAAATAGAACTTTGTCTGCAAAAAATGTGTTTGGCGCTGGAACCTTTACCAGACCACAAATTGATGATATTTTCCCAGAAAAAGAGGCTTTAACATTTCATCCACAGGAGACAATTTGTATGAAATATCAGATCCAGTTTCCTAGGAAAAATATGAGAAAAATATTTCAAAATGTCGTCAGCTGAAAATTTTACCCAGAGTGCTAAGCGTTAAGATTTAAACACGCAATAAAACATGTAAGATGTATTAATAAAGAACACTTCATTAGATCGCCTAGAGTCGCACTGTCAGCTTTTCTTCTTAATCAAAAGAAATCCTATTGAACTAAGGTGTTGCTGTTAGTACACGTGGTACTTTGAACCTGTCATGTGTACTAACATCGGCGGCAAATACCTTGCTTATCCTAGATATATGGACATCTTAACTCTTAAAGGCTCCATATTCCTCAAAAATATACATTTTTATCCAAGAGAGGCTTAATAAATTGACATTAATACGATCATAGAATGTGGCATCTGACAGCCTGTAAAATTTCAGTTAGTCTCTCGTTTTTGAACTGGATCAAAAATGAAATGATTTTTTTTATCGCATCTCTGAATTAATGTTGGTGTACTCAGTATTTTATTCAATAAACTGTACATATAAAACAAATATATTCATAAACATAATTCGATGCATTCGACAGAGAATTGAATGGGATACAGAAGTAAGTCAAAAACTTATATAAATCTGCCTTCCAAGCTTATCCAACGGATTAATGTTGCCAACAATGCTGGCTCACAGCTTGCTCTAAGCTTATTAACTGTTGGTGTTTATTCTAAATGAAACGTTTCAATTCAGTCATGAACTGCAGTATGCAAATTTCGAGTGCATAATAATTTTCTCATAAATTCCTGAAACTTTTTTCTCTGCTGATTTTTTTATGTTAAGGCACATTTTATTATCCGTTTTGTCTTCATCACGAAAACATGTCTATCTATGTTATTTTGACCTTCAAACCCCACTTTTATATAGGAAAAAATGAGGTTGGCAGGGGTATATATTATTTTTTTTTTCTGATTTCTGATATAAAACATAGATTGTGGGTACTTGTTAGAACCGCCTCGATGTGGCGGCTCTAACGAGTATCCACAATCTCTGTTTCGAGCAAAAATAACAAAAAAGATCACATTTTTTCCGTTTCGTTTTTGCAGCTATAAAAAGTACCATTATATTGAATGGGCGTGTTTTCGAAATGTTTACGTGCATTCACTTGCATTACCTTCACAGTTTGTGTAATCTATGTAATACAGTTTATTTTACACGTAAGAAGACATTAGCTAGGACACAGCATTTCCTACAAAATCACATATGCGCCCAGCGAAGACTCAGATCAGCATGCAAGTGCGCAGGCTGATCGGAATCGGAACCGTCCGTCTGAAGAAACTTTGGAGCCCATTACAAAAACACGCCTATTCAAATATATAGAAAATTTCACCTCCAAACACTGAAAATTTTCAGATAAAAAACTCTGATATTTTTCATATTTCTGCTCAAAACATAGATTGTGGGTACTCGTTAGAACCGCCTACGTGAGGCGGTTCTAACGAGTACCCACAATCTATGTTTTTGAGCAGAAATAAGAAAAATAATGCATACCCCTGTAAACCCCAGTTTTACTATATAAAAGTGGGGTTTAAAGGGGTCAAAATTATATAGACATGTTTTCGTGATGCATGGCTTCCCACATTGCGCCATGTGAAGACTCTGATCAAACTATGGGGATGCCCGCTGAGTCTTCGCTGGGCGTACATGCAATCTTGTAGAAAATGTTGTGTCCCTGTTCATATTAGTTTTGATTATTCAATCGCTTTTGTTTTCATAATTATTAGAGTGTGTTGTATTTCTGATCCTAAATTCTCCAAGGGATATAGGAGATTGAAAATGAGAAAAAAATACCATATGGCACATACATCTAGCGAAGACTCAAATCAATTTGCACATCCGCACAGTCTGGTTAGTCTTTACCGGGTGTTTCTTTGGCCATCAAACTGATAATGCTTCTTCACGAGGACTGCGAAAACTCCAATCGGACTGTACGGATGCGAATCGGATCTGAGTCTGCAATGGGCAGATAAGCCATAAGGTACGCTGTCTTACGTTATCTATATGTGGTTTCTTATGACGTTAAATCTCACCATGAACTTCCGGTATAGAACTTACCCTGCTAGCATTCTACATAAATCTATAGCGGGCCGATAACGGCCCGCTACAGATTTATATAGAATGCTTACTGGGTAACGATCATGTAGGCGTGCAGAAAAGATAATTGTTTTCTCACAAAACCGCCGAAAGTTCAATATCGTGTTTCTTCTGATAGAATTATAGGCCCAGGTCATACCATCACATAAATAAGTTTCGACATTTCTTATGTACACCAAATGATAGAATGGCGACTCTCTTTATATCATAACTATCTATCATGTTTGTTGTTTGTAACGTTTTCTTTGGGAGATACAGTACTTACCCTAAATAGTCGCACAGGCAAGTGTGAGTGAACAGTGTAGAACCAGATGGATCTGGTTCTACACTGTTTGCTTGCCACCCGCCTACCGGTTTTACACACATCAACAAGCAAGAAAGTGAACTTGTGTGTAAATCTCAGGACGTCTTGCAAAGGAATTAATTTAACCGGATATTTAAGATAAATCTGGTGTTGTAGATCATTGAATATATATGGTAAGTTCATTTTGCTAAGGAGTCAGGAGGCACGAGAACCTATTTATATCATTACGAAAACACGCCTATTCAAATGTATTGTAAATTTCACCTCCAAAAAACTGAAAATTTTCAGATGAAAAACTGATATTTTTCATATATCTGCTCGAAAACATATATTGTTGGTACTCGTTAGAACCGCCTCGGCGAGGCGGTTCTAACGAATAGCCACAATCTATGTTTTCGAGCAGAAATAAGAAAAATAATGTATACGCCTGTAAACCCCAGTTTTATTATATAAAAGTGGGGTTTCAGTGGGTCAAAATTATATAGGCATGTTTTCGTGATGTAATATGCTAACGGTTCGAAAACAAAACAAAAAAAAAACAAACAAACAAACAAACGCCGGTGCCTATATTTGTTTTATACAAGCGCTGCAAATGTCATTCAAGTTCTTGAGCTGAGCAAATTCCCATCTTAAGAGTACCCGCTATAACAACTATCGCATGGTTTGACTTTTGCAATGTAAACATTGTTTTTGAACCACAGAAGTTGATGATGGTGGTGGCTATGATGGTGATGATGATGTTGATGATGAAACCTAGTCCTTTTTTTTTTGGTTTTCGTTATTATCTTTTGATGTGCTCCTTCTTCACAATAGATCCCCTTTTAAAGATGATGATGATGATGATGATGTTAATGAGTTTAACGACGCGTTAACCCATGAGGTCATTTGCGTCAAAATGGTATACAAGATATTGTTCAATCATGAACGAACAGAATGGTGTTGTTCCAATTGTATTATAAGTACGGTATGGAATTATGGAGCCGGACTACCGACTACTTCGTTTAACCCTTCCATCCCCGAAACTCTGATGTGGATTTTGAATTTGGGGTTAGGAGTTTCAGCCTAAATTTATTAAATGAAGCGTTTCCTTTTATGGTTGTGTTTAAAGCCTCAGTAAAATATAGGAAACGTTTTTGTTTATTACAACACCAACTGAAGAGGGGCGGACCGAACTTTACGCGAGAGGTTATGGAATTGAAAGCTTAAATTTTAATATGTTGTCACCAGTAGACATTAAATAAAAACAGTTTTTCTTATTTTTAAGAGAAAATAGGCTTGACATTACGTTCAGATTGACAGATTGAAAGAACAGACTCTAAAATAGACAATTTTTAATGAAACGTCAAATAAAGATAAAAACGATTGCCTGTGGAAACAAAGAACACAATACGGATTAGAAAATAGGAGTCTCGGTTTTATTGAGACTCTTCATAAGCAGTAATGAAGTAATGAAGTTTGCAACACTGCTTACGCCCTCTAGCGTACACATGGGCAGAACTCCATTTTCAAATATACTACAACGGGCCCAATGATCCCAAAGGAAATGAAATATAATCTACACTATAGTAATGTACGGGGAAGCTTTATTCTGCGTGAAAACAGGAACAATGTCGGTTATTTTCATCTGATGATTTAGCCTATAGATTCCTAAAGCTTAAATGAACACTGTATATGAAAAAAGAATACGTAATGGGATTCATAGCGCCCCACGAGGATTCTCATTAGTCGGACCACATGCACAGGCTGATCAGTCTTTGCTCGGCCATAAGCAACAACATGTTTTTTCCCATAAAAATAGAGTTTGTACAAAATGGTCGACCATTTTGTCTCATCTTGTATT